>CM021105.1:465179601-465779601 GCA_007115665.2 Sequoiadendron giganteum
CACTTGTCTATTCAATTCTTTTTTTTTGCCAGTGTCATCTAGTGTGCTACCTTATTAGGAAAACTAGCTCCAAGAATCATATCCATGTAATGAGTAATACTCCTCATAGGTGGCAATCCATTAGGTACATTATCCAAAATAATAGCTTCATATTCTACCAACAACTCCTTTATCTCCTCTAGTTGTTCTTCTACATGTTTCAAGTCTTCGACCTTCTTAGGAACTAAGGCATAGCACAAGTTCTCATGTCTCAGTCCATCCAAGAATCTCTTTCCATCAACCAAACAAGTTCTAGCACTCATGCAAACCTCCATTTTAGGAACATCCTCGAAGGGCAAAAAGTCTGCTTCATCCCATTAGCAACAATGGTATATTAAAACAAGTTCCCCTAAATAATCTTTTCTCCTGTCCTCTATCACCTTTTCTATAACCCTCATTCTGATAACCACCATATCCTCCTCTCTAGTAAGAATTTCCATCATCACTATGGTACAAATTATCAATATTACTAACTTACTTGTCTTTATTCTGATCTGCAAAAGATCATCTGCCTCCTCCAGTAAATTTTTTTCCTCTCTAAAGTCTTCCACCTCTTCCTCTTTGTCTCTGATCATTTATTTTATTCAAATTCTCTTATAATTTTAGGGCACATTGATATGCCTCCTCCACACTCAGTAACTTGATCAAACTGAACTCATCCTATATAGATGATCTCAAGCCATTCAAACATCTGGATAATTTCTCGGTCTCATCCTCTGAATGTCTGGATCTGATATTCAACTTGTAAAACTCCTCAATATACTTTGTCACACTTGAATCCTTCTACTTTAAATTCTGAAACTTTTGAAATAAACTGATCTAATAGTCTACAGGAATAAACTTTGTCTTTAACTTATTCACCATCTGATCCCATGATTTTATCTTCTCCTTTCCTCTTCTTTACCTATCTTTCTTCAAATGTTCCCACCAAAGGAATGCATGTCCTTTAAACTTTGTACAAGAAAATTTCACCTTCTTTTCTTCGGTGATGCCTTCAAAATCAAAATACTTTTCCATCTACATTATCCAATCAAACAATTCATTTAAATCCAACTTACCACTATAATCTGTTGGATTGAAATGTGGTTTAGTATTTACTCTAGTTAGGGCTCTTATGAACCTCTCTTCTACCTAATCAAGACCAGGTTGATATTCTCTTTCCCTTTCTTCATATTCTTCTACCTCTTCATCACTCACATCATTGACTGGTCGACCTCTCCTCTTGGCCATTTCGACTACTTCTAATCTAGCAGCAATTCCTCTCAACATCTCCATTATAGTTGGGTCTGCATTTCCATGTGCTCGATTTCCTCTACCATTTATTCTTCCTACCATCTTTACACAATTCCTCTATAGCTTTAGGTCAGATCCTCAATCTTCCACCCCACAATAAATCTTGAATGAGACTTTGCAAACTCTGACGATCTCTCATGAAATGAATCTCACTTTGATACCAATTTGGTGTAGTCACGATGGGAGGGTCCTCAAAGAGAACTATCTGAACCATGCAACAAAAGTTAAACAATGGAAGCAACACATAAAATGGAGGAAAATGAAGATTAACACATTTTTATTATCATAAATTTCAATTACATACAGTCGGCCACATCCGAGCTTCCAGATTTAGTTCACAAGCCTGATACAACATGCTCAAAATACAATATTCTTATATGCTCCTTAATGTGAGAGGAAATCTTACATTTCCAATCTCACATCTTCCTAATAATCATCCTAATGATCAATTAAAATGTTTTATATCACATCCAGGGGTCTAGAATCATCCACGTTGGCCAGAGATCATTACAATCTCCGATGAAGAAAATGTAGCGTGCATGAAATAGGTCGGCCTTCAATTTGAATTTCTCATCGGTAGGTGGAAAAGATGAAGTTTGGACCTAAAATTAAGGTTGGGGACACTCAATAGAAAAATTTGAATCACACATCAAGGATCCGCAAGTTACGAGAAATATCCACAAGAGAACAAACTAGTCATTAGGCTTGAAACTATTTCGGTGTCAGTTCAAGAAACTGCCACTTAATCCGAAAGTGATTACTTGCCGGAAAAAGATCCAATCATGCTGAAATCTTGGAATAAGAAAAATTAACATGTCCATGAGGAAATCATAGATCCACATGATATGGTGAGCAAATATGATGAAATATTGAATCTGCCAACTTGAACTGGACAAGAACAAGAACAAAACTGAAAGAAAATATTTTTAGTTGATACAAGATTGCAAAGAACCAAGGATTCTCCTACATCAAGGCTCTTCCTAAAGATACTTCTGAGTATCTTTTGGATAAGCTAGGGGTTATTGCACCTCCTTTTACAAACTAAGATTCATTTGGAGATGCATTAGTCTTGTGGATTCATGGTTCTATCTTTTTGGACTAATGTTCTTCGTGGCTACCTCTTAGGGGGAGAAAGCATTTTTAAGTGTTGTCATTATGATTATTTTGTTTTTATGTCAAAGTAAGATTCAATGAACATATCTTTTTCCTTTTCCGTTGATTTCAAAGGGGTAAGAGAAAGAGCATGTGAAAAAGGGAGAAAGAGCATGTGGAGAGGAAAAAAATCCAATAAGAGAAAGAAGGTAATGAGGAAGATGATCTTCTAAGGGAGAGAAGCCAAAGAAAAATATTGAGAAGTATTTTAAGAGCTAGTGTGTGTCTTTGATGGTTTTTTGCATCATGTGTTTCCATCAATGACAAAGGGAGAGATTGTGGCAATAATGGAAAGAGAAATGAAAGTGTTGTCATTGATGTCAATTAGTAAAGTGGTTATCTACTAGTTCTTGATTGACTGTATATATTGAGGATATTGAGAAAATTGTATTAAAGGAAGGTTACAGGTATTTAGCCATTGAGGATGTTGGTCTGGTACTTGGAAAATATGTCTTTTGTGTTCTGGCTAAGGTCTGAGAGAATTTTTGTTGGTCCATATTTCTCTTTGTGGTTCTAAATTTTTGTTGCTTGGTTTCTAGTGAAGATGGTTTCAGCATTTGGAAGTATTGAGCTTAATTGATCTATGTGTTTTACACTAGTTTAGCTGACCCTGTGTCAAGCACTATCTTTGAAGTTCATGAAGCATGTTGGATCTATTATGGGTCTCGATGAAGTGTCCATAGGCATAATATCACACAATACTTCATCTCTATATGATCCAATATAAAATTTCACCAGAAAATTTCCATTCACCAATATCTTATGATCATCTTAAATCCATGCTATCCTATACGAGTTTGGATATTTTGATCTCTTCAAATTCAACTCTGTTACCATCTCCTCTAAAAATATTATCAATATTACCACTATCAATGATAATTTTACATACCTTTCCTTCGGATTTACATCTGAATCTAAATAAACTCTTTCTTTGCAATGGATCTTTAGTCACTTCTTCATGCATCAAAGCTCTCCTCATCACAAATGATTAAACTTTCTTAGGTTTCCCAACTGAATTAGGGGATTCAACAGGATCCTCATTTACATATGTTCTTCCAGTATGCTCAAGTTTCATGTTTGTACTTCCATGATGGCACTCAAAATCTCTATGTCCTTCACCTCCATACTTGAAACAATTTCCTTTGAATGGTTTTCTCTCATATCTCTCTTCATATCTCTAGTATCCATCATTGCGGTAAGAATTATGGCCTTTTTCACTATAGTAGAAATTTATATCTTCTCTCCCTCTTTGGTATGAATTGTTGTCCTTCTCTTCACTTCGGTAGGGCTTTATATCTTTGTTATACTCTAAATAAGGTCTCCTTTCTTTGGATTTTGATCCACTCCTTTGGAATCTGAAGAAGTTGATAAACCAACCTCAAAGACCCTAGTGAACACCTGCAAGCAATAACCTATCACAAAGAAAGAAAGATGTTCCAAAAAAAAAAAAAATTCTTTGCAAGCCTCAAGAGAAAAATGCATTAAGAGAATTAATAATTACAATGGGATCAATTCTTAAGAAAGGAGATCAAACCCTTAAAGGAGGAAACCCTAGTGTGCACACTTAATAATTAATTATTAATGTGCCTAAGTTTAGCTTAAGTAAACCTAAAGTGATAAGTGACTTAATTAATTAACCAGTACGATTAAATTAATTAAGTGAAATAACTTATTACTCTAACACCCCCTTAAGATGAAATTAGGGAGTAGCTAAAACACTAGGAGAAGATGCATGAAAGAAAATATGAGTCCTGACAATAAGGCATCATCAAGTACCCATGTACAAAAGCAATTTAAACTAAACCAACGGGGTAAAGGAGAAAACCTAGTGGGAACAAAACTCCTCCCCAAAATAGGATGCAAAGAAAAGAATGTAATGCACTAATAGAAGAAGGATAGAAGGTGGATTACATGGTACCCCCCATAGAAAAATTCTATCATATAAGTACATGTACAATGGTCTCCATAGGAGAGAGAAAGAGACAAGAAGGCGCCCACAATGAAGAAACTCTTGTCGCAATGGTAGATGCCTGATGAAGAATCCAAAAAGAGATCCTGAAGTGACAAATGATATTCCTCCCCTTGGGAAGAAACGGATCCAAAAGATGACGTCAAAGAAACCCTATGAAGAGTGATGAACCAATCTGCCTCAAGATGTGTGCCATGATAGAATGTTGAAGAATCTCCCTATCTGAGCTGAAACAAATGATGCCAAATCTAAACTAATGTGAAGAATCATGAAATACAACCTCTGAATCCATGGATAATGGTGGGCATACAGTGATAACCTAACTGTCAAGGTAGAGGAGATGCATTTCCTCAAAATAATCCTCAAGATCTACAGTGTAAGACTCAATAAACAAGAATGTGTCTACAAGATAAGAATCCCATGATGTAGCAGATAATGAATGACCAAAATGGTCATGATTCTGAACTAAATATATAGGGGCCAATGTGATGATACTAATGTCATCAGAAACAACAAACTATACATGTGTAATCTCAGTCTAAAGAGTAGGATCTATGAGACAAGGCTCTGATCCATCAAAACATGTAAAAATGTCTAAATACTCAAGCTCCTCTAAAGTATCATGATCAAATGGTATATTCTCTCTCCAAGTAATGGGTAAGAGACTCTCTAAAGCAGGATCCTCTGGGAATGGAGAGAGATTGGGGTCTCCATAGATCTCCAAAAGATGTGTCCAAAGTGGGTGGGGACAATCAATGTCCGATACAATCCACACAATGTCACTATCAACACTAGAGAATATAAGTCCTACTATGTGATCTCTAGTGATATCCCAAGCTAATTTTTCCCCTAGAGTGGCTAGTTCAGGTATGAGATCATACAAAGAAGGAAAATTATTAAGCCACCTACAATGTGTAAGTATGCAATTTTCCCATTACTCATAGTTACCTCATTCCAGGATTACAACTGAAGGGTGAGTAGAAAAACCCATGCTAACTCTTCAAATTAAACAATCTAAGAAAACTGACCTTACTGCATGTAGATCAAATGGAATAGAGCCAAATGATAAAAGAAGGAGGTTCCCAAGTGCAAAAACATCCAAGTAATTAAGAAAACTATGGAAACACAAAAATATGAATAAAATATACCTGGGGAAAAATATAGGAAAATAAGTCTAATCACTGTGTATAGCACTGAACCGGCTTCCCAATGCCTATTCGTTTGCACAAAATGGAGTCTAGACGCAAAAGTTACACCCCCTAGAGTGAAAAACCCATCTTCTGACTTTGACTGGCAAAAAACGGTCAAATTGGAAAAATCAGGAAAAACATCATGTACCACTAAATTGCGCTCAGAAAAAGCTTTTCGGCGATATTTTGTTTTCGAAAATCCAAGTTTGTATGCAAAAGTTATGGCCAAAATACCAAAACTGCTCCAAAAGGTTTGAGGGTTAAGCCTGGTGGTTAGGCTAGCCACTAGCATTAACGGCTAGTGGTTAGCTGACGGCGGTGGTCATTACCACTATATTTTAATTTATTTTTTCTTAGATTGCATGTTGTACTAGGCCGTATGGCCAAGAAAATGAACTTTTTTTTCCTCCCGAAGTCACTATGTCCAATTTCAACGATTTGATTGTCGATTTTGGGGTTTTTGGGTGCTCTAAATGTGATGGTGAGGTTCTTTTTGGCTCACAACACTCCAATATTGTAGGTATGCTCTAGATCAGGAACCCCTTAAAAAATTGAAACCCTCACAAATCTGACATCGTGAATCCAAATTTGACAAAACAAAGGTCAATCTTGACTGAATTGAGCATTTCAGACACAATGGTGAGGTTCAAATTGAATCAAAATGCACAAAAAATTCACTTTAGGACAGGATCCGTGAAGCAACGAATAGGAAGTGACAGATCTAAAGCTTTGAGACCATGTTGTAGTTGATAAACTAACCTCATAGACCCTAGTGAACACCTACAAGCAATAACCTATCACAAAGAAAGAAAGATGTTCCAAAAAAACAAAGATGCTCTACAAGCCTCAGGGGAAAAATGCATTAAGAGAATTAATAATTACAATGAGATCAATCCTTAAGAAAGGAGATCAAACCCTAAAAGGAGGAAACCCTAATGTGCACACTTAATAATTAATAATTAATTATTAATGTGCCTAAGTTTGGCTTAAGTAAAACTAAAGTGATAAGTGACTTAATTAATTAAACAATATGATTAAATTAATTAAGTGAAATAACTTATTACTCTAACAAAATCTTCCTCTTGCACTTCTTTGCCTTTGTTCAAACTTCTTGTTCAACTTCTCTTCCACCTTCAATGTGAATTGATATGCTTCTTCAAATGATGTCATCTTGGTAAAGATCAATTCTTCTTCAATACTTTTTCTCAATCCATTGATATATCTCACCACTTTCTCTTTGCTTTCTTCACCATGACATGTTTTTTTTATCATCTTGTAGAATTGTTTTATCTTAGGTTCTGCAATTTTTTCAACAATTCCAATTCATAGTTGGCTAGTATGAATTGATTCTTTAAATTTGTCACCATTTTGTCCCACTTGATGATTTTCTCTTCTCCTCTCCTATTTTTATCTAGTTAAAATTCTTTCCACCATAAAGTAGCATAACATTTCAACTTTGTTTTCACAAATCCAACTCTTTTGGAATTAAATTTCTTGCATGATTTTTAATTTCAACTCTAGGTATTTTCCAAATTTTTGAAATATCCTTCAACATCTTCATCTAATCTGATTCTTCTTCTTCTTAACTTATGGCTTCTATAAATTTATTTTCAACATGATTTTCTTCATCATCATTTTCATCTTCATGTCTAGGGTTTAGGCCTCACCTTTGGTTTTCTTCTGCTGCATCTAATCAGAATCATGTCTTGCACATCATTTCCAACATCTCATCCATTCTTCCAGTAACATTCACCATACCAAGCGCTCTCCTTGGAAACATCTCTCCCCTTGAACTCAGTGCAATTTCATAAATGAACGATCTAGATACAAGGGTTTCAACTACCTCACAATCAGTGATTAGTTGAAAACACATGCAATTTGCCCCTAGTCGATAATCTGTTCACCTTAAGGAATTCCTTCAGGACTCACAAACTTTCTCTAATACTACCTAGTGCAATCATGGATGGAGGGTTTAGAAAGAAAATTCCAAACCATGTAGCTTAAATTCAACACAAGAGAAATAAAACAAGAAGAAATTTTTAAAATATGAATCTTTATTGAATTGTTAATATTACATGCAACATATACCTCATGGGTGAATATAAAGGGCTCATAGGCCTGTTGTAGGGGCATTCAACATTACAACTAGCCATAGGCCTTATTAAATTCCCTTGAAGGGTTGATACGAAAATATGAGGATCTAATTATTCATGAATAACTAACTTATGATCTAAAATGAATTACAATGATCTTAAATATTCTTCTAAAGCTCCAACAAAGGTTTGTGCTAGCCACAAGGGTTTACAAAACCAAAGAATGAACAACTATGAAGGTGAGCCTCAAAATATGAAAAGATAATCCTTCACAAAATAATAAGACTTTCAAATCTCCATGGTAGATCCCATTGGACCCAAAGGTCTTATGTAATGTCCCATTAAGCTACACACAATCTCGAGTAGGTCCGCACTAAGAAATCTAGACCAAGTCAGCCCAAAATATTGTGACTAGAAAATATAGTGAAATTTTGAAAGAGATAACTTTCAATAGACAAATGTAAATGATATGAAATATGGATATGTGATATATGTCGATGTGTAGATTTTATATCTTGCTCTATAAGCTAAGAAATGATATTGCAATGAAATGCAAGATGAAATATTGTAACTCCTACTAGATACAATGTAATAAATTAAGTTTTTTTGGTTGATATAGGATTTCTTTACAACCAAGGTTGTTCTCACATTATTTTATGGTCTAACAAAGGTTTTAATGATATTGAGGGATTAAATTTTTAAGTATATAACTGTTTCAACCCCCTCTCAATTGTCATATACATCTAATAGTTACTATCGGATTTGTGGTTCCTTTGAGAAATCTTAATCGCTTGAGGTAGATCCGAATGACATGTAGGAAGGGTTTCAAATATCATATGTTTGGTGGAATGAATTATACTTATTGGAAGACTGGTATGGAGTTATTTTTGGTCTATCTTGGATTTGGTGATTGGAAATCAGTTGGAAAAGGATATACTATTCCTAGTATTGATCTAATAAGTGATGATGAAATCAATGAATATGATATCAATGGTAAATCAAGGAATGATATTCCAAGTGACCTTTCTGATTCTGAACTTATCAAGTTTGAAATCTGATAAAGATGTCTAGAAAAAGTTGGAGAGCATTTATGAAGGAGATGATATAGTTAAGAAAAAAAGATGCAAAACTGAAAAGGAAAATTTAAAACCCTAAGGATGTTTGAATATGATGATATTACTACCTGCATGCTCAGATTTGATGAACTTGTCAATGCCATCAATGGTCTTGGTGGTAAGCTCGAAGAAAGCGTAGTTGTGAAAAAGGTACTGAGAACTCTTCCTAAATCTTATAGTTCTAAAGTTTTGACTATTGAGGAAGCTCACAATTTGAATAATTATTTGAGAGATCAGATGTTTGGTGCTTTAATTTCTTATGAACTAAGAGAGTTTGGTCAAGATGCTAAAAAAAAGAAACTTCCTTTAAAGTCTATAAAGTAGAGAAGGATGATGAATCAAATTTGGTTGATCTTTGATGAGGTAGAAGAAAATTTTGTAAGGATATTAAAGGACACTCACAAATACAAAGGTAAGTTACCCTTTAAATGTTTCAATTACAGAAAGATAGGTCATTATGCTTCTAAGTATCCAATCAAAGTTGCGAATAACAAACCTAAGGATCATAAAGGAAAATTTGTTAAGAAGAGTTATAATGGTGTATTTGATGATGAAGAATCGTACTATCTTGATGAGGATAGTGATAAATTCTTGTTCATGGCTCTAAAATATGGAACTAGTTTTGTTAATCTTGAAAGGAATAAAATTAGTTCAAAATGTATGATACGTGATAAGAATAGGAGAGTTCAAGAATTAGCTAGGACAATGAAGAAGGAAAAAAATTTATAGGATTTCTGTTAGAGAAAAGCAATACATATTATAGTGTACATTCTCAATACAGTTCAAGCAAGAGCAAACAGTTCAAAGGGTCCCTATGAGTTATGGTATTAAACCTCCTATTGCAAAGTATTTTAGATTTTTTGGAAGAAAATTCTATATCATAAGAGATGAAAACTTAAGAAATTTTCATGCAATATTTGGTGAAGGAATATTCCTTGGATATTTTACAAGAAGTAAGGCCTATTAGTGCTACAATAAAAGGTTGAAGAAGATTGTTGAAAGAGTAATAAATAAGGTGGATGAAGAACCATTATATATTTTAGTATTGATATAAGGATATGAATTTGATGAATCCCCTTACAGTGTAAAATAAAAGGATGAAGAGATGGAAAAAGGGATGGAAATTAAAGAGGGAGAAGCTCTTAAAATGATACCTAAGAATCCTAAATATGTGCAGAAGAATAATTCCAAAGATCAGATTATTGGAGATAAGACAGAAGGTGCATTGACAAGAAAAAAATAGCTATGATAAAGGGACAAGTAAATTTTTGCTTACTTTTAGAGGTGGAACCTAAAATAGTGATTGAGGCATGCTAAGATGAGAATTGGATCAAGGCTACAAAAGAAGAATTGGAATAGATTGAGAAGAATCCAAAATTTGGAATTGGTCCCAATACTAGTAAATAAGAATGGGATATGAACTAAGTTAGTTTTTAGGAATAAATTGAATGAGGATAGAGAATTTTTAGGATTTCTATTTTTTTGTGTTCGAGCTGAGATCTAGGAGAATTTTTGTTGGTCCAAATTTGATGTAGGAGTATCCTTTTTCTGACAAGTTATCACTTTTAGAGTATGTGACAAATTTTGGAACTGGCCCCAGAATAAATTCAAAACCTAACAGCTAGTTGGATCGATTACGGATCTTTCCCATGACTTATGGATCCCCATAGTGTGTTTATATTTGTACAATGGAGTGTTCTTGATATTACACTTAGGTCCACACTTCATCATGTGCATCTACCATGGAAGAATTTCAGATTTGAGGTCAACTTGCCCTTGCACATGTTACATTTTTCTTCATCAAAGATTGTAATGATCATTGGCCGATGCGGTTGTTTCTAGACTCGTGGGTATGATATAAATCTTGTAATGAATCATAAGATTGACAGTGAACAGCAATGAAGTAGAATAGAATGTATATAGAGTTTGATCTATAGGATTTTAACTCACATGTATGAGCAGTGTATTTTGAGCATATTGTAATTAGGCTTGTGAGCCGAATATATATGCTCGGATGTGGCCAACTATATGTAATTGAAATTCATGATAATAAGACTATTCTAATCTACATTTTCCTCCAAATTTTATGTTGCTTCTATTGTGTTACTCTAGCTACACATCCTATATTTTTCTCTTTGAGGACCTTCCCACTATTACTAAACCAAACTGGTATCAGAGCGAGATTCATTCCTTGTGAGATCGTCAGAGCTTGCGCAGTCTTGTTGAAGATTTTTTGTGAGGTGGCAGACTTAGGATCTGACCTACAACTACAAAATGCTTGTGTAAGGATGACAAGAAGAAGGAATGGTAGAGGAAATGGAGCATGTGGAAATGTTGAGAGGAATCGTTGCTAGATTGGAAGCAGTTGAAATGACCCAGAGGAGAGGTTGACCAGTTGATGATGTGAGTGATGAAGAAGTAGAAGAACAACTTGGCCTTGACCAGGGAGAAGAAAGGTTCATAAGATCCCTAACTATAGTGAATACTTAGCCACATTTCAATCCACCGGATTATAATGGTAAGTTGGATTCAGATTAATTATTAGATTGGATAATAGATATGGAAAAATACTTTGATTATGAAGGTACCCTAGAAGATAAAAAGGTGAAATTCTCTTGTACAAAGTTGAAAGGACATGCATCCCTTTGGTGGGAACAATGGTAGATAGATAGACAGAGAAAAGGAAAGCAAAAGATAAGATTATGGGATCGGATGGTGAATAAGCTAAAGACAAAGTTCATGCTTGTTGAATATCAGATCAGTTTGTTCAAGAAGTTACAAAATCTGCAACAGAAGGAATTAAGTGTGACAAAGTATACTGAGGAGTTCTATAAGTTGAACATTAGATCTAGACATTCAGAAGATGAGATTGAGGAAGTAGCGATATATGTAAATGGTTTGAGGTCATCTATACAAGATGAGATCAATTTAATTAAGCTATTGAGTGTGGAAGAAGCATACCAGTGTGCCCTAAAAGAAGAAGAGAAGTTGAACAAAAGACATGAGCAGAGACAAAGAGGAAGAGGTGGAAGATTTCAAATAGAAAGAGGATATTTTCTAGATCAGAACAAAGATAAAGAGGTCAGTAAGACCGAGAATTCATACAGAAGAGATGATGGAAACTCTTACATAAGAGGAGGATATGGTGGTTACCGAAATGAAGGGTATAGAAAAGATGATAGAGGATAGGAGAAAAGAATATTCATGGGAACTTGTTTCAAATGTGGTGGAGAAGGACATAGAGCCTTTGAATGCAAACAAGGAGAGACAAGCAGAAAGACTGAGAAAAAAATAAGGACAACCTTTATTCAGGAAAATCATGCTAGATCACCTAATCACCCAAAAGAAGGAGAAGTATTGGTCAAAGTGAATTAGAGAAAGAACCATTGGAGAGAAAAAATATATTTAGGATTAGATGCAAGGTAGTTGATAAATATTGCAAAGTGGTCATTGATAGTGGAAGTTCATAGAACCTGGTTTCTAAAGAAATGATGAGCAAATTGAAGCTGGAAAGACTGAAAGACCCAAAACCCTATCAGATAGCTTGGATTCAAGATGAGCATAATATATTGATAAGTGAAGAATGCTTGGTGAAATTGAAGATAGGAAATTATCATGATGAAGTTTTGTGTGATATTATGCCTATGGATATATGCCCTATTTTGTTGGGAAAACCTTGGCAGTATGAAAGACAGACTATTCATGATGGAAATAAGAACATGTATACTATTGTTGCTAATGGGATGAAACATATTTTGTTACCCTTGGAGGATATTTCTAAAGTTGGAGTTTTCATGAATGCTAGAAATTTTTTGGTTGATGGAAGGAGATTTTTGGATGGATTGAGATATCAGAACATGTGATATTCCTTGATGCCTAAGAAGCTTGAAAACTTGAAGCATGTAGAAGAAAAACCTCAGGAGATAAATAAATTGCTGATAGAATATGAGGCTATCATTTAAGATAATGTACTTGATGGATTACCACCTGTAAGGAGTATTAGTCATTGCATGGACTTGATTCCTAGAGCTAGTTTTCCTAATAAAGTAGTACACCAGATGACACCAATAAAAAATGAAGAGTTGAATAGACAAGTACAAGAATTGTTGAGAAAAGGTTTGATCAGAGAAAGCTTAATCCCTTGTGAAGTACCTTCTATTCTTGCACCTAAGAAGGATGGAGAATGGAGAATGTGTACAGAATCTAGATCCATAAACAAGATTACAGTGAAGTATAGATTCCCTTTGCCCTGGATGGATGAAATTATGGATTGTTTGAGTGGAGATAAATACTTTAAAAATATATATTTGAAGAGTGGATATCATCAAATCAAAATAAGAGAAGGAGATGAGTGGAAAACAATATTCAAGACAAATGAAGGATTGTATGAGTGGTTTGTGATGCCTTTTGGATTGAAAAATGCATTGAGTACTTTCATGAGGTTGATGAATGAGGTATTGAAGAAATTATTGGGTAATTTTGTGATTGTTTATTTGGATGACATCTTGATTCTTAGTAAGACTAGAGAAGAACATTTGTTGCACATAAGACAAGTTTTGCAGAGGCTGAGAGAAGAGCAATTGAAAATAAACATGAAAAAGTGTAGTTTTATGAAGGAAGAGTTGGTATATGTGGGATTTTTGATATCATTGGATGGATTGAAGATGGATCCTAAGAAAGTAAGAGATATTGTTGAATGACCTACACCTAAAAGCATTGGAGAGGTAAGATCATTTCATGGATTGGCTAGTTTTTACCAAAATTTCATTAGGAATTTCAGTTCTATTTGTAGCCCTATGACAAAAACAATGAGAGGAGATAAGAAGGATTTTAGATGGACATATGGAGTAGAAAAAAGTTTTGAGTTACTAAAACAAAAGGTGACTGAGAAACCTTTGTTGTCTTTACCAGACTTTAGTAAGTTATTTCAAGTAGATTGTGATGCAAGTGGAAATGCAATCGGAGAAGTGTTAAGTCAAGAAGGAAGACTAGTAGCTTATTTCAGTGAGAAGTTGAATGATGCAAGAAAAAGATATTCCATGTATGATCAAGAGTTCTATTCCATAGTTCAAGCTTTGAAGAATTGGATACAATACTTTTTATCTAATGAGTTTGTGTTTTATATGGATCATCAGGCTTTGTAGTATTTTAATAGTCAAGGTAAGTTAAATGAGAAAAACATGAGATGGGTGGAATTATTCCAGAGTTATAATTTTGTTTCGAAAAATAGGAGTGGAAAGTAAAATAGAGTTTCTGATGCTTTGAGTAGAAGAAGGAATTTATTGACATAGATGAAAGTGGAGGTATTAGGCTATGACAGATTGAAGAACTTGTATGAGGAAGACCGAGATTTTGCAGAACCTTGGAGAGCATGTAAATAACCAGTTTTTGGGGATAAAAGTTAGTGGTTAGATTATCTCATTCAGGAGGATATGTTGTTTAGAGGAAATCAGTTGTGTATACCCCAGATTTCAATCAGGGATGACTTAGTGAAAGAAAAACATAGTGGAGGACTAGCAGGACATTTTGAAATTGATAAAATAGTAGCATTAGTAAGTGAGTATTATTTTTGGCCACAAATTCATAAGGATGTTAGGAAGTTTGTGTAGAGTTGTAGAATTTGTCAAGTTGCAAAAGGGAGTAGTCAGAATGTTGGATTGTATAAACCTTTTGACAGTTCCAGAAAGACCTTGGGAAGATATTAGCATGGATTTCATACTAGGTTTGCCTAAAAAAAATAGAGGTAATGATTATGTATTTGTGGTGGTTGATTTTTTTTTCTAAAATGGAACATTTCATACCTTGTAAGAAGACAAAAAATGTAGTACATGTAGCAGACTTGTTTTTCAAGGAAGTGGTTAGATTGCATGGATTACCTAGGAGTATTGTTTCAAACAGAGATACAAAGTTTGTTGGTTACTTTTGGAGGACACTTTGGAAGAAGTTGAAGATGGATTTTGTAAGACCCTACTTCATATGTACTTAAGACAACCACAAATTGTTATATGTTTTTCTTAAATTAATGATTAAATGTATTGTGGATAATAAATAAGGTGATCTTTTGGCAATATTCTTACATATCATTTTGACATTATGTTTTATTTTCATTACCATGGAAGTGGATTGCACTCGTATACCGTGGAATGCAAATTAGATTCTAAATGGATTATTATATAGCTAAAACTTAGAATGTTCAACTAATAGATTAATGTGATACAAAATTGATACTTACAATCACGTTGGTAATGTGCAGGAAGGCAACGATGTTAGCATGAGAAAAAAGAACCATCAAGAGTGAATCAAAATACTACTTCATGAGGATATAAATTTGACCCCATTCGGGGCCTAGAAACAAGTGGAGTTAATGTATTGGAGGACTAAGGGTGTGAGGGCATTTAGTTGGGATTCATGTGAGGGGTAAGTGGGGATTAGGTCTTGGAAACCCCTAGCTAAGTTTGAAACTCGGATGGAACCTTGAGTGGGCTTTTAATGAGAGTTGTTGGTCAAATGTTTGGGTTAGGGTGCAAAAATAAACCCCCTAGGGTCTATACCATAGTGGTAGGGATCAAGTGGGCATAAAATAGTGCTCCAAAGACATGATTTGACCCTTGAAAAGTCCTCATAATGATGAGTGACGAATTTTGAGGAGAGGATGGGGTGGGAAGATGGAGGGGTTGTCCAAGTGCAAGTAGTTTATTTGATAAGGAAAAGACCATCATTTATGAAGAAAAGTACACTCCACACATCCCCATCCAAGAGTTTCAAGTTGAAACTTCTATATATTTTGAAGAAGAAGAATGAGTGGGGTGTTGCCCACTTCTCCTTTTAGGAGAACTTTAGTGAATATGGTAGAAGGAATGAGAAGAGGAGAGGGAGAGTCTTGTTGGGAAGATAGTGATCAAGATGGATTGGTTGGAGAGGAAAGAAGGGCAAAGGAGTTACATTCTAGCAAAGAGATAAGTCCTTTCTTTTTCCTATTTCCATTTCTCTCTGGTAATTTGTTGTAAGATGATGGCATGTTTGCATAGTTCATTGTTGACTATGGTAGATGAGGAAGCTATGTGCAAGTAATATGAGGTTATGCTATTCTTATTTTGTTTTGGTCAAAAAATTGAGAAGACACCATTCATCATTTTGGAGCTAAAATATTTTCTTGCTCAGGGGTATGGCTAGAGCCCATGGGGCTTCATGATGCCATTATGGTTGGGAGGAGAGCAAGTCCCAGTCAGGTGTTTTTCCATTGGAAAATTTTTAGTTGGTTTTAGAAGATTTGCAGCTTGTGAGACAAACTGTCAAGATGTAGACTTTAAGTAGTGAAAATTTTTTGTGTATATATATTTAAAATTTCATGATGTTGGTTTTCTATGTATTAAAATTGGGAAAAATGGATGTGTTGCATCTTGGATTTGATTAAAAAGAAAAAAGAAAAAGAAAAAAAAGTGACAAGTTAAGATTTATAGTGATAACATGCTATGTATCTTGAAATGAAAGAGACATTTTGAGTAGGAGAGATGAATATCAAAAAAAAATTACATTTTAGATTATTTGTACCTTTCTTTGTATCAAGCAAAACATTTTATTGTGTTATGAATGACAAGATTATAATGGATCTATGTTCCAAAACGAGTTCTAGTATGAGGGTATTGTAAACATAGAATTGGTAGTCATCACTTATTCTCAGTTAGGTAAATAAACTGGAAGTGTTTTGATGAATCTGCAAATGATATATTGAAAATAGTGTTATTCACTCTCTTCCGAATAGGTGTTTTTGAATACAATAGTTCTCCTGAAATTTACACTTGCAAAATGTTACTTCCAAACAAAATTACCCAAGAATAAAAATTAAAAAAATAAAATAAAAATATAAGGTTGCTCTGTCTGTCATTTCCTACTTGTGAATATACAATGGAGTTGGGGAATCGATGCCTTATTTCCATGTACTGTAAGTGAAAAAAATATAAGCTATCATAGAAGAGAAAATAAACCTGTAAGCTAGTTGCATCTTAATACTTAGCATGGCGCTATTTTTCACAGTGCTATAGATAGAATCTGATCCACAATACCAGCATTTGTGTTGTCTGACTATTGGAGTGAAGTCATTTCTCCTCTTGCCTTTTTTAACTCACTGCCACCATGTACTAGAGAAGAAGGAATCCAGAAGTTTTCTAAGAAAAGAAAAGAAAAGAACAACCAACCAACACGTTTTAGGTTTCACCATTCAGGCGCCCAAGAGTAATTGAAAATGACGTGGGACCCAAGTTAATCTAAATTGCAAGCTTGCAAGTTAATAAATCCTGGCATTGAGCAAAGAAGATCGACATTAATGTTGGTCAGCAAACAAAATCGTACCAGTAAGATCAGCTCGCCAGTATACTGAAGGCAATGCCAGAAAATAGCATGGCAGCTGTGTTAATAGGGGAGTCCAAAATTAAGACGGAATACAAGCTTTTAATGTTTTAACAGATTCTCCTTTACAGCTCACCAACTCTCCCATATGCTCATCGAATTTGATGTTGTTGTGTCATGTGAGAGTCCTCTGAGCGTCATTTAATGCACAACAGTAATACTAGTTGAGTGTTGGTAAATTATTTGGAACATATACACCTCCTTTGACCATTAAGACACTGCAGTGGTGAGCAGAAAGTAAATTATTCGATGTGCTTACTTGTGTGGCAAGCTTCAACAAATCTGGTATCATTTGATATTAATTGTTATAATATCCACGATAATATATGTAGTTTTATTTTCACTGACTCTTTTATCAAATTTCTTGAAATATGCCACCTCATATTTTTTATGGTCATGATAACACTGTAAGTGAGTCAAATACGAGTATTACAGAATGAATAATCATGTTTTTAATGCGGCTTAAAGAAATAATAATAATGAATTATTTTTAAATGTTACTATCCTTAGTTATTTTAATATATTGCAACAGTTAATGTAGATAAAACTAGATCAGTTGTATGGTGTTATTATTCTTCAGTAACAAGCATAAAAATAAAATTACCATTAATAGCTTCCAAACAGTTATACGGTTAAAACTAAATCTGTTCTTTGGTGATATATAGAAATAAAATTTCCCTTAGTGTAATTTAATGAATTTGAAATTAATTAAGACCCTAACCCTTTGACATGCGATGCTTGCAAGATATGGGTTAATAATTCAACCTTCTTAAACTCATATTATTATCTTTTCTCACATTTAAATAATTCTATTGAAATAAGAATATATCCCCACTCTTTAAATAAACATCTTAGTAATTTTGAAATAAAGATCTTGGTAATTTTTAAAATAAAGGTCTTAATCAATTTAAAATAAAGATCTTGGTAATTTTAAAGTAAAAATCTTGGTAAATTTAAAGTAAAGATCTTGGTGAATTCAAATTAAAGATTTTGGTAATTTTAAAATAAAGATCTTACTAATTTTCAAATCTATGAGGGGGTTGGATTTTCACAACTTTGAAATTGCGTAACTAAAGCATTATTTCTATTAATTATATTAGCTCAGCTAATAATAGTATTGACAATTCAAATAGCAATGAAATCATTTCTTGAATTCTAAATCCATTATTAAAGTTGTAAGGTTAATATAAAAATAATGACTGTTGAATATCGTAACCAATTGTTATTAGTTGTCACATTAATCAAATTTCAATTGTTACATTGCATGGGCAGTTGGTTTACTCCTAAACTAAAATATTAATAAACTTCAAATCTGTGTGTTCTTGCTTTAAAATTTTGAAGGGCTAAATAGCCACATTCCAATGTTTATGTTTTAAGTCCTCAAAAGAACTTAGGCTTTACCTTATTTATGTTGGCAATGGTATGATATTATGAATAAATAAAATAAAGGAGGCTCTCTTATCATGGTTATGTATCATAAAGATTTTAATTTTTAAAATATTCTTATAATATATTATTTATTTATTTACTTTTCATAGTATGTTTCTTTTGAAAGAACATATTGGGATAATTTAATAATATCATAGAGAATAATTAGTCATCAACACAATTTATTTAGGTGAAATAAATTAAATTTTGGAGAGTCTCATGTGAACTACATTTGTATTAATGTTAATATGAATATTTATTTTATTATGTTATCAATACTTCAGTAAAATAATGATAATATCACTAGGGTTAGTAATAATAGTATTATCACCAAAACAATGGCCAGTGTCACGACAGAGTAATAATACTTGCATTATAATGTGGAACATGTTTTCAAGGTGAGGCTAGTTACCAATAGTCGATAGCATTTATTCTAAATCTAGCATAACCTTAAACTTAAGTCTTTGGGTCATCTCGTCCTCTGTTGAAGGGTGTGTGTGATTGAATTCATGCACTCGATGTTGCTCCTTCCCTTACCTCGCTCTCAGGCGATGTTTCACCGTTGTCGAGTCATATTCCACCATGCGATACATACATAGTAGTACCATGTATGCGTATGATTAACTTGTTAATGTTTTATATTGTTTTGTTTTTTCCAAAAAAAAAAATTGTAGGGTTTTTCTATCGAAAAATTATGGGCATGACAGATTTGAAGTTCAATTCTACTTTTCACCCATAGACTAATGGACAGACAAAAGTAGTAAATGGGAGTTTGGTAAATTTGCTAAGATGTTTGGTAGGAGAGAAAACAAGAAGTTGGGACTTATCCTTGGCACAAGAAAAGTTTTCCTACAATAATTTAGTGAACAAAAGTATAGGAAAGACACCTTTTATGGTTGTTAATGGAATTCATCCTAGAGGTATATCAAAACTAAGAGACATCAATAAGGAAGATAAATGGAGTGCATAAGTAAAATAATTTGCAGATTATATGAAGACAATGCATACTCAGGTGAAGCGAAATTTAGAAAACATGAACCAGAAGTATAAGGAGGAAGTAGATGAAAAGAGGAGACACAAGGAGTTCGAAGTTGGAGATGAAGTAATGGTAAATTTGAGGAAGGAAAGATTCCGAGTTGGCATATATAGTAAACTAAAGATGAGGAATTTTGGACCCTATAGGATTTTGAAGAAATTTTATTCAAGAAATGCATATGAAGTAGAGTTACCAGATGACATGGGTATATCACCTATATTCCACATTGCAGATCTATATCGATATCATGAAGCGGATCTTAGTGAAGTTAGTAAAGTAAAATTGGAAGACCATCTTCCTAAACAAAAATCATATGACATAGGAGAGATTTTGGATATTAGAAAAGGGAGAAAGACTCGTGGAAGATATTACAAAGAATATCTTGTGAAATGGAAAGGTGGACCAGTGGGGGATTCTTCTTGGATTTATCAAGTTGAGGTAGACTGTATTGGTTTTACTTTGGCCCCAAAAAAGTGGGGGACTCACTTTTCATAAACCCTAGATGTCTGATGCAGGAGAATCCTTGGTTCTTGGCAATCTTGCATCAACCAATTTTTTTTTTCCAATTTTTTTCTTATTATGTTCTTATTCTTGTTCCAGTTGGGAGATCAAGTATTTCATCATATTTTCTCACCAGATCTCGCATACCTATGGTTTCATCATGCACATGATCAATTACTTTTTTCCAAGTGTTTAGCTCAATTGGATCTTTTTTTGGCAATTTATCACTTCCGGAGTATGTGACGGTTTTTGGAAATGGCCCCGAAATAAATTCAAAACCTAATGGCTATTTGGATCGATCGTGGATCTTTCCTATGACTTGCAGATCCTCACGGTGTGTTTAGATTTGTTTTATGGAGTGTTTATGATCTTACACTTAGGTCCACACTTCATCATGCACATCTACCATCGAATAATTTTAGATTTGAGGCCAACCTGCCCTTGCATACGTTACATTTTTCATCATCAAATATTGTAATGATCTTTGGCTAATGTGGATGTTTCTAGACTCTTGGATATGATATAAATCTTGTAATGAATCATAATATTGACAATGAACAATAAGGAAGTAGAATATAATGTATATATAGTTTTGTCTATAGTATTTTCGCTCGCATGTATGAGCACTGTATTTTGAGCATATTGTAATCGGGCCTATGAGCTGAATCTGTTCACCCAGATGTGGCCAACTATATGCAATTGAATTTCATGATAATAAGAATGTTCTAATTTTCATTTGCCTCTAGATTTTATGTTGCTTCTATTGTGTTACTCTAGCAGCACAAAGCAAATTTTTCTCTTTGAGGACCCTCCCACCGTGACTGCACCAAAATTTCTCTTTGTGGTTCTAGAGTAGTGTTTCCTTTGTTCTACTGAAGATGGTTTCAACATTTGGAAGTATCGAGCTTAGTTGATCTATGTTTTACACTAGTTTGGTTGACCGTGTGTCAAGCACTATCTTCAAAGTTGATGAAGCATGTTGGTTCTATTATGGGTCTCGATGAAGCGTGTGTTTTGGGTCACCCTCATTCTAATTCCACCCTAGGATGTTTGGCACCAACCTAATTTGAATTTGAAGTTGGACAGTTGATTTTGTATCTTTTCAAAGTTGGAGATGGTATAAATATAGAATGTGCTAGCAATGAAAAGTGTACATAAGAAAAGAAGGAAGATAAGTGAAAGAGGAGACATGACTTTGAAGCTATTCTAAAAGTGTGTGAGTTATGTCTGTGGTTGATCAGTGCAAAGATTAATGTTGAGTTTCTAGATGCATTGAGTAGAAGGAGAAGTCTGTCATTCATGGAAGTGGATTAGTGATTGTGGTGGAATCCTTTGTTTCATTGGGATTTGTGTCTCTCTATAGAAATTATTCTTTTTCTTCTTTGTATCTTTGTGGCAGTGAGCCATCAGGGTTGTATCCCTTTGGACAGTGAGCCCAGATAAAGAGTCCTTATCTCAGGCAGTGAGCCATTTTGTAATAGTTTTGGTATTATCTATAGTATGAGTTAATACTCACCATCATTTTTCCCTTATTGGGTTTTTCACATAAATATGGTGTTATTGTGTTTTGTGCATTGGAATTTGATGGTTAATCACTTAAATAGTTTATGTTAGTTTAGATAATTGAATTTAAGGTTAAAATTTGTGACAACTGAATCACCCCCCTCTTAGTTATCGTATCCAAAATTCTCTACCTCTAAACCGATTCTCTTCTTTGGAATCAATGAAAAACACATATTCTCATGGATCAACCCCATCCAAGAATTTCCTTCCATCTACTAAACATAGTTTGGTAGTGACACAAACTTCATTTTTCTCATCTTTCTCTTTAGGTGTCAACTTGATTCTCTTTCCATTTGAAGTCACAGTATAAGTATTGCTTCTTCCATCATGAATTGTTTTCTTAGCATATTGTCATGATCTTCCTAACAATAAATGATAAGCATCCATAGGCATAATATCAAACAATACTTCATCTCTATATGATCCACTATATGAAATTTCACCAAAAAAATTTCATTCACCAATATCTTATGATCATCTTAAATTCATGCTATCCTATATGTGTTTGGATGTTTCGATCTCTCCAAATTCAACTCTATTACCATCTCCTCTAAAATTGGATTATCAGTACTATCACTATCAATGATAAATTTACATACCTTTCCTCCAGATTTACATCTAGTTCTAAATAAACTCTTTCTTTGTGGTGGCTCTTTAGTCACTTCTTCATGCATCAAAGCTCTCCTCAGCACCACTAATTAAAATTTCTCAAGTTTCCCAACTGAATTAGGGGATTCAACAGGTTCCTCATTTACATATGTTTTTCTTTAGGTATGCTCAAGTTTCTTGTTGATGCTTCCTTGATGACACTCAAACATTCTATGTCCTTCACCTCCACACTTGAAATAGGTTCCTCTGAATGGTTTTCTCTCATATCTCTAGTACCCATCATTGTTGTAAGAATTATGACCTTTTTCACTATAGTAGAAATTTCTATCTTCTCTCCCTCTTTGGTATGAATTGTTGTCCTTCTCTTCACTTCGGTAGGGATTTAAATCTTTTTTCTACTTTGCATAGGGCCTCCTTTCTTTCAATTTTAATCCACACCTTTGGAATCTTCCTCTTTCACTTCTTTGCCTTTGTTCAAAATTCTTATTCAACTTCTCTTCCACCATCAAGGCGAATTGATATTCTTCTTCAAATGATGTCCTCTTTACCAAGATCAATTCTTCAATTTTTGTTTTCAATCCATTGATATATCTCACCACTTTCTCTTTGCTTTATTCACTATGACTAGTTCTTATTATGATCTTGTAGATTTTTTTTGTATACTCCTTCATAGATCTTTCCTTTTATCTCAGGTTCTACAATCTTTTCAACAATTCCAGTTTATAGTTGGCTAGTATGAATTGTTTCTTTAATTTTATCCCCATTTTGTCCCACTTGATGAATTTCCCTTCTCCTATTCAATTTCTATCCAGTTGAACTTATTTCCACCATAAAGTAACATAACATTTCAACATTGTTTTCACAAATCTGACTGTTTTGGGATTCAAATTTCTCACATATTTTTTAATTTCAACTCTAGGTCTTTTCCCAGTTTTTGAAATCTCCTTCAACATCTTCATCTAATCTGATTCTTCTTCTTCTTCTTCACTTAGGGCTTCTATAAATTGATTTGCAACATGATTTGATTCATCATAATTTTCATCTTCATGTTTAGGGTTTAGGCCTCGCCTTCGATCTTCTTCTACTGCATCAAATAAGAATCACATCTTGCACATCATTTCCAACATCTCATCCATTATTCCAGTAACATTCACCATAGTAGGCACTCTCCTTGGCATCATCTCTCCCCTTGAAATTAGTGCAATTGCCTCAATGAATGATTTGGCTACAAGGGTTTCAACTACCTCACAATCAGTGATCGATTGAAAACACAAGCAGTCTACTTCAAATCAATGATCTTTTCACCTCAAGGAATTCCTTCAAGACTCACAAACTTTCTCTGACACCACTTGGTGCAATCATGGATGAAGGGTTCAGAAAGAAAGTTCCAAACTATGTACCTTAAAGTCAACACAACATAAATAAAATGAGAACCAGATTTTGAGATATGAATCTTTATTGAATTGGTAATATTACATGCAACATATGCCTCATGGGTGAATATACAGGGCTCATAGGCCTGTCGTAGGGGCATTCAACATTACAACTATCGAAAGGCCTTATTACATTCCCCCATAGGGTTGATATGGAAATGAGGATCTAACTACTCATGAATAACTAAATGATGATCTAAAATAAATTATAATGATCTTAAATATGTTTCTAAATTTCCAACAAAGGTTTGTGTCAACCACAAGGGTTTACAAAACCAAAGAATGAACAATTGTGAAGTTTGACCTCAAAATATGAAAAGGTAATCCTTCACAAAAGGATATGAATTTTAAATCTCCATGATAGATCCCATTGGACGCAAAGGGATTATGTGATGTCCTAATAAGCTCCACACAATATAGAATAGGTCTACACTAAGAAATCTAGACCAAGTCAGCGCCAAATGTTTTGAATAGAAAATATAGTGAAATTTTGAGAGAGATAGCTTTGAATAGACAAATGCAAATGATCTGAAATCTGGATATGTGATAGATGTTGATGTGTAGATTTTATATCTTGCTTTGTAAGCTAAGAAACAATATTGTGATTAAATACAAGATGAAATGTTGTAACTACTACTAGATGAAATACAAGAAATGAAATGTTTTTGGTTGATATACGATTGATTTAGAACCAAGAATTCTCTTGAATTAGTTTAAGGGATAACAAAGGTTTTAATGATACTGAGGGATTAATTTTTTTTAAGTATGTAACTGATTCACCCCCTTCTCAATTTTCCTATACATCTAACAATTAGTATTAGAGTTGTGGTTCCTTGGAAAAATCTTAACTACTTGAGGTAGATCTAGATGGCATGTAGGAATGGTGTCAAATATCTTATGTTTGATGGAATGAATTATACTTATTGGAAGGCTAGTACAAAGTTATATTTGGTCTATCTTGGATTTGGTGACTGGAAATTAGTTGGAAAAGGATGTACTATTCATAGTGTTGATCCAACAAGTGATGACGAAATCAAGGAATAATATTCTAAGTGGAATTTTTGATTATGAACTTATCAAGTTTGAAATTTGCTAAAGATGTCTAGACAAAGTTGGAGAGCATTTATGAAGGAGATGATAAAGTTAAGCAAAATAGATACATAACTAAAAAGCCAAATTTGAAATCCTGAGGATGTTTGAAGATGATGATATTACTACCTACATGCTAAGAAGTTGAATAATTTGTCAATGGCATCAATGGTCTTGGTGGTAAGCTGGAAGAAAGAGAAGTTGTGAAAAAGGTACTAAGAACTCTTCCTAAATCTTATAGTTCTAAAGTTTCTACTATTGAGGAAGCTCATAATTTGGATAATTATTCTAGAGATTAGATGTTTGGTGCTTTAATTTCTTATGAACTGAGAGTTTGGTGGATATTCTAAAAAGAAAGAAACTTCCTTTAAATTCTATAAAGTAGAGAATGATGATGAGTTAGATCTAGATGATATTTGATGAGGTAGAAGAAAATTTTGTAAGGATATTGAAGGACACTAGAAAATAAAAAGGTAAGTTTCCCTTTAAATGTTTCAATTATAGAAAGATTGGTCATTATTCTTCTAAATGTCCAATCAAAGTTGCAAATGAAAAACCTAAGGATCATAAGGAAAATTTGTTAAGAAGAGTTATAATGGTGTATCCGATGATGAAGAATCTAACTATCTTGATGAGGATAGTTATGAATGCTTGTTCATGTCTCTAAAATATGGAACTAATTTTGCTAATTTTGAAAGGAAGAAAATTAGTTCAAAATGTATGATAATTGATATGAATAGGATAGTTTAAGAAGTAGCCAGAACAATGAAGAAGGAAGAAATTTTATAGGATTTCTATTGGAGAGAATCAATTCATATTATAGTGTACATTCTTAATAAAGGTCAAGCAAGAGCAGATAGTTCAAAGGGTCCCTATGAGTTATGGTATTAAACATCCTATTCTAAAGTGTTTTAGAGATTTTGAAAGCAAATTCTATATCAAAAGAGATGAAAACTTGAGAAATTTTGATGTAAGATTTGGTGAAGAAATCTTCCCTGGATATTTTACAAGAAGGCCTATTGGTGCTATAATAAAAGGTTGAAGAAGATTGCCAAAATGGAAAGTGTTAAGGTGGATGAAGAACCATTATAGATTTTAGTATTGATAGAAGGATATGAATATGATGAATCACCTTATAGTTAAAAAGAAAGGGATGAAGAGATGGAAATTAAAGAGGAAGAAGCTCTAAAAAGGATACCTAAGACTCCTAAGTATGTGTAGAAGAATAATTACAAAGATCGGATTATTGGAGATAAGACAAAAGGTGTATTGACAGGAAAAAAATAGCTATGATAGAGGAACAAGTAAATTTCTGCTTACTTTTAGAGGTGTAACCTAAAACAGTGATGGAGGCATGCAAAGATGAGAATTGGATCAAGGCTACAAAAGAAGAATTGGAATAGATTGAGAAGAATCAAACTTGGGAATTAGTCCCAAGACTAGTAAATAATAATATATTGTGAACTAAGTTAGTTTTTAGGAATAAATTGAATGAGGATGGAGAATGTTTAAGAAATATTTTTTTTATGTTATGGTTGAGGTCCGAGAGAATTTTTGTTGGTCTGGATTTGTCTTTTTGGTTCTAGATTTGTATTGCCCTAGTTCTATTGAAGATGGTTTTTGCATTTGGAAGTATTGAGCTTGATTTATCTATGTGTTTGACACTGGTTTTGGCTAACTATGTGTCAAGCACTATCTTTGAAGTTGATGAACCGTGTTGGATCTATTATGGGTCTCAATGAAGTGTGTGTTTTGGGTTGCCCTCATTCTAATTCCACCCTAGGATGTTTAGTGTCAACCTAATTTGAATTTAAAGTTGAATGGCTGACTTTCTATCTTTTCAAAGTTGGAGATGGTATAAATACATAATGTGCTAGCAATGAAAAGTGTACATAAGAAAAGAAGATAAGTGAAAGAAGAGACATGACTTTAATGCTATTCTAAAAGTGTGTGAGTTATGTGTGTGGTTGACCAGTGCAAAGCATAATGCTAAGTTTCTAGATGTAGTTAGCAGAAGGAAAAGTTTTTCATTCATGCAAGTGGATTAGTGATTGTGGTGGAATCCTTTGTTGCATTGGGATTGTTGTGTTGGATGTTGTGGTTGTCATTGATTTCAACACTATTACCATTGATGTCTTGAAGGCTGTATATGTCGAGCATATTGAGAAAAATATAATAAATATGTTGGAAACTGCTTGTGAAGCTATGAAGTTTAGTGTGGTGCAAAGTTCAGTATATTGGTATTCAAAAGTTTCAATTTAAAGGGTTTGTTTATGAGCCTATCTATTTTATACTCCAAAAGTTTCAGAGGTACACATCAAGATTGGAGCAAGTTTTGTGTTTATGTGTTCCTACAGTTATTCTGTTATTGTAGCTAGTGTTTCTAGAAGAAGAGAATGTGATTCTAGTAATTCTAGTTGTTGTGTATGCTCCTATGATGTTAGTTGATGTTTCTATATTGTTCTCTATCTTTTTTGGACATCCGCATTGATCAGTGTGATCATGATCAAAGATTTTTCCCTTGTGTGTTCAGGTTTTCATGCTCTTGGCTGACATGGTGGTTGTAGCATGTTGCGGATCCTCGTGGATTAATTTTTGAGTGATTGGAATGTTCGAGGATGTTATTTTAGGTCTTCATTATGTTGTGACCAACTTCGGTTGGTGCACATTGATATTTTTTCATGAATTGGGCCGACTGTTTGTAATTCATTTATTCTTTATTTTTGGCCAACAAAGTTGTTGATGTAATTCCATGTAGCGGATATATAAGAGTGATTGTTTCTTCATTTTTTAGTGTGTGTGATGTATGTGTAAGAAGTGTGAATGCGAAATGTGCGAATAGAGATCAGATCATTCGATTGCAGAGCAAAGTGTGAAGAAGTTTGAGTGAAGTGTAAAGAATTGTTTTTGTGCCTAACCGAAACTATCATCAAGCTTTTGAAGAAGCTAATTTCTCAGTTCAATCACTTTAGATGGATTTAATCTAAATTTTTTATGTAAGATAGTGTGTCTTCTTTAAGCAGTGTGGTTGAATGCATGTGCATTCCTTATTCATTTTCTTTATACTTTTAACAAGTATAAATTATGGATTAAACTCCACCATGGTTTTTCCCCTAACAGGGTTTCCACACAAAAATCTTGGTGTCATGTGTGCTTGTGATGTGTTTTTGATTCATTATTTCACTGTTATCTATCAAATCTAAGATTAAAGGTTAATAAGGTTAGATAAGTTTTAAATTATGTGACAACTGATTAGCCTCCTCTCAGTTGTCTATCCTTTTTTTTCCAACAATTGGTATCATAGTAGGTTCCTCTTAATAAGTTTAATAGCTTGAGGTGATTTGAGATGGCATCATACAAGAAGGATAGTCCTAGATTCGATGGAACAAACTACTATCTATGGAAGGCTACAATGGAGTGTCATTTGAAGTGCATTGGTGACCCTTTTTGGAAGATTAAAAAGAACATATATTTTATTCCTCATAATGATCCCTCTACTCCTGATGAGATCAAAGAAGCTGAAACAAATAACACGGCTATAGAAGAATTATTGAGTGCTCTGACTGATTCAGAGATGGAAAATGTGATGGGTCTAAAAAAAACATATGAGATCTAGAAGAAGCTAGAAACATTGTATGAAGGAGATGCACAAGTTAAATTTGCTAAGCTACAAAGTCTGAAAGGCAAGTGGGAAAAATTGAAGATGAGCGAAGATGGAAACATTATTTCTTTCATTCAAAAAGTAAATGAACTAGTGATGGGCATTAGATTTGTCGGTAGAATCATGGATGAAGAAGAGATTGTAGCTAAAGTGCTTAGATCATTTCCTACTTCTTACAAAAAAAAATATCATGCTATTGAAGAAGAGATTGTAGCTAAAGTGCTCAGATCATTGCCTACTTCTTATAAAAGAAAAGCTCATGCTATTGAAGAACTCAGGACAATACCAAATGTGATAAGAGATATGCTGATTGGTAAGATTGCTACCTTTGAACTAAGTGAATTTGGTGATTCTACTCCTAAGACAAAATCTTCATTTAAAGCTATTGTATCGAGAGGAAACCAACAAAGATATGATCCAGGAGAAAGTTCCTGAAAGACATTCAAGTATGAAGATGAAGAAAGAGAGTTAGAAGAAACAGAAGCATTGATTGTGAAAATAGAAGCCAGAGGACAAGGTAAGTATAAAGGAAAATTTCCTATTAAATGTTTCTCTTGCAATAAGATAGGTCATTTCGCATCAAGGTGTCCTGAAAGAGTTCCTAGGTATTTATTGCTATCAAGGAAAATGGTTTGGTTTCCACTGAATCTTCCAATGATAAGAATATTGAGAAAGCTCTTGCAGCTAGAATTGAAGAAAAGGATGAGTGGGTGATTGAAAATAGATGCTCACATCATATGAATAGTGAAAAAAACAAGTTTCTAAGCTTGGAAAAATATGACGGTGGTGTTGTAAGATTTGGAGGCAACAATGCTGGTGTGATTTGTGGCAGAGGTACTATTTCTCTTGGTGGTAAGTATAACACTAATGGTGTCCTTTATGTTGAAGGATTGAAGCATAATCTATTGAGTGTTGGATATATGGTCGACAAGGGATACAATCTTTAGTTCAAAGATGGAAAATGCAGGATACTAGGAAGTTCTGGAAATGTGATTGGTTCAGGTACAAAGACAAGAGGTAACATTTTTCACCTAATTGCTGCTAGTGAAAGTTGTTTAATTTCTCAAGTTGATGTAAGCTAGTTATGGCATAGGAGGTTGTGTCATGTTAATTTTGATAACATTGTAAAAGTAAGCTCCACTCAAGCAGTTTGAGATCTTCCTAAGTTAGTGAATCCTACTAACACCATATGCAAGGAATGTTAGATGGGAAAGAAGACTAGAATTTATTTCCGGAGAAAACATCATAATTCTAATGGAGTAATAGAACTGGTGCATACTAATCTATGTGGTCCCTCCAAAATCAAAATTCTACAAGGAGAAAGGTACTTTATGATTTTTATTGATCATTACTCTAGGATGATATGGGTTTCTTTCTTGAGAGAAAAACATGAAGCATTAGAAAAGTTCAAAATTTTCAAAGCTATGGCCGAGAATGAGACAAGTTTAAAGATTAAATTCTTAAGGTCGGATAGAGGTGGTGAGTTCACGTCCTAGGAGTTCAATTCTTTCTATGAAGAGAATGAAATCAAAAGACAGTTATCTTCTCCCCAGACCCCTCAACAGAATAGAGTTTTTGAGATAAAGAAAAGAAGAATTACATATGTTCCTAGAACTATGATGTTGGAAGGTAATGTTCCTCGTATCTATTGGAGAGAAGTTGTAAGAATTGTTGTATATACTATCAAATGGGTAAATATAACTGGTAATTCTGGTAAGACTCCTTTTGAGTTGTGGTTTGGTTATAAACCTACTATTAAATATTTAAAAATCTTTGGAAGTAGATGTTATATCAAGAGAGATGAAGATATAGGCAAGTTTGATGCTAGGAGTGATGAAGGAATATTCCTGGGCTACTCTACTAAGAGTAAGACCTATCAGTGATATAATAGAAGATTGAGGAAAATGGTTGAAAGTGCAAATGTCAGAGTTGATGAAGACACTGCTAGATCATCCAGATATTATGGAAATGATTTAGATGACCAACATGATAGTACTAATAATGGAAAGAATGCTCAAACACAAAATCAAGTTCAAATTGTTTCAATGATACAAGAGAATCAAGAAGCAGAAGCTAGTGGAAGTGCAAAAGAAAGAAAAGAAGAACCAAAAGTTCAAGAGAACCCCAAAGTTCCAAGGTATGTAAAGCTAAATCATTCTGAAAATCAGATTATAGGAGATAAGAACAAAGGTGTGCAAACTAGAAGAATAATTGCAAAAGAGTATTGTTTGATTTCCAAGACTAAGCCCAACAATGTCAATGAAGCATGTAAAGATGAATATTGGATGGAAGAAAAGAAGGAAGAAATGATGCAGATAGAGAAAAATGATACATGGATTCTTGTTCCTAGACCTCAAGATAAAAATGTGACTAGAACCAAATGGGTCTTTAGGAATAAGCTGAATGAACAAGGTGAAGTGGTTAGGAATAAAGAAAGAGTAGTATGTAAAGGGTACTCACAGATGGAAGGTATTGATTTTGAAGAAACCTTTGCCCTTGTTGCTAGAATTGAAGCTATAAGATTGTTTCTTGCTTATGTTGCTTTTAAGAACTATAAATTTTATCAAATGGATGTAAATTCAACATATATACATGGTGAGCTAGAAGAAGAAGTATATGTTGATCAACCAGATGGATTTCAACTGTCTGATAAAGGAGATATGGTTTTTTTATTAAAGAAAACACTGTATGGACTCAAGCAAGCCCCTAGAGCCTGGTATGCTAGATTGGATAAATACTTGTTGAAGCTTGGATTCAATAAAGGTATTGTTGATAGTAATCTATATTTTAAGATGGATCAGGATAAAGAATTGATTATTAAATTCTTTGTTGATGACATCATTTTTGAAGGTGATGATGACTTATGTATAAAGTTTTCTGATGAAATAAAAAGTGAGTTTGAGATATCAATGATTGGAGAGCTAAAATTATTTTTGGGATTGAAAATTACTCAATTAGATAATGGAATCTTTATACCTTAGCCCAAATATGTAAGAGAGTTACTAAAAACATTTGGCATGGAAGACTCAAAGCTAGTTGGTACACCTATGGTAATTGGATGCAAGTTAACACAGAATGATGATTTTCCTAAGGAAAATAAAAAATGATACAGGTCAATGATTGGTGGATTACTTTTGTAGACATGGAAAATGTATAGTTCGGTTCGACACACTTGATCCTGATTACTAACGACATTTCCTCCTAAATCATATACTCTCAGCTTTCCATCATATTTTGTCTCTTAATTTAATAAATCATTGTTTATTTGATTAAGTCTTTCTTCTTCTTTGATTAAATTAATCAATTTAATTTAGTTTAATTAATCTTATGTCTTTGTTTAATAATTAAATAAATCATTTTATTTGATTAAAGTCTCTAAAGTCCTCTTATTAAATTAAACCTTATTTGGTTTAATCTAATATTTTCCCACTTAGTTAAATAAATCAAAATCATTTATTTAATTAATCAATTCCTCTCAATTCTGATTTAAATTAATTCATCAATTTAAGTCAAATTTGTCACATCTTCTAATCCCTCATTAAATTAATCAAAAATTTGATTAAGTTAATCCCTATCACTAAAATCTTCTAGAGAATGCACTTGCACATGAAAATAGACTTAATTCATTTATTAAATCTCTATTTTCCCTCACATGGCATCAAAAGGGAATATTCCCTCAAATTTGAATTCAAAAAGTCCAAGTGGATTTGTACATCCAACAAGGCATTCACTCCTCTTACATGTCCTTGTGCATTGAGCCAAGTGGCATTTATTTCATTCCTTTTTGCCTCTCACATGTCATTTCCTCAATTTCAAATTCCACCTAATTACATTTATTGGCACTTTGGCCAAAATGTGCACAACCTTCAACCATTCACATCTTGACAAGTGACACTTAGCCATTGGATGTTGAATGATCCCACATTGCTTGTTTTCACTCTCTCTTCCATTTTGGAAATCTATAAATTGGAGGTTTCTCTCCTCATTATGGACAACACAACTTTGAGTAGACTTACTATACTCAAATTCATCTTCATTCCACATATTTCATGCAAGGTTACTCTCTTGAATTGAGAGCTAATCTTATTCATTCCATTCAAGCAGTTAATCTCACCATCAACAATCATCAAGCTTACAAACATGAATTGGGAAAGGGCTGATTTCGACATACCAATTAGCACCAATTCCCCCATGGGATTGATAGTTCTTCATTAAAATAGGATTTATTTACTTTCATTTTCATTGTTCTTCACTTGTTTTCCTATATTAATGTGGCAATCTAATTTCATGGGGAATCCTCATTTCACCTTGCACACTTGATCTAATGTTATGTCTGTCTGTTGCTTATGTGTGTGCAGGTCCGAAATTGAAGGGTTCACAAATTTATTTGACTCAGACTAGACTAGACATCATGAATGTTGTATATATGGTTGCTAGATATCAAGCTGATCCGAAGGAATCTCATGTGACTATTGTGAAGAGAATTTTTAAATACATGGAAGGGACAGTTGACTTTGGCCTTTGGTATCCTAAAGATGATGATCTTACTGTGAGTGCCTTTATTGATGTAGATTGGCAGGAGATGTGGATGACAGGAAAATTATTAGTGGTGGTGCATTCTTCTTGGGGACGAAGTTGGTGTCTTGGTTAAGTAAAAAGAAGAATTCCATTTCCTTATCTACTGCTGAGGTAGAATATATTGTTGTTGCAAACAATTGTACTCAAGTAATATGGATGAAGCATATGCTGAGAGATATCAAAATTGAGTATGATGAGCCTATAGCTATATTTTGTGATAATTCAAGTGCCATAAACATCTCTACGAATATGGTGTTGCATTCAAAGACAAAACATATATCTATCAAATATCACTTTTTGAGAGACAAAGTGAGTGATAAAGAAGTCAGACTGGAGTATGTACCTACTAAGGAAAAAATTGCAAACATCTTTACTAAGCCATTGCGTAAGGATACTTTTTAGTACCTTAGAGAGAAGTTAGGGGTGATTTCCCCTCCAAATCAGAACTAAGATGCAAGTCTTTGCATCAATCCATGCATTCATAGTCATATCTTGATTCAGATTGATGTTATGGTGGTTACTACTCAAGGGGAGTAGTTAGATGATTAATGATATGTGGTTCAGAGCATGCATACCTTTCCCATTGATGTCAAAGGGGGAGAAGTGTAACATGAAAAACCTTGTAAAAACTAAGGGAGAGAAGAGTAGAACAAAGAGGGAGAAGAGTAATGTCCAAAGAGTTAGTTGTGTTGATGGTATTTTTCACATCATGTGTTGCCATAAATGACAAAGGGGGATATTGTTGGATGGTGTGGTTGTGTTTTTGATATGTAGTTGTCATTGATGTCAAAAATATTAGCATTGATGTCTTGAAGGCTATATATGTCGAGGATATTGAGAAAATTATAATAAATATGTTGGAAATTTTTTGTGAAGTTGTGAAGTTCAGTGTGGTGCAAAGTTCAATATGTTGGTATTTAGAATTTTTGTTTTAAAGGGTTTGTTTCTGAGGCTATCTACTCTGGAAGTTTCTGAGGTGCACATCAAGATTGTAGCAAGTTGTGTGTTTCTGTGTTCCTACAGTTATTCTGTTACTGTAGCTGGTGTTTATGGAAGTAGAGAATGTGATTCTAATATTTCTAGTTGTTGTGTATGCCCCTACAATGTTATTTTATGTTTCTAGATCATTCTCTATCCTTGTTGCATGTTTGTGTTGATCGGTGTGATCGTGATGGGATATTTTTCCCTTGTGTGTTTGGGTTTTCATGTTCTTGGCTGACATGGTGGTTGTAGCATGTTGAGAATCCTCGTGGATTAATTTTTGAATGATTGGAATGTTCGAGGATGTTTTTTTAGGTCTTCATTATGTTGTGACCAACTTCGGTTGGTGCGCATTGAGATTTGTTCATGAATTGGGCTGATAGTTTGTAATTCATTTATTCTTTATTTTTGGCTGAAAAAGTTGATAATGTAATTCCATGTAGCAAATATATAAGAGTGATTGTTTCTTCATTTTTAAGTGTGTGTGATGCATGTGTGAGAAGTTTGTATGTGGAATGTGTGAATAGAGATCAAATCATTCGATTACAAAGAAGAGTGTGAATAACTTTGAGCAAAGTGTAAAGAAGTTTTTATGTGCCTAACCAAAATTTTCATCAAAATTTTGAAGAAGCTAATTTCTTAGTTCAATCACTTTAGATGGATTTAATTTGAATTTTTTATGTAAGATAGTGTGTCTTGTTTGAGCAATGAGCTCTAGGCAGTGTGGTTGAATGCATGTGCATTCCTTATTTATTTTCTTTATACTTTTAATAGGGTATAAATTGTGGATTAACCTCCACCATGGTTTTTTCCCCTAACAGGGTTTCCACACAAAAATATTGGTTTCATGTGTGCTTCTAATGTGTTGTTGATTCATGCTTTCACTATTATTTATCATATCTGAGATTAAAGGTTAATAAGGTTAAATAAGTTTCAAATTCTGTGACAACTGATTTCCCCCCTCTTATTTGTCTATCCTTGTTTTTCCAACATGTTGTCTCTCTATAAAATGTATTCTTTGTCTTCTTTATATCTTCATGGTAGTGAGCCATTGGGGTTGTAGCCCTATCAATAGTGTCTAGATAGTGAGTCCATATCTAAGGCAGTGAGCCTTATTCTAGGTAGTGAGCCTTGGTTTAGGAAGTGAGCCATTTTGTAATCAATTTTGATATTCTCTATAGTGTGAGTTAATCCTCACCATGGTTTTTCCCTTATTGGATTTTCCACAGAAATCTGGTGTTATTGTGTTTTGTGCATTAGAATTTGATGGTAATCACTTAATCAGTTTATGTTATTTTTGGTAATTGAATTTAAAGTTAACATATATGAAAATTGATTCACCCCCCCTCTTAGTTGTTCTATCCAACATTCTCTACCTCTAAACCAATGCTCTTCTTTGGAATCAATGCAAAACACATATTCTCATGTCTCAACCCATCAAAGAATTTCCTTCCATCTGCTAAACATAGTCTAGTAGTTCCACAAACTTAATTTTTATCATCTTCCACCATAGGTTTCAACTTGATTCTCTTTCAATTCGAAGTCATAGTATAATTATTACTTATTCCATCACGAATTGTTTTCTTAGCATATTTCCATGATCTTCCTAACAATAAATGACAATAATCCATAGGCATAATATCACACAATACTTCATCTCTATATGGTCCAATATGAAATTTCACCAAAAATTTTCCATTCATCAATATCTTTCGATCTCTCAAAATTCATCTCTATTAGCATCTCCTCTTAAAATAGATTATCAGTAATACCACTATCAATGATAATTTTACATACCTTTCCTCAAGATTTACATCTGGTTTTGAATAAATTCTTTCTTTGCAATGGTTCTTTAGTCACTTCTTCATTCATCAAAGCTCTCCTCATCACCAATGATTAACCTTTCTCGGGTTTCCTAACTGAATTAGGGGATTCAACAAGTTCCTCATCTACATATGTTGTTCTTCTAGTATGCTCAAGTTTCTTGTCGATGCTTCCTTGATGGCACTCAAAACCTCTATGTCCTTCACCTCCACACTTGAAATATGTCCCTCTTAATTATTTTCTCTCATATCTCTCTTCATATCTCTAGTATCCATCATTTCAATAAGAATTATGACCTTTATCACTATAGTAGAAATTTTTATCTTCTCTCCCTCTTTGGTATAATTTTTTGTCATTCTCTTCAGTTTGATAGTGCTTTACATCTTTGTTCTACTCTACATAAGGTCTCCTTTCTTTAGATTTTGATCCACTCCTTTGGAATCTTCCTCTTGCACTTCTCTTCCTTTGTTCAAAATTCATGTTCAACTTCTCTTCCACCTTCAATGTGAATTGAAATGCTTCTTCAAACAATGTCATATTTACCAAGATAAATTCTTCTTCAATGTTTGTTCTCAATCCATTGATATATCTCATGACTTTATCTTTGCTTTCTTCTATATGAGTGGTTTTTATTATCATCTTGTAGAATTCTTTTGTATACTCCATAAATCTTTCCTTTTATCTCAGGTTCTGCAATATTTTCAACAATTCCAATTCATAGTCGGCTAGTATGAATTGATTCTTTAATTTTTTCACCATTTTGTCCCACTTGATGATTTTCTCTTCTCCTCCTCTATTTATATCTAGTTTAACTTCTTTCTTCTATAAAGTAGCATAACATTTCAACTTTGTTTTCACAAATCTGACTCTTTTGGGATTCAAATTTCTTGCCAAATTTTTAATTTCAACTCTAGGTCTCTTCCCAATTTTTGAAATCTCCTTCAACATCTTCATCTGATTTGATTCTTCTTCTTCTTCACTTTGGGATTCTATAAATTGATTTTCAATGTGGTTTGCTTCATCATCATTTTCATCTTCATGTTTGGTGTTTAGGCCTCGCCTTTGGTCTTGTTCTACTTGTCATGTCCCCGAAATAGCAATACCATAAAGACCACGTGTTAAAATACAAATAAATTAATAAAGAAAATAAATCGAAATATTAATATTAAACATAAAATAAATGTGTACCATATCAATATAAAAATATAAAAAATATGAAATAACAAATATAATTTTAATATATAGGCAAATTATTGTTATTACATTCTAGTATTAAATAACTTAATATCAAAAACAATAATAATAAATAAATATTATAATCATTACACATCAAATATTGTAATACATTAAAATACAATAATAATAATATATTAGAAAATTATTTTAAATATTATACTTTAATGTTAAAATATGTTCAATAAAACATCAAAATAAAATAATAAAATAAGTATATAATCTGAAATATCATAATTATTAGTAATAATATATTATTTTCAAAAATAGATATTATTGTGATAATAAGCCTTTAAAGGCAGCAATTAAAACTAACAAAGGGATATATTTTATGAAAAGTCACCTCTTTCACCAAACAATACATTCCCCCCATGAGTCACCTACCTTGAATGGCATAAATAGAAGGAAGGAAAATAAGGAAGAGGGAAGAACATTGAGAAATATGATCTACAATTTAGAATAACAACAACAATGATTGTTACACATTGTAATATAGAGCCATTTAATATATATATATTATTTAATAGGCATACAAGTATATATGCATAGATATAGATAAATTTTATAATGAATAATATGCAATGAATAAAGAATATATATGTATATGAAGTGTATATATATATATACATACACGTTTATCCAATAATGATACTTATAAGTAATGATGAATCTTTAATATAAACATAAGTAGATTATGTATATTTATGAATTGTCCTCATCCTATGATCAATTCAGTATAAGGTTGAAGGTGGCGAGTAAGCAATCACAAAACGTGGAGAGATACAACTCAGGTGAGACTACTCACTTAGCTTTAATAGTTAATTTCCTCAATCTGACATAATGATGCTGCATAAACCTTTGACCTAGGCTTTAGTCAATCTGTGTATTATTGAATATAATATCGAGTCTTTATTCATTGAAATATATAAGTGCTTCTGACGTGTTTTGAAACCATCCCTCCTTGATAGATATGATCTGGAAATAGATTCTTGGCATTGATATTTGGCATTAGATTTAGTGCACTATGTATTTCTTGAATGAATATAGACCATAATTGTTTAACTTTTTTTAGAACTAGTTCTAATGATACTTGATCTACATTTATGTTTGATTGAAGTCTGAATTGCACAAAATTGCATTTCTAACGAACTAATGTTGTAACTGTAGGCGATATTGAATTACATCATGGATCAAAGGGATATTTCTTAATTTAGTTCTACATTCTGTTATATTTACTCATGCACTCTGATATATCATCATGTTGAATTAGATACTCATGTAGGACTCTTTCCTAACATAATAGATGAAAATACAAGTGAATCAATAATGAATACTTCTTTGGAAATTTTATAGAAACTGTTTGCATTTTGATTGAAATCCTACCAGAAGAGGGGAATCATGACTTAAGTGGTTTTTCTGAAAACCCCATCCAGGTTCCGCCTCGTTGGCTTGAAGCAAGGGTTGGGCAATCTGCCCCACTGGCCCAGTGCAAAGGTTGGGTCATGGAGGGATGGGGGTTCCACCTAGACATTCTACCCCATTGAACCTAGACAGGGGTTGGGAAATAGGAGGTGTTAGACCATTGGCCCCTTAGGAATTCTCCTCTCCTGATGGGTTGAGTGACTCTTCTTATTTTTTCAATCTGCAAGTATGATTATGTCTGCATAATTGCATTATTATTATGTCTTATTTTTTATATCTAGATATTAATACTAATAGATATTTTTTCAATATGGATGAATACAAGATCCCAAGCTAGAGTTATGGATTTAGGAGAATACACATTCAGTAGGAAGAAACCCTAATCCTAATCAACAAACAAATTCTAGGGAAAAAAAGCAAGTCCTAGGAAAAGGTTGGGTAAGGGACATTACACTATTGTATCTAATCAGAATCGCATCTTGCACATAATTTCCAACATATCATCCATTATTCCAATAATATTTACTAAATAAGGTGCTCTCCTTGGCAACATCTCTTCCCTTGAACTAGGTGCAATTGTCTCAATGAATGATTTGGCTACAAGGGTTTCAACTACATCACAATCAGCGATCAGTTGAAAACATATGTAGTATGCCTCATGTTGATGATTTCTTCACCCCAAGGAATTCCTTTAGTACTCATGAAATTTCCCTGATACTACCTAGTGCAATCATGGTTGGAGGGTTCAGAAATAAAATTCCAAACCATGCAACTTAAAGTCAACACAATAAAAATAAAACAAGAAGCAGATTTTCAAATATGAATCTTTATTGAATTGGTAATATTACATGCAAAATATGCATCATGGGTGAATATTCAAGGTTCATAGGACTATTGTATGGGCATTCAACATTACAACTAACCAAAGGCCTTATTACATTCCCCCAAAGGGTTGATATGAAAATATGATGATCTAACTATTCATGAATAACTAACTGATGATCTAAAATGAATTATAATGATCTTCAATGTGCTTATAAAGCTCCAACAAAGGTTTGTGTCATCCACAAGGGTTTACAAACCCAAAGAATGAACAACTGTGAAGATCGGCCTCAAAATATGAAAAGATAATCCTTCACAAAATGACATGACTTTCAAATCTCCATGATAGATCCCATTAAGCTCCAAACAATCTAGAATAAGTCTGCACTAAGAAATCTAGACCAAGTCAACCCCAAATGTTATGACTAGAAAATATAGTGAAATTTTGAGAGAGATAACTTTCAATAGACAAATGTAAATCATCTAAAATATGAATATGTGATAGATTCCAATGTGTAGATTTAATATCTTTCTCTATAAGATGCTCTGAGAAATGATATTATGATGAAATAAATGATGAAATGTTGTAACTAATACTAGAGGAAATGAAAGAAATGAAATGTTTTTGGTTTATATATTATTTCTTTACAACCAAGGATGCTCTTCCATTAGTTTAAGGGCTAACAAAGGTTTTAATGATATTGAGGGATTAAATTTTTTTAAGTATATAAATAATTCACCTCCCTCTTAATTGTCCTATACATCTAACAATTAGTATCAGAGTTGTGGTTCCTTGGATAAATCTTAACCGCTTGAGGTAGATCCGAATGGCATGTAGGAAGGGTGTCAAATATCCTATATTTGATGGAATGAATTATGCTTATTGGAAGGTCAATATTGAGTTATTTTTGGTCTATCTTGCATTTGGTGATTGGAAATCAGTTGGAAAATGATATACTATTCCTGGTGTTGATCTAACAAGTGATGATGAAATCAATGAATATGAGATCAATGGTAAATCAGGGAATTCTATTCTAAGTTGCCTTTCTTAGTCTGAACTTATAAAGTTTGAAATCTGCTAAAGATATCTAGACAAAGTTGGAGAGAATTTATGAAGGAGATGATAAAGAAGAAAAATATATGAAGAACTAAAAATCCAAATTTGAAACCCTAAGGATGTTTGAAGATGATGATATTACTACCTACATGCTCAGAGTTGATGAACTTGTCAATTCCATCAGTGGTCTTGGTGGTAAGCTAGAAGAAAGTGAAGTTATGAAAAAGGTACTAAGAACTCTTCTTAAAGCTTATAGTTCTAAAGTTTCTACTACTCAGGAAGCTCATAATTTGGATAATTATTATAGAGATCAAATGTTTTGTGCTTTAATTTATTATGAACTAAGAGATTTTTGTCAAGATGCTAAAAAGAAAGAAAGTCACTTTAAAGTCTATAAAGTAGAGAAGGATGATGAATCAGATCTATATGATCTTTGATGAGGTAGAAGAAAATTTTGTAACGATATTGAAGGACACTGGAAAATACAAAGGTAAGTTACCCTTTAAATGTTTCAATTATGGAGAGATAGGTCATTATGCTTCTAAATGTCCAATCAGAGTTGCAAATGAAAAACCTAAGGATCATAAAGGAAAATTTGTTAAGAGGAGTTATAATGGTGTATCTGATGATGAAGAATCTGACTATCTTGATGAGGCTAGTGATGAATGCTTGCTCATGGCTCTACAAGATGGAACTAATATTTTTGATCTTGAAAGGAAGAAAACAAATTCAAAACATATTATAGGTGATAAGAATAGAAGAGTTCTAGAAGTAGCTACGACATTGAAGAAGGAAGAAAAGTTATAGGATTTCTATTGGAGAGAAGCAATTCATACTATAGTGTATATTCTTAATAAAGGTCAAGAAAGAGAGAATAGTTCAAAGGGTCCTTATGAGTTATGGTATTGAACCTACTATTGTAAAGTATTTCAAAGTTTTTAGAAGAAAATTCTATATCAAAAGAGATGAAAATTTTGATGCAAGATTTGGTGAAGGAATCTTCCCTAGATATTTTACAAGAAGTAAGGCTTGTTTGTGCTACAATAAAAGGTTGAAGAATATTGTCAAAAGTGTAAGTGTTAAGCTGTATGAAGAACCATTATAGATTTTAGTATTGATAGAAGGATACAATTTTGATGAATCCCCTTACAGTGAAAAAGAAAAGGATGAAGAGTAGGAAAAAGATGTGGAAATTAAAGAGGAAGAATCTATGAAAAGGATACCTAAGACTCATAAGTATGTTCAAAATAATAATTCCAAAGATCGTATTATTGGAGCTAAGACAAAAGGTGCATTGACAAGAAAAAAATATCTATGACAAAGGAACAAGTAAACTTCTACTTACGTTTAGAGGTGGAACCTAAAACAGTGATTGAGGCATGCAAAGATGAGAATTGGAATAGATTGAGAAGAATCAAACTTGGGAATTGGTCCCAAGACCAGTAAATAAGAATGTGATAGGAACTAATTTAGTTTTTATAAATAAATTGAATGAGAATGGAAAGTTGTCAGAAACAAGGCTAGACTTGTGTGTAAGGGCTACTCACAAGTAGATAGAACAAATTTTGAGGAGATTTTTGTTTCGATGGCAAGGATGGAATTCATTAGATTTTTTTTTGGATTTTTCAGCACATAAAGATTTCAAAGTATATCAAATGGATGAATTTTTTTTGTTCTTGAATGGTGGGTTGGAAGAAGAGGTATACATGGAACAAAATAAAGGATTTTAGTTGGAAAATAATGTTGATATAGTTTGAAATTTGAAGAGGGCATTTTATGGACTCAAACAAGCTCCTATAGCTTGGTATGTAAGGTTACATAAGTATTTTCTACAACAAGGATTCAAGAAAGGTACTGTAGATAAAAACCTTTACTTCAAGGTTGAAGGAGAACAAATATTGATTGTGGTAGTGTATGTGGATGACATTATCTTTGTAGGAAATGAAGGTACATACAATAATTTTTCAAAGGAAATGCAAAGAGTTTGAGATTCCAATGTGTGGGGAGATGAGTTTTCCTTGTATTACAAATTAGTCAATCTAAAAGAGGAATTTTTATTTCATAGTCAAAATATGTCAAGGAAATGTTAAATAATATTGGAATAGATAATTCTAAACCATTATTTACTCATATGGTTACTAGTTGTAAGTTGAGAAAAAAATTATGAATCTCCTAAGATAGATTAGTGCAAGTACATATTAATGATTGGTTGATTACTATATCTAGCTACTACTAGACATGATTTCATGCATTTAGTTTGTCTTGTAGCAAGGTTTAAAGAAGATCCTCGAGAATCTCATGTTGTAACAATGAAGAGGATATTTAGATACTTGATAGGGCACTTTAGACTTTGGTTTGTGGTATCCTAAGGATACTAAGTTCTCCTTGAGTGGATATATAGGTTTAGATTGTGAAAGATGTATGGATTATAGAAGAAGTACAAGTGGCAGTGCTTTCTTTCTTAGAAGCAGTTTGGTTTCTTGGTAGAGTAAGAAGAAATATTCAATGTCAGTGTCTATTTTAGAGGAAAAGTATATTACAAAAAAATCATGTTGCACACAGGTGTTATGGATGAAACAAACATTGAAGGATATTAGAGTATCATATCATGAACCTATTTCTATTTTATATGATAATATGGGTGTTATAAATATTTTAAATAAATTGGTAATACATTCAAGGAAAAAACATATCTCTATCCATTATCACTTCTTAAGAGATAAATTTTCATATAACGAGGTGAATCTATAATATGTGCCTACAAAGGATCAAGTTGTAGATATTTTCAATAAGTCTCTTCCAAACAATACTTTTGAGTATCTCTGGTAGAAGTTAGGGTTTATTACCCCTCCTTAAACTAAAGCCATAAGTTCGGACGTCTATCTAGGTGGGCATTCAAAATATGTTATTGGTCCTAGGTTGATATTGAATGGTACCTCTCAAAGGGAGTAGGTAGTAGTGCTATTAGTTGGTTTTTTCAGATGAAGCATATGTTGTGCTCCTAATGAGGAGAGTGTAGAAAAGTGAGTGCAGTGTAGTTTCTTGCTAGTTTTGCAAGTGGTGTCAAAGTGATGTATGCAAATTTCAAAATGGAAAAACAAATAGAAAAATTCTATGTCGATAAGATGTGAAAGGTGTTGGTGTTTTCCTTTCAATGTTCTCAAAGAGGGACAACAAAAGAGTACAATGTAAAAAAGAGAAAGAATAGTGAAAAGGGTGAAGTATGCAAGAATTTTGGTTGAGTTTATGGACCTTTTCCATTGATGTAAAAGGGGGAGAGAGTTGGTTGAAAAACAATACTTTTATTGTAGGAGAGAGCTAGATTTTTTTGGGAGAGAGTTGGTTGGATTTGGTTTAAAGACCACATGGGGAAAGAGTGTTCGAGAGCATGAAGAGTTTCCCCAATTAGGGAGATTGATTCTTGTTGTAGAATTGTTGTTAGTTTATTTTATCGTTGACTGAAATTTTTAGAGAGATGGTGTTGCCATCAATTTCAAAGGGGGAGATTGTTCTAAGTATGTTATTGTTGTTGTCATTAACTCCAATAGTTGTTGGTGATGTCAACAATATGGAGATGGTTGGTGTTGTCAAGTTATTGTGCTAGTATAGATGAATTGTGATTTGATAAGAAGGTATTATGGTGTTGACATCAATGTTGTCATTGATGCCTTGATGGATAAGATATGTAGTTGTAGTAAGTTCACTTGGTTTTTAAGTGATTTTGAGAAAATTTGAATAAAAAAGTGTATAGTGTATCAAAGGTGTGTTTAGTGTTGTTCTCCACATTTCTTCTATTGGATGTTGTGGTTGTGTTTCTAATATGTGGTTATAATTGATGTCAACACTATTAGAATTGGTGATACTTAAGGCTATATATGTCGAGGAGATTGAGCTAAATTGTAATAAATATATTTGCAAGAAGCTAATGAAGCTAAGAAGGTCAGAATGGTGTAAAGTTTAGTATGATGATGTTTAGGTGTTCCACACTAATGGGTTTATTGCTGAACCTATCTAGTATGTTGTCTGGAATTCTCAGTGGTACACATCAAGATCTGTGCAAGTTAAGTGTTCTCGTGTCCCTATAGTTATTCTGGTATTGTAGCAGTTGTTCTTGAAAGAGGAAATTAGAATTGTGGAAATTCCAGTTGTTCTATACGTTCCTATGATGTTAATGGATGATTCTAGATCATTTTCTATCTTTGTTGCATGTTCGTGCTATTTGGTGTGATCATAATTAGAGATTTTTTTGATGTATGTTCAGTTTTTCATGTTCTTGGCCAACATGATGGTGGTAGCATGTTGCAGATCCTTATGGATTAATTTATTATTGTTTCGTGTGTTTGAGGATATTGTTTTGGATCCTCTCTATGTTGTGACCAACTTGTGTTGGTGCGCATTAATTATTTTCCATGTATTAAGGCCGACAGTTGTAATTCATCTATTATTTGTGGCTGACGGAGTTGTTGATGTAAATCCTTGTAGCAGATATATAAGTGAGGTTTTTTTTGGTATGAAATAAAGCTTGGGTGTGTGCTCAGTGTATAAGTGTGAAATACATGTGTGAATAAAGATAAAATCATTCAGGAGCATAGCAGAGTGTGAAAGAAGATTGAACAGAGTGTATGCAGATTTTATGTGCCTAACCAGAATTGTCATCAAGCTTTTGTAGAAGCTATTTTCTCAGTTCATCCCACTCAGATGGTTTTAATCTAATTGTCTTATGTAAGGAAATGAGCCTTCCTTTGAGCAGTGAGCTCTAGGCAGTGTGCCTGAATGCAAGTGCATTCTCTATTCATTTTTCATAGGCAGTGTACCTGAATGCAAGTGCATTCTCTATTCATTTTTCATTATACTTTTAACAAGGTATAATTGTGGATTAACCTCCACTATGGTTTTCTCCCTTAATAGGGTTTCCACGCAAAAATATTGGTGGTGTATTTTTTTGATGTGTTGGTTAATTCTTGCTTTCACTATTAATCATCAGATCTAGAATTAAAGATTAATAAGTTTGATTAAAGTTGTAAATTTTGTGACAACTGATTCACCCCCCCTCTCAGTTGTATCTTCTTGTTTTGCCAACAATTGGTATCAGAGCTAGTTCCTCTAAAGGAAAAGCTTAATAACTTGAGGTGATCTGAGATGGCATCTTACAAGAAGGAGAGTCCTAGATTCGATGGTACAAACTACACTATGTGGAAAGTTAGAATGGAATGTCATTTGAAGTACATTTGTGAACCCTTTTGGAAGATTACAAAGAGTGAGTATACTATTACTCAGAATGGTCCCTCTACTGATGATGAGATCAAAGAAGCTTAAATAAATACCAGGGCTATTGAATCATTGGTGAGTGCCTTGATAGATTCAAAAATGTTCAATGTGATGGGTCTGAAGACTGCACATGAGATATGGACAAAGCTAGAGTTATTGTATGAAGGAGATCAACTAGTGAGAAGTGCTAAGCTACAAAGTCTAAAAGGAAAATGGGAGGACATGAAGATGAGTGAAGATGAAAACATCCACTCTTTCTCTTAAAAATTAAATGAACTAGTGATGAGCATTAGATGTGTCAGTGGTGTCTTGGATGAAGAAGAAATTGTTGCTAAGATACTTAGATTTGTGTCTCCTTCCTACAAATCGAAAGCTCATGCTATTGATGAACTCAAGCCAGTGACTAAAATAACAAGGGACATGCTGATTGGAAAACTTGTAGCCTTTGAGTTAAGTGAATTTGGTGAATCTACTCCTAAAGTAGATTCTGCATTCAAAGCCATTGTAAAGAAATATGATACAGGATAAATTTCCAAGAAGACATTCAAGTATGAAGATGAGATGAAATATATTAAAGATGAAGAAAGAGAGATAGAAGAGCTGTAAGCATTAATTGTAAGAAGAGAATCTAGAGGTCATGGTAAGTGCAAAGGAAAGATACCTATCAAATGTTTTTTCTGCAATAAAATAGGTCATTCTACATCAAGGTGTCCTGAAATAACTTCTAAGTACAAGCTTGAAGACACTAGATTTCATAAGAAATGCTATTATGTTGAAGAAGGTGTTACTGATGATGAATCTAATAAAGCAACTAGAAATGAAGATGGATGGGTATTCATTTCTATTAAGTAAAATAGCCGTGTCCACTAAATCTGCTAGTAATGTGAATGTTGAGAAAGCTCTTGCAGCCAAAGTTGAAGAAAAGGATGAATGGGTGATTGATAGCGGATGCTCACATCATATGACTGGTGACAAAAACAAGTTTGTAAGCTTGGAGATTTTTTTTTTTTAAGGAAAGTGAACAAGCCACAATAATATATTAAATATAAAGTAAATACATAGGTCCTAGTTCAAAGGGAATATCGGTAGGAAAGAACCAGGAAGAAAACCTTCGATTATAGCCCAAAAGATACATACAAATAATTTTAAAAATAACAATTACAAAGTTATCCCATATTCAAGATGAAAGTACAAGGATCAAAAATCTGGTTATAGTGACACCACCTTAGAACTACTAAGGAATCAAAGAGAAATACAGCCTAAGACGTATTTACCAAATCTGAACAAAATTATGCAAAAAAATAAAACATAGATTAATATTCTTCCTTTATTGCTATTCCTCCAAGTGTTTTTCATAGGTTGATGGCTGGTCCTACACTGCAACATCCTCAAAATGTAGCTCGAGTAGATGTGGGTGGACCGACTTCTTTGCAAGTGAATCAAGCCCCACACAAGGGACTTCATCATCTACGTTAGCCCTTGGATCCCTAACCGCCATAGACCCTTGTTGCAAGGAGGTGGCACATTGAGCATTGACCACTTCTTGCTCTATTCTATGCACAAAGGTAACAAACTCCACTTTCACTTGGTGTTTCCCCATTGAGGACCGACGAAAGGGTGGTTTCAGTGCAAAGTTCTGCAAGAAAGAAATAGCATAAAACTTTTCCTTAATTTAAGCTATTAGGGATCTAGATAACCTATTTTCATTTTTGTTTATGGCTGATAAAAAGACATAGTCATTACCCATTTGAATCCCTAGTTGAATAGCCTCAAAAATTTCTTCATATCCTGCTTTATCTTTGATATAATCACGTGGGAATAAGCCTCCAACATAGCCCTCCCTAGAGTACAGATTATATTTTGAACCAAATACAACAAATCATTCCTCTCATAGAATTGAGGGTTTACAAATTTAGAGACGATTTTCTCTAAATCCCTTAATGAATAAAGAAAATCAATAGTATTTGAAAGAAAAATAGAGAGAACCTAAGAAGGAAACAAAGCCATATGATCTCCTGAGTGAAGGATTTCCTTACCCAGAACTGATCAAATTGCATCTTCCTTACACATACTCCCTATTTTGAAGATGTGATTTAGGTCTGCCTGAGAGATGTTGTCTTCAAACAGCGTTTCCCAAGCATGGATGGGGAAATTTATACATAGGTTCCATGAGCAAAGCACCATGCTCTCACAGAATTTTCACTTTCCACTAAAGAATATGTGACATTGAAAATAGCATGAAATAGCCAGAGAAACTTCTTGAAGGAATTTACTCAAGAGAGAATAAAATAACAAATTTAAAGCCACACGAAAGCCAACACACACAAATTGGTAATTAATAGAGGCAGTTGTGTCGTATGGCTTAATATTTAATGAGATTAAGCTTTCAAAATGATTGTTCATACAAAGAGAGATGCACAACTTGCAAAATTTGAAATGGAGTACCACCACTCAAGCATATCAGAACCCAAGAAATACCATGAAGTACAACGCCAACATTCACTAAGCAATGTCCAACAAAAAAACAGGAGGCCAATAACCTTTGATAAAATGGAAACCAAAGAAAAATGTATCTAGGCCTCCATAAATTGCTAGATAAATAGCAAGATTTAAGTGATGCAACTTGTCCCATCAAATCCTTGGAAAACGCTCAAAAAATATTAGAGCACATGATGATATCCCAAAGGCACCGAAACCAACTGCATTTGATAGGAAAAGTAAAAGAAAAATATGAAATCAAGTAGGATGAGAGTCGACAGGAAATCATGGCAAGATGCCATTTTTAGCATTAAGATAGCTAGAGGCTATCAAGACCTACCAAATTCAAAAAATTTGTTAGCTAAAGTAACTTTTCTAACTGCTCAATTTCACACTTGCTTGAAGTGGCAATCATCATGTTCAATCTAGTGAACTAAATTTGGATAGTTGTCCAGTATGGATAAATAAGAAGATATACTTATTTCCTACCTTACACTGCCCATGGTAGCCAGAGAATCCGCCAGATTATTTACTTCTATGAAAGTGTGAGATATTATATAATTTTTGAATTGCTAAAGGATATCCCAAACCTTTTGGAGGATGTATTTGATAGTCCAATTGTGAATTCTTTTTTATTTAATCACATTAATTATGAGTAAATAATCACCTTCAATATGAATACTCTCAAATCCCAACTCTAAAGCCATTTCCAAACCTATAGCTTTGGATTTAGCTAAATTGTTCGATCCTCTATAAAGATATTTGGATCTCAGAGCTATAATTTTAACTTGGTAGTCATGAAAGAATATCCCCACCCCCGATTCGCCCAGGTTTCCCTTTGAAGCATCGTTAAAATTTAGTTTTACAAATTCTTTTTGGGGATATGACCATTTTACTTGATTTCTATCAATTTTTCTAGGCTTTGTTTGCAACAAGCTACGTGGGAAAGGAAACTTTATCTGCTTCCAATTCTATAATATGGAATTTTCCTAGTTGGTAAAGGAAGAACTACTGCCTTTACCTTCCCTTGTGTTGGAATTGACTAATTTAGAGATTGCATTATCAATCTTTGTATTGACAATATTTATAGGATGAGAAACTTTTCTGAAAAATCCTTAGATTTTGTTCCCACCACAAATTCTAAATAACAATAGCTAGAACCACTCTCCAAATGCAAGAAAAAAAGGAGGATTTGTAGAGTACAGGCCAAGACTGAAAAATATTCCATAGTGAGTTTGGAAGAGGAATGCAAAAATTGAGCTTAGTAAGAATGAAACCCTAAAATTTTTGTGCAAAATTATGGCTGACAAAAAGATGATCTACATGCTCAAGAGCCTCATAACATAAATGACACTTAAAAGGGTTCGTGATTCTTAGCTTGACTAGCTGATCACTAGTTAAAATTTGATTGTTCAATGCTAACCATGTGAAGATTCCTGCCTTGGGGAGGATTTTATTATCCCAATAGAAGGAAAAGGCCCTTTGGGTAATAAGATGCCTTTATGCTTGATTTAATTCCTTACAACCTTAGCTTACCTTATAATTTCCCTCTTTAGAGGGAGCCCACAACAACTTATCCAGCTCAGAAGAGAGATATACTAACCTTGCTTCCAAAATGTTCTAAAGAGTGTTGCACTAATTGAATGATAGAGAGGGATGCAAAAAAAAAATTCCATATAACCCGACCTATGATGGGATCTGTTGAGTTCACATAATTTAAAATGTTATCTCCCCAAGAGTCAATATTACGCAATGAGTCCATTATTGGGAAAAGTTCTAGGATATTCTAAAGGGGAATATTCCCATTCTAAGAATTAGACAAGAAGTTCACACTCTGGCCATTATTAACCTCCCAAGTAATGTATGAACAAATCAACTTTCTACAAGAGATTTGGAAATTCCAAATGGCCGATCCCTTTGGAGGATCAGTGACCATAAAAGAAATTGTGGGGTATTACTATCAAGGTACTTACCCTGCATTATTTGACACCACTTGGCTTGTGGGTTCACATACAATTTCCAAGCTAGTTGCGCTCCAAATGCTTTATTACAATTTGAGAGGTTCATAACACTAGCTCCTCCATGTGCTTTCCCATGAGCCATAGCTTCAAGTGAAATTAAATGAATCTTCTTACTGTCATCCATGTTTCCTTTCCATATGAAAGATATAATCAAACCTTCAATTTCAGAAATGACTAACTTTGGGGCTTTTAGGACTGCTAGATAATAGTTTGGAATTGAGGAAAGTACAACCTTGAATAAGAGGATTCGACCAGCTAAGGAAAGCCATCTAGCTTTCCAAACTGCTATCCTGGATTTGATCTGCTCAATTAATTTTTCCTAATATGTTACTTTATTTGGTCCCACAAAAAATGGGATCCCTAAATATGAACATGGCAAGGTTGCTTTTTGAAACCCTAGGAAATTGAGAATTTTTTTCTCATTTACCTCTGATGTGTTAAGGATATGAACTTTAGATTTTGAAGCATTAATCCTCTGACTTGAAGCTAAAGAATATTTATTGAGAACCTCCTTGATTTGACAAGCTTCCTCTAAAGATGCAATCCCAAATAAGTTTGTGTCGTCTACAAATAAAGAGTGGGTCACTTCCATATATATATTTTCTAGTTGAATACCTTTCCATAAGCCTAAAAAATGCATTCTAATGATATATCTACTCAGGGCCTTTGCCATAATGATAAACAGGAAGGGAGACAACAGGTCACCTTGCCTTACACCTTGAGAGGGACTGAAAAGACCAGATGGAGATGCATTGAGAATAACTAAAAATTTGGCTCCTGATAGGAATGTTGTAATCTAGCGACACCATTTTGTTGAAAAACCAAATTTGATCAGTACTTTCCTTAGGAAACCCCAATTAACCTTATCATATGCCTTCATCATATCAAGTTTGACTATGACAGAAGGGAATTTCCTAGCTATTATTGAGTGAAGAGTTTCATGGGACACAATTGCACCTTCATAGGTTTCTTTACTTGAGACAAAGCCCCCCTGTTCTTGTGAAATTATCTTTGGAATAAGAGGTTGTAGCCGTAGGTAAATTTCCTTTAAAAAAATCTTATATATCATGTTGCACAGAGAGATTGGTCTATATTCCGCAAAGGAGATGGGGTTGGAAACTTTAGGGATGATAAAAATGTTAGTTGTTTTTAATTGCTTAAGCAAAGTTCGAGATCTACGTGATTCTTTTAAGGCCCATAAAAGATAAAAACACACAATATCCCAACATTTTTGAAAAAAAAGAGTTGTGAAGCCATCAGGCCTTGGGGCTTTGTCAGGAGCGAAAGAGAAAACTACCTTTTTGAGCTCCTTGATTGAAAATGTCTTCAATAACTGATCATTTTCTTCTGTAGATATAAGGGACGAGAATGCTTGCAAAAGATCTTCCACATCCTCTTCATTTTGATGGGTTCAATCATTTGGAGTGGAGAGGAGATCTGAAAAGAACCTGACACTTTCTTTCTTGATATCCTCTTCATTTGTAAGCCACTTGCCCATTGGAATTTCTTTTCTCGCTTCAACCACCTTAGTTTCTCTTTTGATCTGGGCTGAGGCATGTAAATGCTTAGTGTTTTTATCCCCTTCTTTTAACCATAGTTCCTGCGATTTATACCTCCAATAGGCTTCTTCTCTTGCACATTTTTCCTCCCATTTTTCTTGCAAATTATTTTTCTTCTCATATTTCAAGGCAATAAAGCCTTTCTAAATAATTTTATTATGAATAACTTCTAATTCCTGATGAATCATTTCTTTTTCTTGAAAGAAATTTCTAAAAGTCTCCTTATTCCATTTTTGGAGTTGATGCTTAATACGTAGCAGTTTTGTCCATAATCTATACATCATTGACCTAGATTCAAAAGGAGTAGAAATCCACCATTGATGTATTAGATCTACAAAATTAGGATGTCTAAACCACATGCTCTCAAATTTGAACGAAGATTTCAGAGTAGGAGAGGAGATATTCACAACGGAAAGGGATATTGGATAATGGTCAGAATCAAGAAAAGGTAGAATCTCATTAACAAGTTTATAAGACATGCTAAACCAATTTGGAGACAGGAGAACCCAATCTAGCCTTACTGCAATTTGCAGAAAACCACTCCTTTGATTTGTCCAAGTGTACTTGCCATTTATTGGCAGAATATCCATCAAAGAATTGGTAGAGATGAAAGAATTAGAATCAGACATAACCTTAGCAAGTGAGCATATCCCTCCAGTCTTATCTTGAATAGATTGAATAGCATTTAAGTCTCTAGCCAGGATAATTTTTCCATCACCCAAAGACATAATTACCTAAGATAACTTATCTGAGAGTCGTTTCTTATCTCCTATAGGTGTGGGACCATAGATATTGAAAATCCAAAATTTAATATCAAATTTCGTTACCTCTAGCAATTGCCAATTATTTTCACTTTGAAGTAGGACCAAGGATACTTGTTTCTAATTCCACAAAACTGCTAGGCCCCTTGAAGCTCCTTGGGTAGGGGAGTGAGTAGATTGCCACAACTGCCATTTCTAAATTGTTTGCTTGAATATATCATCAAAAACTTGGGTCTCTTGGAGAAGAACTACATATGCACCACATCCATCAATTTGGTGTTTGACGTAGGATTGCTTGTCAAGGGCATTAATGCCCCTAAAATTCCATGAGAGAATCTTCATTGGACCCGAGGAGAGCAACATGCTCTCCTTGGACGCTTAATAAGTGGAAATAACAAAGAATCATGCAACGTAGATTGTCATTCTACTTCAATTCCCTCTTGCAATTTAACAACCTTAGATTTATGGCCTTGTTTACTTAGAGACTTCTTTATAAGGGGTTGAAAAGGAGTCTAGGCAATGGAAAGAGTCTACAAATAATAAAAAACTAGAGAGACTTGAGCATCTTCCCTTGCTACTTTACCCTTATCATGGATCTATGGGTCCTTAGAGGTCATTGGCTCCAATTGGATATTAGATGTACTTTGAGATTCACAAAAAGGATTCCTATTTGGAATGATTACAATCCCAATCCCAGAAGGATTTTGCTTGAAACGCTTCATCTGCGATTTCCTCAATAATTTTTGAACCCATTGAGATCAATAACTTTTCAGCCATTAACTCTAGTTCTACATCAAATGTCTTGTTTTCCTCTAGATATTGAAGAAAACCCTGTAAGTCTTCTTGTGCCTCGGTTGGGGAGCTTGCTAGATAAAAATTAGACCTATCCTACTTGATCAAATGACCAGACTAAAGAAACTTATTTGAATCTTGAAACATTAACCTTCTGACCAATTCATCTAGTTGAGATTCTTGAATTTGAAAAGATGGTGAGTACAGGTTTAGACTTAAGGATATTTTCTTGCTCCATAGTACTTCAAGATAGAAATAAGCTTTGATTTGCTTGGACTCCTTGCAAACCCAAACAAGTAATTTAGTATTTGTAACCCGACTATCTAAGGAGCAAATGTTTTGACTACAAAGAACTTGTATGGTTGTACATCCTTTATTGATTTCACCATTTGTAAAGAGATTGAAACTCCTTGAAGTAATATAATGATCCACTCCCAACACTATATCCTACTTGAAAGTTCCAAATTGTGACTAGCACATAGTATTAAGAGACTGAGAGGGAAATGGATACTTTCCCAAATTGGCTGTAGAACAAAAAATTTGATTCAAATTGGTTGTAGAACAATAATTTTAGTTGAAAGGGGCTGAAAACCCTTGAGGCTGAGCATTTAAATCCTAAAAGGTTTCCCAACATATTGGTTGAAGCTAAGAGCCAAATTTTGATTTTATCTCTATGTGTGATGGTTGTTTCTTATTTGCATCATGTAGAACAAGTAGTCTAACTGAGTTCGATGGATTGTTGAAGCATAATAGGTCATGTTTTTGGAAGATGCCAATCTGATTGGAAATGATTAACATTAAATGCAAATCTCTATATTCCAAGGGAAGAACATGAAGTTGCACCCAAAAAGGAGAAAAAAAAATCACAAAATCCTCAGGATTGAAGTTGGGAATCTATTTTTGCACATATAACCCAGATCCTTTGAAGTTCCAAGACTTGATTTTAAAGACTTAATCTTTTGCTAAGATGGAATCAAAAAGGAAAACAAAAATTCCTCTATGTTCATCTAAATAAAATATTTTAATAGCTCCATTCCAGTCTTGAAAAATGATATTTTTTAGAGATTCCAAATCCAGAGTGAGATTCCAAAACTTACAGATAAGTGCTTTCGCTCTGAGGTCATTTATTTTGGGTAGTACCATATGTTATGGAAAAGTTAACTTGAGAACTTCAGGTTGTGAAACAGTTGCTTGCTTACTTGGGCCTGTCCCAAGATGATGGATGTCACTCGATTGTTGACTCAGTTTCCTTCTCCATACCTATTTTTTCTTACCCTTGATATGCTTTGTCGAAGAGCTACCCTTTTTTTGTTTCCTCCTATACCTTTGAAAACCCCTATCACCATGCGACCTTTCCCGCTACTGCTTCATGCAATGAGATTTTGTTTAAATTTCCTTTGATGCTACCTCATTCAGATGATTTTTAATTGCCCCATGCTCAATAACCTTTGGAAAAGATGAATTTTTCCTAGAAGGTGGATTCAAATCCTTGGCAAGATCCTCCTCTAGTACCACATTATGTATACCTTAATGAAAAGGCAATTGAGATGACAACCCTCGATTAGGTTTTTCAGTGGCCACTTCAGAAGCTTTCGAGGGACAAGGGGGATTATTACTAGAAGTATTTGGATTCAAGAGACCTCCTTCAGACTGAAAAGACCTTTACAGATGAGAAGATCTAAGATCCTTCTCACTTTCATTATATCTGTACTTTACATGATTTTGATCTTCTTTTGATAAATCCCTATCTTCACATATGTCTAATGTTGGTTGTTTAGATCTATCTAGGTGTCTTGTATATCGATGTCGATGGGTCCTGTAAGTTTTCCAACAGGGTCTCCTTTGTGAATGGTAGTGTCATGATCTATCTGTCCACTTCCTACCTAATTTTTTCCTCGTTGACCCCTAGATCTGTCGCTATCAACATAGATAGGAGGATAGCCACAACTCTGCTTGCTTCCATCCAATCTAGGGTTGGAAAAAATTTGACGCTACTCTGATCTAGGGTTGGAAATTTTTTGGAAGTACTCCGATCTGGGTTGGTAGTCCTTACTCTCTATATGATTGATTTTACCATTCTACCAAATAGCTCCATCTACCCATTGAGGAATGTGTTCATCAAATCTTTCAATTGGGTCACTTTTCTTCGCATCAACCTAGATACCACCACAAAATATCCACTGCAGAACATGTGAATCCAATATATCCACACCAGGTGGAGCTGGGTTTGTTAGGGCAACATCGCCCTAGCAATTTACACCTTTTTCCATGAATCCTAAGCTACTTGTAACTTCACACTCCATCCTCTATTTAATCTATTTTTACTCCAAACATCTAAATAAGATAATTGTAAGCTTGGAGAATTACGATGGTGACATTGTAAAATTTGGAGACAACACTTCTGGTGTGATTCGTGGTAGAGGAACTATTTATTTTGGTGGTAAACATAATATTGATGATGTTCTTTATGTAGAAGGCTTAAAGAATAACTTGTTGAGTGTTGGAAAAATGGTAGACAAGGGATACAATCTTAAGTTCGAAGATGGTCAGTGTTGGATATTGGGAAATTCAGGATAGGTAATTGCTTTAGGTACAAAGACAAAAGATAATATCTTCCACTTGAGTACTGCTGGTGAAAGTTGTTTGATTGCTCAAATTGATGTAAGTTGGTTATGGCATAGGTGGTTATGTCATGTGAACTTTGATAAAATTGTAAATATAAGTTCTTCTCAAGTGCTTAGAGATCTTCCTAAGATAGTGAAGCCTACTAACACTGTATGCAAGGAATGTCAGATGGGAAACAAAACTAGAAATTATTTTCAGAGAAAACAATACAACTCTAATGGATTATTGGAATTGGTACATACTGATCTATGTGGTCCCTCCAGAATCAAAAGTATACAAGGTGAAAGGTACTTTATGTTTCTTATTAATGATTATTCTAGAATGATATGGGTTGCATTCTTAAGAGAAAAATATGAAGCATTAGAAAATTTCAAAATATTGAAAGCTATGGTAGAGAATGAGACAAGTCTGAAGGTCAAATGTTTGAGGTCAAACAGAGGTGGAGAATTCACTTCCAGGGAATTCAATACTTTTTTCTGAATATCATGGAATTCAAAGACAACTATCTACTCCACAGACCCCTCAATAGAATGGATTTGTTGAAAGAAAGAACATAATAGTTCTAGACACCACTTGAACCATGATATTGGAAGAAAATGTTCCTCATTTCTACTAGAGAGAAGTAGTAAGCACTGTTGTATACACTATCAACTGATTAAATGTCAACAATAATTCCAATAAGACTCCTTTTGAGCTATGGTTTGGTTATAAGCCTACTATGAAGTATTTCAAAAAAAATGGAAGCAAATGCTACATCAACAGAGATGATGATATAGGCAAGTTTGATGCTAGAAGTGATGAAGGAATATTTCTAGGCTAGTCTACTAAGAGAAAAGCTTACCGGTGTTTTAATAAAAGGTTGAAGAAAATGGTTGAAAGTGCTAATGTCAAAATTGATGAAGATATTGATAGACCATCCAGATGTAGTGGATACGATTTAGTTGATAATTCTAATAATGGACAGAATGTTCAGACACATAGTCAACTGCAAATTTTTCTAGTGAACCAAGGGAATAAAGAAGCAAAAACTAATGGAAATGTTGAAGGAAGAGCAGAACAAGTAGAAGTCAAAGAAAATACTAAAACTCCAAGGTATGTAAGGTGAAATCATTCTGATAGTCAGATCATATGAGACAAAAGTAAAGGTGTGCAAACTAGAAGGAGAATCTTAGAAGAATATTGTCTGATTTCTAAAGCCGAGCCTAGCAATATAAATGAAGCATGCAAGGATGAATATTGGATGGAAGCCATGAAAGAAGAAATAATGCAGAGATAGAAAAATGAGACATGAGTACTTGTTCCTAGACCTAAAGACAAAAATGTGATTATTACCAAATGGGTGTTTCAGAATAAACTAAATGAGCAAGGTGAAGTAGTCAGAAACAAAGCAAGGTTGCTTTGCAAAGGATATTCACAAATGGAAGGTATCGATTTTGATGAAATTTTTTCCCCTGTTGCTAGAATAGAAGCTGTGAGATTACTTCTTGCTTATGCTACTTTCAAGAATTATAAAGTTTATCAGATGGATGTAAAGTCAGCATTTCTAAATGGTGAACTAGAAGAAGAAGTTTATGTTGAACAACCAGATGGATTTCAATTGACTGATGAAAAGGACATGGTGTGTCAATTGAAGAAAGCCCTATATGGACTTAAGCAAGCCCCTAGAGCTTGGTATGCTAGATTGGACAAGTACTTGTTGAAGATTGGATTCAGTAAGGGTACTACAGATAGCAATTTGTATTTCAAGTTGGATTAGGATAAAGAGCTAATAATTGAAGTTATTTTTTATGATATTATTTTTGAAGGTGATGATGAATTGTGTATGAATTTTGCTGATGAAATGAAAAGTGAATTTGAAATATCAATGATAGGAGAACTGAAATTATTTTTAGGATTGCAGATCACTCAATTAGAAGATGGAATCTTTATATATCAGTCCAAATATGTAGAGGAGTTATTGAAAAAGTTTGGGATGGAAGACTCAAAACCAGTTGGTAGACCTATGATAACTGGATGTAAAATGACACAAAAGGATGAATCTCCTAAGGAAAATCAAACAAGATACAGGTCAATTATTGGTGAATTATTGTATTTAACTCAGACAAGGCAAAATATAATGAATGTTGTATGCATGGTTGCTAGATTTCAAGAAGATCCAAAGGAATCACATGTAATTACTATAAAAATAATTTTCAGATACCTGAAAGGAACAATTGATTTTGGATTATGGTATCCAAAGGATGATGATCTTATTTTGAATGCTTATACTGGTGTGGATTGGGCAAGTGATGTCAATGACATAAAAAGTATAAGTGGTGGTGTGTTCTTCCTAGGGAATAAGTTGGTGTCTTGGTTAAGAAAAAAGTAGGACTCGGTTTCGTTATCTACTACTGAAGTAGACTACATTGTTGTTGCTAATAACTACAATCAAGTAATTTGGATGAAGCAGATGCTAAGTGATGTAAAGATTGAGTATGAAGAGCCTATTACCATATTCTATGAAAATTCAAGCGCCATAAACATTTCCAAGAATCCAGTGATGCATTCAAAGACAAAGCATATCTCCATCAAGTATCACTTCTTGAAAGATAAAGTGAGTGAAAAAGAAGTTAGACTGGAATATGTATCTACCAAGGAGCAAGTTGCAGATATTTTCACTAAGTCATTTCCTAAGGATACTTTTGAGTACCTCAGAGGAAAGTTAGGGGTGATTTTCCCTCCTGATCAGAGTTGATGATGTAGGTGTTTGCATCAGTCCATGAATTCACTACTATATCTTATTTTGGATTTATGTTATGGTGGCTGCTACTCAGGGGGAGTAGTTAGATGTTTTCAAATATGTGGTTTAGAGCTTGTGAACCTTTTCCATTGATGTCAAAGGGGGAGAGAAGTGTAATGTGAAAAAGTGCAATGGGAGGAAAGTGTAAAGTGAAGAACCTTTGTGGAACAAAGGGTGAGAAGTGCAATTTAGAGCAAAGGGAGAAGATGGAAGAGCTAGTTGGGTTGATGATATCCTTTTTCACATCATGTGTCACCATCAATGCCAAAGGGGGAGATTTTTGGATGTTGTGGTTGTGATGATGATATGTGGTTGTCATTGATGTCAACATTATTAGAATTGGTGATGCTTAAGGATGTATATATTGAGGAGATTGAGAAAATTGTAATAAATATGTTTGCAGGTAGCTAGTGAAGCTAAGAAGGTTAGAATGATGTAAAGTTTAGTATGATGATGTTCAAGTGTTATGCGCTAATGGGTTTATTGCTGAACCTATCTACTATGTTTTCTAGAAGTCTCAATGGTACACATCAAGATATGTGCAAATTAAGTGTTTTGGTGTCCCTACAATCATTCTGATACTATAACAGTTGTTCTTGGAAGAGGAAGTTGGAATTATGGAAATTCCAATTGTTACGTATGTTCCTGTGATGTCCATGGATGATTATATATCATGTTTTATCTTTGTTGCATTTCTATGCTATTTGGTGTGATTGTAACCAGAGATTTTTCTGATGTATGTTCAGGTTTTCATTTTCTTGGTCGACATGATGGTGGCAGTGTGTTACAAATCCTTATGGATTAATTTATTGTTGTTTGGTGTGTTCGAGGATATTGTTTTGGATCCTCTCTATGTTGTGACCGACTTGTGTTGGTGCACATTACGATTTATTCATGTATTAAGGTTGACAGTTGTAATTCATCTATTATTTGTGGCCGACAGAGTTGTTGACGTAAATTCATGTAGCAGATATATAAGTGAGGTTGTTTTTGGTATGAAATAAATCTTGGGTGTGTGCTCAATGTATAAGTGTGAAATACATGTGCAAATAAAGATAAAATCATTCAGGAGTAGAGCAGAGTGTGAAAGAAGATTGAGCAGAGTGTATGAAGATTTTATGTGCCTAACCAGAACTATCATCAAGCTTTTGTAGAAGCTATTTTCTCAGTTCATCCCACTCAGATGGTGTTAATCTGATTGTCTTATGTAAGGCAATGAGACATCCGTTGAGCAGTGAGCTCTAGGTAGTGTGCCTGAATGCAAGTGCATTCTCTATTCATTTTTCATTTACTTTTAATAGGGTATAATTGTGGATTAACCTCCACCATGGTTTTCTCCCTTAATAGGGTTTCCATCCAAAAATATTGGTGTTTTGTGTTTCTGATGTGTTGCTTAATTCTTGCTTTCACTATTAATCATCAGATTTGGAATTAAACGTTAATAAGTTTGATTAAAGTTGTAAATTATGTGACAACTAATTCACACCCCCTGTCAGTTGTATTTTCTTGTTTTTCCAACATCTTCATGGTTGAAGATATTCTTGTACAATTTTTATATGATGATCATGGGTCTTTAGAGGTTCTATATCCAAAGTTTCAAGTTCTAGATCATTCTATAATGAAAGTTGTGCTTGACAGTTTATTTTTCTATGTGGAAGATTGTCTAGGAGAAATGAGATTGCACCAAATTTCTCTCTAGTGAGGTAGCTTGTCTTGAAATTTTTTGGAACACGCTTATATTGTTTTTAACTTCCTTCCCTTGAGGTTTTAGGTGTTGAAGTGTTCCACAAGTTTGGTTAGTAAGTTGTATTATGTGGTAGTATTTTTGGTTAAATAGAATAATGGTGTGCTTAGTTTCAAGTGGTTGTGGTAGAGTTGCAAAATATTATAATGATTCTAGAGTATTTTGATATGTGTGCATGCTATGAAGTGTTATGTGGTTTGAATGACCTATAGAACTGTGTATGTGGTTTCTTGTAGTGTTATTTTAGGTTTGGATGACGTGGTGTGGTAGCACTATTTGCAGAGGTATCTCATGGATTGTGTAGCATGGTGATGTGGATTTGGGTCCTAGTTAACCCTTGTTGTGGTTTTCCTTCACTTCTTTCTACTACATATCTATAGAAGGTATGTGAAAGATGTGAATTTGAATAAGTATGGTGATTTGAGTGTTAGCTTAATGCCTATGACTCCAATGCAATGAGAAGAAGATTCTACATTTTTAGTGTTCTTGATGTTGTGGGAGGTATGGAGCCAAAGGTTATAGATGGTATAAGGTTTGAGTGGTGTATTTAACCTATTTCCTTTAGATAGTGACTCTCTTTGTAACAGTTTTCTTCTATCTTATTTCTTCTTGGTAGTGACCCACCTGAGAGTGACCCTTTATTATTTTTCTAGGTAGTGAACCCTTAATAGTGAGCCTAATTATATTTAGTGTTTCAATTCAATATATGTGAGCTAATCATCACCATGGTTTCTTTTCTTCTTGGGGTTTTAGTGTAAATCTAGTGTTTTTATGTGTTTGGATTTTTTGCATTACTATTTCATATGTGTTGATGCCTGAAATATTTAGGCACACAACCTTATGGGAAACTCAATTAATGGGGGGACCAATTGAGCTAAACTAAGTAGTCTCTAGGTTTTAAAGAAGTTGACTCTTCATGTAGTAGGGTTGAAAAGGGACAAGAAAGTAGATATACAAAAATAAAGTCTAACACTAAGGTGATGCACAAAGATTTAAGTGAATAGGAACATGAAATATTCCTTTCGGGTGAGATTTGAAGGCTCGCACAATAGTTTATATGCCCAAAATAATAGAAAGTAGAGATAAAATTCTTAAGAAGTTAAACCAAATAGAATAATATGACTACCATGTGCATTCATTGAACAAGAAGAGTACAAACATGATCTGAATAGAGAATTTATATTGAAATTATAAGAGATTTGATGATAAACTACTCATTGGAACAATACTTAGCATAGTACAATGTTTCATCAATTAACTATGAAAGAGAGATTTCAAACATATTGGAACAATCTATTAGTCTTAATATAAGAAATAAAAGCAATAGAAAGACCAATAGTCTTCTAGTGCTTTCTCTATGTATTTTAAAACCCTTCTACAAAGAGAAAAAGCCATATATAGATCATTTCCACCACCTAAATAAAGATAACATAAAAGATTCCCGAGCATGGATCATTCTTCTTGTTGCAATGATTCTCCCCAACTGAAATGACATTTTTTTGCCTTGAACAAAGTGCACTCTCCTACAAATGATGGCCATAACATGGGAGTAGAACTGGCTAAATATCTTGAAGACATGTGTGAATTATCTGAAGAATTAGTTAGGACACATGGCGAAGAGATGGGGCCTCTCATTCCTTTATCCTTCCTTCATGACCACAATCCCCATGATGATGACATGTGGTGTGGTCTACACTCAAAGCCTTGATTGCGGGGCCGACCAAAAAGGCTCCTCCGGAGGATGCAACGTGGCAACCGGGTGGAGCTCAAGGATGAAACTAAGGGGAGAGAATTCTCAAGGGTGCACACTATTGGTGCAAGAAAATGAAGGAACCACCAAAAGAGAGCCCAAAAATATGCTAACATAAAATTTACAGGTTGGGGCTAATGCAAAACCAACAAAACCCACCTAGAGGAAGCTTTAAGGATTATTAAATCCACAACTTTTGGTAACTATTAAGGGGAATTTTTACTATAGAATGAGAACCCAAAAACCTAGTTACAAGACCAGAAACTTATCCATCAGGAAATACTTAAAATTTTGAAAGGGTGGTCTATAGAGGCATCTCGTCATCCTTAGATGGAATCGATAAGGTGTGTTGATTCTCTTGTGCCTCATGCAGATTGATAATTTCTTTTAATTGTAGCTCCATGGAGATCTTGGTCTTGAACTCAATCTAGAAAAGAAGCCTCACTATTAGATGAATGACACTTTTAATGTTCGCCACCATGGGAGGTTGATTGAATGATTGGAAAGAAGATATATCCTATTGCCTTTCTTTGATCTTTATTGCAATATGCTCCAGCATGGCCACTAATTGATCAAAGAGAAAAGGAGAGGGTAATCCAATCTAATTCAAATGAGAGAATTGCATCTGCATATGATTCATAGTTTGACTCAGTACGACCAAGCAATTGTTAGCTTGGAGAATCAATGAATGAAAATAGATGAATTCCTTTACCTTTTGGCTAGCCAATCTCTAGTCATCTATTCTTTCTTTTTCCAAGTTTGCATTTATCACCATGTACAATTTTCCCAATAATTTATCATCCTCAAGCACTCTTTCAGCAATAAATTGTGGAGCATGCTGAATTGTGTCACACACTTCTCTACTTAATTTTGCTCCATCCACCGTGAGCTACAGTGCTGGTTGTAGGGACAAATAGAAAGACTTAACCTTCTCCTTGTAGGAGACATATAATTATTTTTCCACCGAGAAGGAATTTGATTAAGGAACAAAGGGCTAGGAAGGAATCTTTAACATATTTATCTTAACATCCTTTGACCTTATTTCTTCCAGTAGCTCATCAATCTTCTTGTTGGATGCAGTGAGTTGTTCTCATAGATATGTCAACTCTGTATCTTTTCTTTTCAATGGATCCTCCACTTGACTTCAAGCTTCACATTATTTTTCCATAAAGACCTTCATTTCCTTGATCTCTTTTTCAAATTGAGCATGTTGGTCCTAAACTTCTTTATTCTTTTCCTAGCCTTCTTTCTCCGCCTAAGCTATCGGTCTTGAAGCACCTTGTTTTTCTATTGTAGATTAGCAACTAGGTTGGATATTGAGACTGGAACATTGCAAGTTCCTCCTAGAGCTTGGCCTTTATTTGATTGTGCTAATTGGGACAAGCGTGTGATTTCAGCATCTTTAGCCTTTTCCTTCCTCTATAGGATATCAACCCTTTCCTTAATGTTCTTGAGCTCTTCTTCCCCTTTTGTCAATTGACAAGTACACTTCAAAAATTTTGTAGTCACAATCTGTTGAGTTTCCACCATTAGCTCAACTTTGTCTTTTGGTTGGGCTGAGTGTAGATCAATCCCCATGGCATGGATCGTGTAATCCTTGGGTTGCATTTTCCCATGAGGTTTGTTGATTTTAGGCATCATAGATGCAAATTTTATAGATCCTTGAACCTCATTAAAGAGGGTTTGCATGAATGGCTCAACAGGTTTTGTAGCATCCTTTTCTTTTCCTGTTTGGGCTCTCCTAGCCTAGGCCATCTTTGTCATGACATTTTTCACAAAAAAATCTACTGCTGACCTAATCTATTCATCAGCAAAGGGTGCACTAGGAGGAAGAGCAAAAGGGAAATAAATTATCGTGGATTTAGATGAGTTTTTCTTTGGGAGAGTGATTGTTAGTGGGGATAAATGGGGAATTCCATGTGAGGCTTCCATGAAAGGGGAAGTGACAGAAGGAATCACAAGGGACTGTGGCATGGTTTATGAAGATGTGGAGGTAATTATTTTTTGTGCAGAATGGGCTAGGGCCAATGCGACGGAAATAAAAGGGTTGGCAATAGAGGGTTTATATTGGGCCTCAAAAAAATATGGAACATTTCACGGGGGAGTAAAACCTACCTTTTGAATGGGGGGAAAGGAATATTGAAAGGAACCTCCCATGAATGTAGAAGCAAAAAATTATAGACCAACACTTGAGGTGGTTGGTGATGCAGATGCAATATGGTTAACCGGATAGTGAGATGCAATAAGAGGAGGAGAGAAAGATACTTGCATCATTGAAGATTCTGACCCCTAGCTCATTATAGCAGGTACTTGCGAGATTTCTCTTGGAGTGGAATTAATGTGTAGCCTCTTCCCGAGTGGATAATTGTCCATCTCTCTGACCTCTTGATATTTTTGGGTTACCCTAGGTCTATTAGTAGCCCATGTAGGTGGTAGCATCACTGTTGCATGAGATACAATTACCTAGGCACTCAGTAGAGTTTTTCTAGGTCCTTCCGCCGTCCGTTCACTTCCCTTGATTTGGACCTTCTTTGCCTCTCAGGCTCCTCATAATGTATCCACTTCCTCTCGATCCACTTCTTCATCTCCCTCACAATCAGTATCATCATGTTCTTTGTTCCATAGATCATCAAATTTTTCATCCATGTCTGGCTCTTGGAGCTTGGCATCGAGACATTTGGTCTCTTGATGATAAATCCAGAAGTAGGCAATCTTCTCCCCACTCCATTCTCGGTTCTTGGCCAATTCACTGTAGAGGGTGGCTCCAATTTTGCACTTGTCACTAGCCTTAGCCAAAGGATAATAAAAAGATAACCATGGTGACCTTCCTATTTCCATGGGAATATAGGCTAAGTCTACAAAGAGACTATGATTCCCCATGAGCGGACTTCACTGAGTCTCCCAGTAGGGTCAAAAGATATGTGTCACTTTGATATTTAGATCTACTAAGTCATCTTAAGGATTATATTCCCATGTCACAGATCAACACCAGCCCCAAATGAGAAAGCTTCATAGTTAATATACCTTGCATCTTCTTCTTCTCCATTATTATCATTCCAAAGCTTAAGGGGCATTTGAAAAAACATTTCTGATGTTTTCCCCCACAAAACATGTGTTTTATAGTTGCCAATTGCCTAAATACCTCAAGGGAAAACACCCTGTTTATCACATAGACCAAGAGATGGAAATGTTCCTCGATAAATCCATGCACCTTGAGAAATGAAAAATCCTCCATAAGGAACCAATCACAAGGGATAAAATCTTGCATCCATCTCACTTGCTAAGTAGAGAACTGATAATAGCCAACCCCCCCCTCTTTATAAAAATCTTGCAATATAGGAGTCAGGAAAGACTCAAAAAATGCATAATAATCATGAGTTGTAGAAAGGAGATGGGTCCACATAGAAACTAGCTTTCTCACCCCTCTTTCATCAAAATAGAAAAACCCATATGGTCCTTGAAGAAATCAATATTTTGATGCAAAAAATATGAGAAAGAAAAGAGGAAAACTTGAATGTATATCGTGTGTGATACTCCTTGAATTGGTCTAGAATTTCTCAAACAATGGCCTTCATGAAGTCATACCAGAATAGGGTATGTTGTTTTCTTAACTAAAACCCCATACCCATTTGAAACTCCCACACCTCTTTGTCATTTTCCAGGCCGCAAACAAAAGCCAACATTGAAAAGACATCTTGTATGTCTGAATTGGAACTACTATTCCCAATCACGTTTATCATTCTTGGACCTTTTTGTTTCGTAATTGTAAAATCTTAGGGCATGGGTCCTCGTCCTCTAGAAAGTGTCCAAATTGTTGATGATGAATGTCTCAGGTTCTTCTCCAATATGCCTTGTATGGATACATAGCATATCCCAAACAACATCAACGCTAATTACTACCCTCAGGTTCCGACCTTCTATGACACCTATATCTAGATTTAAATTTTGGGCACATTCATGAACTAGTTATGGGTAGTGATGCACTAAGGGAACCATGTACTACAGAATACCGCATAACCACAACTTGTATGCCAAAGAATCTTGGTCATTAGTATTTTTCATTCTTTCACATGTTGCTTCCCTAAGATTCTTAGAGTTGGTTTTGAGCTCAAGATCATAAATATTGTCCCATTATTCCACTATCTGAACCTTCTTCCTATGGGTAGTCTTCTCCATGATAGCTATGTGAGGTCATTTTGGATTTCCTGGCATCTTAGGTGAGGCATAAGAGATTTCACTAAAAACATGGGCCATTGGCACCATCAAGATGTCGTCAGATAAGCTTCTGATTGTCTCTTCTTGCGCTCTCAAGACTTTGTACCATCTTCTCTTTTAATTTTTTTTGCATGCTTACTCTCTCTGCAAATTTCACTTAGATTCTTCCTCAACAAACTATACACTCAAACTTATTCACAATGTTCTTCTTTTGCATGCAATATTACCCTTTCTAAAACTTAAGTTGGAAACAACGGATGTCTTTTAGCAATAAATTCAGCATGTACTGCCAACTCATCTACTCATGCGAAATGAATTCCCACTCTTTTGAAAAGACATTAACTCATAATGATGATTAGCCATCATGTCCTACAACGCCATCCTTTGGGAAATTGAGCCAAAAATTTAAGGTGTACAAATCCTTTCACATGCTTTTGCACTTAATAACTTTATGAAAATGATTTAGCAAAAAGGTGTAATAATTACACAAAAATATTTTGAGTTGATCTTTGTAGACTTAAATGTGTTTATAGCTTAAAACTTGGCACTTGATCATGTGGACTAGCACTTGCACCTGCTGCAAGTTTTAGTTGATTAATTATCCCATCTTACTTCGCATGAAGAAAACACAACCTAGTGGGATTTTCAAGTTAGCACCTCAATCAACATCATTCTTATCACACGCAATGTACCCTAGCTACCTCTATAAATAGACCTAAGGATAGCTAGAGAATTCATACTTGGTAATTATATTTATTGATAGAGGCAATGGATACTGCCATTAGGTTGACTAGCAATAGATCACAGGTAGCTTTCCTAGTAGAATTTTCCAGTAGGCGTTTGAAGCATATGGAAAAGAATAAGAATTCCTTTGCCATAGTTGCAATAAAATGGGTGTTGGGAAAAGACTATATAGAGTATGAGGACAAATATCAAGTGAATACTGATATTTGTTCTCATTTTGTTACCTCACTACTAGATATCTAGGTATCAAAATAGATGATACTAAGGCTTACCATGGAAATTTCTCCCAAGCGCTATCTTAGAGGCCTTGGAAAAGTTGTAATGAATGTAGTGTATGGCCTAGGTATTCCAACTACAAGTGATCTCCATCGTCATGTGTTAAGAGGAGGTGGTGGTTCCTTGGGTGCCATTTCTAATTGGATTTCGTGTGATGACCATTGAGGAACATCATCAGAGAGTGTCTTGTGGCTGCCACTTCTTGCTAAGGTGCTACAATGTAGAGATTTTATATGATGTGGAGTGGTATATTGGTTTCAAATACTTGGTGTATCCTCCTCCACTTGTTGCTAGTTCTATTGAAGCTCCTACCATTTGTGTTAACCCTATTACCAAATGAATGAAATCTCTTCTCCTCATTTTTTTGTATATATATCTTGATAGCTTCTTAATAAATATTATCGAAAAGCTTGGCCTAAGAGCCGTTTTGAATTGTAATATCCCAAAGTAAATATTACCATATAATGAATATATAGCTCTTTTGTCAAGTTTTTCCCTCCTTTTCTTTTGGCTTCTTCATGTTTTAAAGGGTTTTGCAAAATCAATAGTCGGCCGAACAAAACACACAAAATAATTACATATTTACATATTTACATTGTAAAATGGTTAATAAAGCTAATTAAACAATTTCAAGTGAATACCATTGATAGGAATACCCAATGCTTCTTTTTCCATGTTTTCCAATTCAAATGCATTATCTTATTTGCATTGAATGATATGATAAGGACCCTCCCACATACTATCAATTTTTCCATGTTCGTTGGGCTTCATGACTCTCTCATTGTATTTCAACACCAAATCTCTACACTTAAGACCTTGATTTGAGGTTTTATTGTCAAACCACTTATTAACCACCTATTGATTGTTACACATGGTCACTAGAGAATTTTTCCTTTTGTCTTGTACCTCTAATATTTTAGCTAACCAAACTTCCATGGCTCCATTTTTATCTACCTCTAGATACTTAAGCAATTGTAGTGTGGGAATTTCTATAAAGACATGCAATAGTGCTTCCTTCCCATATACTAGCTTGTATGGTGAATTATTTAAGACTTTCTTGGGAGTTATGCGGTTTTCTCAGAGTGCTTCTTTGAGGTTCCTATGCCACTCTCTTTCATGCTCTAACCCTATTATTTTGATAAGTTAGACTAAATTCTTATTAGTCAACTCGATCGGACCATTCCCTTGTGGGTAATACTTTGAGGATGTCTTTAAGAATATTCCATGCTTAAGTGAAAATTGAAATAACTTCAAACCTAGGAAGGATTTTGCATTGACAAAGATGATAGTCTTGGGTGGCTTGAACCTTGTTACCAAATCTTCTGGAAAGATTAAAATCACTGCCACAGTTGCATTCTTCAACTTCATGGCCTCGGTCCATCAGATAAAATAATCTGTGGATGTAAGGATCCATTTATTCCTAGCACTAGAGTTGGGGTTAATCATCCAAATGAAATCTAGCCCCCATTATTTGAAGGGTTCTTCAACTACTATAGGATTCAGAGGAATGGCCAAGTTTTTCCTCCTTCCTATGAAGAATTGGCATTCTTTGTAGGATTTTACTAGAGAGTATGAACCATTGAATAGTGTAGTGCAAAAATATCCCACACATAATCTTAATGGAGGTGGTCTTAGCAAAGAAATTTCCACTTGTGGGACTACTATGGAATATTTCCAAAAAATTTTGTGCTTTCTCTTGAGTCACACACCATAGAAGAACACCATTGAAATTCCTTTTGAAGAGGACTCCTTCAATAAGCACATACTGATTATTTTGTTATCTATAAAAAATTGTATTCTGAGAAGGCAGACCCACTGGATATTTCCCAATTTGCATAAACCTCATTCTATCTACCAACTAGAAGCCTTCAAACTTAGATTCATTTAGCAAAAATAGTTTGAGTTGTTCCTCCTTAGCTATCACTTCACTATCTAACACCAAATATTCACATAATTCTCTCCCTTGCATGGTTTTTGTGGGTCTGACGTTGATCTAATACTCAAGGATCTTGGTTATCCAGTTGGCCCTTTTGTTGGTGATCTCTCCTTCCATAATGTACGCACGCACACTAGAATGTGCTACATATATGACCACCTTACTGCAAGATATGAGGTGTCATAATTTTTTAAGCCCTTTGACAATGGAAAAAACCTACCTCTTGATAAATTTTTACTTTGTTTTATAATATTTTAAGGTCCGAGAGTGGAAGGTTATCATATTTTCTCCCTTCCCTTCATCATCCTTTTAAGTTAAAACAATAGCGATGCTAGACCTACTATTGGACATATACATTATGAATTCCTTTGATAAGTTCAGGTTCACCAACACAAGAGCTGAAGAAATAGCCTCCTTGAATTTCTCAAAGGCTTCTCTTTCTGCTTTTGTCCACTTAAATAAATAATTTTTCTTAAGCATCAGGGTGATAGGTCTAATTAGGCCTAAAAAATATGAAATGAATTTGCTTAAACAATTTACCTTCCCTAGAAAGGACTGAAATCCCTTCCTATTTACCAGTGGGGGAATTTTCTCGATTGTCTTCACCTGATTTGGATCAATAGAAACTCCATCCTTGGACACTACATGTCCTAGTAATTTTCCTTGAGGCACTCTAAAGACACATTTTTTTGGGTTCAGGGATATGTTGAACTCCTAGCATTTTTTGAAAACAATTTCAAGATTATCAAAATGATCATCTTTTGACTTAGAGAATATGGTAAGATCATCCAAGTAGATCAAGATGATCTTATTTTTTTAGTTCTCTAAAAGTGATATCCATCGCTCGCTAAAAGGTAGTTCCTACATTTGATGGACCAAATGGCATTTTCACATAAGCAAATTTTCCCCACTTAGTAGTAAATGTGGTTTTGTGTTGGTCCTCCTCTTTGACCCATATCTGGCTGTAACCAAAGAAGCCATCTAGCAAAGAAAAAAATTCTCAGCCAACCACTATTTACAAGATTGATTTCATGGAAGGAAATGGGTAGTGGTCCTTCAGGGATGCCCTATTCAAATCCAATAAATCAACATAGAGGTAGATATCCCCATTTTTATTTCAGACTAGAACTAGTGGAGCTTTTAAATTCTTCCCCTTGTGAGTTTATTTTATTTTATCCTTGGCTCTAATTGGTTGGATTTTGGGTTTTACAAATAGTTCTAGGTCATAGGTGTTCTTTTCGAATGTTGACTTATTATTAATGGTGGCTAGTCATTTAAGTGAGGTCTTAATCCCTTTTGGTCATGACTTTACCGACCCCTCTTTACCTGTACTCCCAGTATTTTGTGTCCTAACCATATTATATTTTTCCATAGTGTCGGGTTGGTAAATTGTTTTTATATTAACCTCTAAAAAATCTTTTTGACCTCGAGGGTCATTTCCCCATCCACCTAGTCAGTCCCCCTTTTATAAATAACTTTTTGCATGTACAGATTGCATAGCCGTTAGATGGAGGGATCCTCATCTTGACCGTTCCTCGCAAACCTCTCAAGGTTTCCTTCTTATGTTATAAAGGTGATGCGAGGCATGCAAGATGCTACCACCTATCAATATGATGGTGGGGACCAGTTTTTGTTTGCTGATTGATGATGGATGCTGGTGCTGATAGTTGTTTCTTTACCGACGCATCTTGGCCATTACTCGCTGACCTCACACAATTAAAACTTTAGTTTTAATAATGTTGCGAGTTGTGTGAATTTTTGATGGATGGACGTCAATGTTGTACGAAGGATGACCAAGGTGGGGCCTGTTCTGTGCTAATGTGGTACCTGGTAGGTGATTTCCTGTTCACTTGAAGACTGGTGAATAGATGTGGCACTTTCAAACTATATTGACTTAATCTGAGCCATTCTCCTAGCCTACATTGTTTTTTATCAACGACTCACATTTGAAATAGGTTGGTGTTGTACTATAGCCATTTTATCTCGCGTGACTGAATAGTAATGGTCGAGTTTGACTTTTATCTCATAATTAAATTCTTGAAGATCAACGAATTTCTATTTTCATATATATCTCCATGCTGAAGAAGAATTGTCTGGTGCCAAGTGAAGCAAGCCATCTTTGTGATTTTCCAGCCTCACTGTCATTAACATTCTACAAGTGAAACCATAAGTAACATGTATACCATTTCTTGTTTTTTCAGAAGGTTTTATGGCTGCTTGAAGAACCATTATCGATTGCTTCTTATTCCATTCCTGAAGGATTGTTCGAGTAGATTTTCTTTAAAAGTATCTTAAAGCTTGTCTAGATAATTTCTAAGGCTTCTAGAATTGTGAAGCATTTTCTGTTTAAAGCTATAGGGTGTGAGTTATAATTGTTAGATATATAAAAAACCTAGCTCTAGATATTTCTCTGTCTTGTATAAATTATGCCCAAGGCCCAAAGCTCTTGCTCTGAGGCCACTACCAGACCCTTTTCCCAGGATATTATAGATTTATTAAAGCCTTCTACTAGAAAAAGGCCTGAGGGAAAAGATTTGTTCTATGGGTTGTTTCTCATAGAAGGATTAAGTGACAAGCAATGTGTGGCTTGGGATGCTGAATTACCATATACTGGATGGCAGTTGTTCTCAAACTAGTTTAGGAATAGAAATTTATGTGTTCCTTTATTTAACCCGTGGAGGTTGGATTTGGGCAAGATGGTGGTTCCTAATGTCTACTTGGATGTAGATTTATTGAAAGATGTTGTTGTGAGGTATGACCCTATAACTAGAGTTGTTAGAACTCATTCTAGCATAGAAATGGTAAAGATAACCAAGGAGGAAATTGCAAAAATATTTGGTCTACATGAATGGAGTCAGGATATGGTTGCCATAAATCTTGAGGCCTTCAGAGAAAAATATAGAAATACCAAGGGTTTATTCAGAACATCTCTTTTGGTACCTCATTTGGTAACCTTGAGAAAAGGAAAGAATAAGAAGCAGGTGGTAATTGGCAAGAATGAGCTAGAGCCTTTTCCTATAATCTATTTCTCTAGCTATTTCAAGAAGACAATTTGTTCTTTGTGCCAAGTTCTAGGAATCAGTTTGAAGATTACTCTGCCTCTCGATGTCATGTACATGGCTGCGAACATTCAACATCCAGGTTTTAACATGGTATATGATTTTGGCACTTATTTAGCAGAGAAGATGCATGGGTGTCTAGTGGCTCTAAAGGAAGGAAAGAAGTGGGTTGGTTTCAAATGGTATTCCCTGTTGATTCACATGTTTCTATATAGGGGCCAGATAGTGTTTGAAAAGGATATGGAATTGAAGAAAAGGGAGGGTAGTATTGAAATTCCTATCCAATATTGGACTAGGATCCTTGATATGCATGATCACAATTTTGATTATGTAACGTTCCAAAATGTCTTTGGATCCAAATTGAAGAAGGCTCTAGTTCTTGACCCTCCTAGGATTCCTAAAGAGATTCATGATTTCTTGAGGCCAATGGAGAGAAGGCTTGAATTGAAATTGACACATAATTGGGGAGATATTATCCCTTACCATAATACAACAATTTTTAGAGTGTATGGCACCACTATCAACCCTTATGTTTTCCCAAGGGATGTGCCTCTGAGAATTGGATTTCTGGAAATCATGAGATAGTTGGGGTGTGCTCAAGAAGTACATCTGCCAGTAGAACAGAAGAAAGGGTCTTTCTTCCCTGAGTATACAACGTTTGCAGATTTTGCTATGGAAAAGGGAGGATCGAAGGATTTGTACACATTGCTTAGACCTTATGGATTAAACATTGTACACCATAGGAATCATGATCCTGAGGGTTTTATCTCTCAAATGAAGGCTAAGCATCGGACTGGAACTTTTGTCCATAATTTCTACTTTCTTGAAGATATTATCATGAACATTTTTGATGTAGATGAACAAGATGAGAAAAAGGAAAAGTACCTCGCCTTTGTCAAGATGGTGAAAAGAAAGCAACAAAAGATACCTACTTTCAATCCTATACCTGGTATTGATGGTGAATATAATAGGGCTATTTATGCCATTGACAATTTTGAGAGTTTGGTGGGAATTTTGAAGGATGAATGGGTTGTGGAAGAGAGGGGAGAGTCACAAAATATCGAGGAGTACCCTGAAGTAAGGTTGGAGGAGAGGCCTACTTATCAGCCTCTAAAGAAGATAAAGGTTTTCTCTAGGAAAAGGAGAAGTAGGGCTGGTGAAGTAACTAAAAGTGTTGCACCGTCTTCTTCGGGGCAATCATTTCCAAATATTGTTAATCTGGATTCCCCTCCAAGAATTGTTGACCAAACATGTCCCTCATCACCAAAGAGATAGAAAATTGAGAGAACAAATTTGGTTGATTGTGATGGTGATGAGGATGAATAGATCATTGTTACTCTTGATGAAATGAATCAAGGAACGCCATCTTTCCCACTGGACACTCCATCAAGTTATGGGGAAGTTGCTCTAAGGTTGGGAAAAGATGAAATAAGGGGAATAATAAATAATGATGATCTAAGAATGGAGTCCTACAGAGAGTTCATGATGGATGGCTCTTTTATCTAGACCACTGCTTTTAAATATTTTGTGTGGAGAGCACATGTCTCATTATATGCTGAGAAAGTGGCACAAGAAAGAAGTTTGTACCCTGAGCTTTAGAGAAGGTAATTCAATCTAAGGTCAAAGAACAGATGAAGGAAAAATTCAAAGAAATAACAACAGAGCAGGGCCGAGCATTAGTATAGAAGAGTGGAGTATTATTACTTCTTGAATGGGATATTGTCGATGTTGTGGTGTTCAATAAAATAAGAAGGGCCAATAGGCCTTGCAACTGATGAAGAATCTATGCTAGTGCTCAAAGGGTCATCTTTTAGTGAAGAGTGGGATGCTTTTTCCATCTGGTCTCTATCCACTGGATCCAATAAACCAATTGTTGTAGAACCATCTGATATTAGTGGTCACTTAGTTATAAGAAGAGTTATTGATTCCCCAGCATTGGAGGCTATTGATATGGTTGTAAATGTTGCAAAATTCACCAGGGCAACTATTGAGGATCTCACCAAGGATCGGGATACTCTTAGAGGCCAGTACAATGACACTATTATTGAATATAATAAGAGTCAACAAAAGGTGATAGAGCTAGAAACTGAGTTGGCCTTACTAAAACAACAAATGGAAACATTGAGGTCTTAGGGGCAGGCTAGTTCTAGCCACACTATCTCTGACCCACCTGTGGAGTAATCTCAACCCTTTCCACAAGGACAATCCTTAGCTATTGTTCCATCTAACATGGGAAAAGTGCCTATTGTAGTTGAAAGGGATAATAACCCAGGAGAAGGACTCTCTAGGGAGAAATTAATTTAGAAAGTTGAGGAATACAAGGAGATGGTGCAGTAAATCTAGGATTTTGCAAGAAGGAGCAATTCGATGATTGTGGACACTGTGCTGAAACATTTAAGTAGGAAGGTCCAAGGAAAAATGAATAGTGTTCATACAAATTATGCTCTAATGTTGGAAGAACTTAGGATGTTCCCAAGAGATAGAGAGGTGGCCACCCTAGTACTGGACAAATGGAGCCACAAGATTGAGAAGTTGAAATTCATGGCAGTAGGAGAAAACAACATGGGGATAGGTATCCTATGGTTATTTCAAGCTACCAATTCTTCAAGGGAGTTGTGGAGTAGAATTTTTAGGGGTATGTTGCCCCTATGGAGTTAAAGATCAAAGGTTTAAAGGCTATATATTATGGAAATGACTTAACTCCTTTGCCACATATTTTGCATAGTCAAGACGAGATAGAACCTTTGCAAATTTGGAAGGATCGGATGACTAATATCATGATTTCTCAAACCCATGAGATATGCAGAAATACTGACATTGGTATGCTGGAGAATAAATTGGAGAAATTATCATTTATTATTAGTTCCTTAGAGAACTTTGATAAGAAGGCCACATCAATAATGGTGAAATATCTGCCCTATCGAGATAAGATTGATCAGGTTATGGCTTTTAATTGGCCATCTAAGGATGATTTTGAATTATGGAAAAAGGTGTTCAGAGATGAATTTGAAATATGAATACTATGTGTGGGAGATGCAAGTTGGTCATGTATAATATAGGTCTGGCCTCGGAGGTTATATTTGAAAATATGCATTCTCCTTTCAAATTCAAGTACAAGGTGTTGAGGTGGAATAAAGTGTTGCAATGGTTAAAGATGCCTTCTTCAACGAAAACAAGTGGCCCTCTGGAGGGCGACTTATTTTATTCCATAACAACTAATGATGATTATTTTCTTATGATTTTTGGTTTCATGATGAATTATAATTGAATTAGGAATTAGTGGTCCAATAATAAATGGACATGTGTACTCTCCGGCCTGAGGCTTGTTGGTTCCCTTGGTTTTATAAAAGGGAATTCTGGGCCATGAGAGAGGTCTATTGAAATATCCAAGATATGAGAAATAGGATTCTAGTAATACATAGAGTATGAATGTAAGTCTAGGTTTTAGAAGCTTTTGAGTCAGATAAGAGAACTTGGTCAATTATGGGGTTCTTAAGAATGTTTGTGTTTAACATGCAAAATTTTTGATTTATTTTTCTCTCCTGTTGTGATACTTTGCATGGATTATTAATGAAATATTGATCCAAGATGATTTTCATTGATCTTCATTTGTTCTTTACTGTGAATTACATTTAACGATAGCTCTGGTTCAAAGGTTCGGTTAAATTCTTTAGTTAATCAGTAAGTTCATGCAAGCTAACAATAGGATTCATAAAGAAGTAATAGATTCAGGTATAGATATGTGGATTGCAATGTGATTCATATAGATCATAGATTCTTAAGATGAAATTTTCCCTGTAGTTTAGTTTTCTCTTTTGACTTTGTGCTTTGGGATATGGTACTGGAATTCTGATCATGTTTTGTTCTCTCATATTTTGTGTTATTGCTTCAGGATATTTTATTCAAACATTTCCTATCAATCTACTTTATTCATGTTTGTGATTCTCTATTAACTGGACCCGAGCCTTTTCAAGGAATAACCAATTTCTTGAAGGATTTCATCCTTTTAGCATAATTGGGGAATCTATCTGTTGCCTATCCATGTTTAAATGAATCATTTAATGGTGTATGTTAAGATCACATTTTAGGGAATACCCTCCTGGATCTTACAAATTCTGAAGTGTAAGATAATTAGCCTTATCTTTGTTCTCATCAAGCTAGCCATATGTTTCCTAGACTTTTATTATTGAACATAGCAAGTTCATAGAAGCTTCTGGGAAATACGTTTGGGTTGTAGTAAAAAATGCCAATAGGAACCAAGTTGGACACACATGTACTATGTTTTATTGGTAAGACAATCTAAGAGTGGATTAGTTTCCCTAGCTCTTGTTCCATTAGTAACTCAATATTTGCATTTACTTGCCTTTGTGGTGCAGGTGCACCTTAGCATGAACATGCCTCCATGAGGCAAACTTAGGACTTTGATCTAGTATTGTTGATTTCATGATGTAATAAGGTTTAAATGGCTACTTTAGGCATGTAATAGGTCCTTTTTAGTTAATTTGGGTTAATTTGGGCATAAAGGTAAAAGTTTCAAAATTTGACAAAATGTTGTCAATGCAAAATTGTAAAAATGCAACAAATTGGATGATGGTGGAAGGTGAAGAGTCAAGATAGTTGAAAATTTAGTTTAGGTGTTGGTTTTGGTTATTTAAATCCTTTTGAAGCAAGAAAAACTTTGAGGTTGGATGAGGAATGACACAGGAGAAAATAAATTAAGGAAATACTCTAGTTTTTTAGTTATTTACCAACATTCTTCATGTTTTAGGCCTCTATATGACCATATTTAGTGCTCAAAACCTCTCTTCATCCATTGGTAAATGAAGCAATGTGAATCTAATTTTATTAGCATTTTGTTTCATCATAAACCATTTAGGTTTGAAAAATTTATGTGCATTTTATCCCAGATGGGTTGAAACCCTGATCTAGGGTAACAGTGGGTAATCAAATTAGTGTTTCTTCCATTTCAATCAATGTAAAATCCTAATTTTTAGTGAGAAGGCTTATTCCTACATATTATTCATATTATGAAGTCTTAGACCTAAAGATAATGGTTAGCATATGAAACAATGATGCCCTAGGCCTGTAATTTGCATGAAATTCTAGAAATTGATAGTGTACAGTCAAGATCTTGTGTTTTGATGATGTAAATGGTGTTCATCTTGGATAAAAGTGTTTTCAAAAGATGATTGGGTGTATTGAGTGAAAGGATTTGGTGATTTTATAACTGATGGAGCCTATTCTTGATACTGTCTTGTTAGGACAGTTTGGTAATAGTCCTATTTTGGAGTGAGCAATGAGGGTTTAGAATACATGTTTGTTGAAAAATCATGAATAAATATTGGGGAATGGTCTAATATGATTTTTCATGATTATTTACACATGGTTGTGTCTTTAGTAAGGAAGAATGGGATGGGGAATGTGAATTTTTTTATTGATGTTGTCTAAATGGGCGTATATGTTGATTTTGAATAGTTTACATTGAGAGGTTTATGTTGAGATGCTTATATTGAAGAAAGGTATGAGACAATCATTTTAGTCTTGCTTAAGGTGTTTGGAAGGATCAAGAAGTGGTTTTTTTTTTTCTCTCTCTTTTGGTGTGTTAAAACAAGAATTTGTGAAGGAAAAGTGAGTCCTAGTTGCAAGGAAAAGTGAGAATCAATTGCGTTTTTGTCAAGTTCAGTTTGATTGAGATGTTTGTGCTCCTGCATTGTCATCAAATTGGTATCAAAGCATAGAAAGGTTTGGGATGAGAGAGATTTTGGGGTTTGTTTGTGGTTGTGTGTAGGTTAAGAAGAACTTGGTTACTACCAAGAGACTAGGTTAAGGAAATGAGGAAAGGAACTAGGTGAGGCGGAGAAAGTTGAGAGAAAGTGGAAGCAAGAAGAATCTTTGTTGAAGAGAAAATATGGAAGTGTTAAGATGACATTTGCAAGTAGAGGAAAGAAGAAAAGAGAGAAAGAGGCAAGAGAAATTTGACAGAGAGATAACAACATTGAAGCAAGCCATAAAGAGAATAGAATTGGAGTTCCAAATGGAGATGGAATAGTTGTATAGACAAGGATTTAGTTGGCACTTGATAGTGAATAGGAAGATGGTATGGCCCATTTAGAAGATAGTAAAAATGAGAAGAAGAAAATTGAAGATAAAAGAAGAAGAAACATTTGAAGATGGAGTCGAATAATTCATGGATGGAGAGGACAAAGATGTTGTAGCCATTCCCAAGCATGAAAGTGAAGATAAAGAAAAGATAAAGGACTTGATTTTAGAGGAAGGATATATTGAGTTGGTGTCAAGATTGGATGAAGAAATGATCAAGGATGAATTTATTTTGGAAAATTGCAAAGAGTTGAAGAAATATGGAGGTATTGTGCTAGGAATAATGTATCATTTATTCATTGTGCTAATATTCTTGATAGGAAACAATTTGAAGATCAAGATGCAATAGATAGGAGAAGGAGAATGCGAGATTGAAACATATTAGGGCATGAAGGAACATATTCATAGAGACAAGATGAAGTGAAAACAAGTTGGCATAGACCAACTCAACCCAAAGTTAAATATGAAGGTTTTAGGGCATAAAATACCACAAGGAGTATAATTAATGATGAAGGATTGTTATGTTCAATCCAAGAGGACTTGGAATTATTTTTGGCCGCAGAGAATGGTGCGGGTGCACCCTAGCATGAACATGCCTCCATGAGGAAAAATTAGGATTTTGATTTAGTATTGTTGATTTCATGATGTAATAAGGTCCAAATAGCCACTTTAGGCATGTAATAGGTCCTTGTTAGTTAATTTGGGTTAATTTGGGTTAATTTGGGCATAAAGGTAAAAGTTGCAAAAATTGACAAAATGTTGTCAAGGCAAAATTGTAAAAATGCAAAACATTGCAAGATGGTTGAAGGTGAAGTGTCAAGGTAGTTGAAAAGTTAGTTTAGGAATTTTTTTTTGTTATTTAAAGCCTTTTTAAGAATCACAAACTTTGAGGCTGGATGAGGAATGATGTAGGAGAAACTAAATTAAGGAAATGCTCTGGTTTTTCAATTATTTGTCAGCATTCTTTGTGTTTCAAGCCTCTGTACGACCATATTTAGTGCTCAAAACCTATCCTCCTCGATTGGTAAATGAATCCCTATGAATATAATTTTCTTATCATTTTGTTTCATCATAAACCATTCAAGTTTGAAAAAGTTATGTACAATTTATCCCAAATGGGTTGAAACCCTGATCTAGGGTAACAGTGGGTAATCAAGTTAGTGTTTCTTCCATTTCAATTAGTGGAAAATCATAATTTTTGGAAAGAAAGATTATTCCTACATATTATTTCATATTATGAAGTCTTAGACTGAAAGGTAATGGTTAGCATATGAAACAATGATACCCTAGGTTTGTAATTTGCATGAAATTTTAGAAATTGACAGTGTACAGTCAAGATTTTTTGTTTTGATGATGTGAATGGTGTTCATCTTGGATAGCAGTGTTTTCAAAAGATGATTGGGTGTATTGAGTGTCTTTTATTGATAGGATTTGGTGATTTTATAATTGATGGATCCTATTCTTGATACTATCCTATTAGGAAAGTCTGGTAATAGTCCTATTTTGGAGTGAACAATGAAGGTTTAGAATACATGTTTATTAAAAAATCATGAATAAATATTGGGGAATGGTCTAATATGATTTTGCATGCTTATTTACACATGCTTGTGGATTTGTTAAGGAAGAATGGGATGGGGAATGAGAAGTTGTTCATTGATGTGGTCTAAATGGGCATATATGTTGATTTTGAATAGTCTACATTGAGAGGTTTATGTTGAGGAAACGGTATGAGAGAATCATTTTAGTTTTACTTAAGGTGTTTGGAAGGACCAAGAAGTGGTTTTTGTTTTTTTCTCTATTTTGGTGTGTTGAAATAAGGATTTGTGAAGGAAAAGTGAGAATCGATTGTGTTTCTGTCAAGTTCAATTTTATTGAGTTGTTTGTGCTCCTGCATTGTCATCACTTTGCTTCTCATAGATAGGTTTTTCCAATTTTGTTAGTTCTATGGTATGTTGGATGACTCTAGGATAATATCCCCTGAGGTCATCATATGACCAGGCCACCACTCCTTTGTATTTTTTGCAAAAATACATGAGCATGTCTTTATCATTTTGGGGAACATCCTTCCCAACCTTAAGCTTTCTTCCATCTCTAGCCTGGAGATTTGTATAGTCACCCTTGTTTTCCATAAACTTCCTATTGTCATTTCTTGCATCATCACAATCAAATATATTTTTAAGAGTAAACTACCCTCTTGGAAGCTTGTTGGACCTTAGCTAAATAATTTTCCCCTCATAAGCTTCTGCAATTTTTGGTCGGAGCTAATTAGAAAACTCTACTAAGTGCTGAATGAATGAGGCAATTTGTTCGTCACTTTTGAACACTTGCCAACACTGGTCATTGTCTTGGATTGCAAGTCAGAACTTCACTCATGCATAGTTTATGTTCTCAATTGAGTTAGAAGTAGGGTCAAATTGAGATCCTATTGCCACCATGTGATCAACCGATGCATTATGCTCTCTGGGAACTATCCGGATATTGAAGGCATCAAAAATTTCAATCAGATCCCAGATCCTATGTATATAAGATCACATACAAACCTTCTTTACTATGGAGACACCTTAGACTTGATTGACTATTAACTCAGAGTCTCTGAACACCATTATCTGTTTAATCCCCATCTTCTCCACAAGACTTAGGCCTTGCACGAGGCCTTCATATTTAGCTTCATTATTCGAATAGGAAAATTGAAAGCAAAAAGACCTAAGTGTCTTTTTGTTGTATGGGGACATCAAACATATCTTGGCTCCTGCACCAATTTTGTATCTTGCTCCATCACAATATAGTATCCACAACTTTGAGGCATGGTCACCCTCAGGTTCCTTCATCACCTTCGGAATCACTTGATCCTCATTATAGATCACATAAGTTCCTAATCCAGTGGCATCATAATTTCCAAAATGATCAGTCTCTATAAATTCACTCAAGAGGACCTCTTCTTCATCAGTCTGGTCTCTAGTCACTTTCTCATCCTCAAGTAACTCAGTATAATACTTCTCATCTTTGGTGATATACGTATGAGCAACCTCAAATTTTATCATGGCCTCATCTTCTATATGTTTCGAGTGAAAAGGTTCAGACACTATTTTCATCTTAGCTCCATACTTGGTCCTAAGAATTAGGTGTGACCAATCTAAAGAAAGATACCTACCTATTTTAGCAGTGAACTCTCATGATAAACAAAGACCGAACATGAGAGGGACGTCTATGATCATGATATCTTGATTGACTGTGATACTAGGGAAGGAAAATATAGTCAATGGGAGATTATTGATAACACCTATAGTTTCAACCTTATTCCCATCAAGCTACATAACCCCTCTATTTAAAGGTTCATAACTAAGTCCTAGAGCTTCAACTATTTTCTCAGGCATGAATGTGGTGGTAGCACCAAAGTTAATCATAGAATTATGCAACATTTCTTTACCCATAATGAGAGTTAAGAAAAAGGGGATTTCGATTTACCTTTACTTTTGGTCACGATTTTCTCTACATTGTTTGTGAGGAGTTTGGCCTTAGATGATGAGTCTGCAGATTTTTCCTTGGATTGTTGCCATGTTGGCTCTATACTTGCATCTTCTAGTAGGGATTTCCACAGTAATGACTTCTGCTCTAGGATAGATAAGATATCCCAAAGGGATACATTAGAAAAGGCTTTCTTCAGTTGTTCCACCACATTGAATGGTGGTGGATTCAAAGGCTTCCGCTCCATAAAATTGGTTATAAAAATCTCCTTGCATGGATGAGATTGTTGTACAACTAAGGAGGAACTAGGAGCTTGGTCAAGAAAACTCTTGGGTTGTTGATCGACTAGTTCACCCATGAATCTCCTCTTTGAGCGAGTGTTATAATTTCATTGCAATTTTGGGTCCTTTGATGTGGAAACATAATTTGCAAACATTGACTCTTCTTCTTCAATCCATGAGAAGAGTGTGTGGTCCAGAGCTATATATGTTTCTTGATCCAAAGACATTCCTTGCATTTGAGCAATGAGTACCGTGTTTTCCATTTATGGAGAGGCATATGCATAACCTCTTGAATCTAGCGCCACACCTTTACTTCATTGTTCTGCCACTCTTTTCTATAAATTTCCATGTGGAAAATTTTGGGGCATATGTGCTTCCTTGTAGGGGAAGCACCAAGGATTGATATTGTCAACTAGATTATTTTTCCCCACTACCAACTCTCTAGTTGAACTTGGGGAAACATTTTGTAGTGAATTAGGCGCCAAAACAATCTAATTATTTAGTTGAGTCTATGAAATCATGCATACCTCCTTGGAACTAATTTTAATGGTAGGAAGGTCTTCCACCTTGGTAATTTTAGAAAGTTGGCTTCATAGGCATAGACTGTTTCTGCTTGATACTAGTTATTTCATTTGAGAAGGACCGCAACAACTCCTTGATTTCACTAATCTCATCCGCTGGGTTGGATGTAGAAGAAAAATTATAGGGTGCACTTAGATATGTGTACATAGATTGGGGAGGAGTAGGTACATTGGTAGAAGCTATCTCTTATCTAGGAGCTAACAATTCTATGAATATAAGCATAGCGGGTTGAGGCGGTAACTTTCCAACCTTGATTAGATTGTTCTCTACCTTCATAGCAAGGCTATACACATTCAGCAAGGTGCTTCCACCAAGTGATTGAATCATCACCAAAATGTTTGTGTTGAGAGATTTTAGATAGATCATGAACACCAAATCGATAGGTAGGTGAATAGAATTTTGAATCATTTTCCAAGTTGTGTGAAACCTCATATTGAAGTCAGTCATGGCCTCTTAAGGGGCTTGCTTAATGGTCACCAGCTACTAGAAAAGTGAATATCGATCTCCATCATTTGAAAACCGCTCATAGAAATGATCTCTAAGCTAATCCCAGGCGATCATAGTATTGGCTTCCAGCATGTGGTACCAATCTAGCTCCTTGCCTTTGAAAGAGGTTGCAAGCAACCTGAGTGATACATTTTGTGTAGTGATACCATGCACCAAGATACGTCGACCACGTCTTACAGATGGTTGGATGGTGTTTTTGAGCCATTCCCATAAATTTTGGTAAAGCTTTTAAAGTAGATGTTGGGATGGGAGCGCACACAAGTGGTACTATTGGTGCTATGAGAGTACTTTCAATTTCCCATGCTACATAATTTCTAATAGCCATTGGTAACATGATCGATGGAGTGGTCGGTACGTTCACTGGATGAGTTCTTGCTTGTATTGTTACCAGTGATGGTACTAGTAGGCTAGGGTTATTCACTATTTTAAATCTATTAACATGTTTATAGCTCATAAACCCACTTTAAACTTATATACCTTCAAACAAATTCCCACCAAGCATGCCAAAAAAAGAATTGTTCATGCCTAAAATTTCTAGGCACACAACCTTATGGGAAATTTAGTTAATGGGGGGACCAATTGCACTAAACTAAGTAACCTCCGGGTTTTAAATAAGCTAAATCTTCATGTATTGGGGTTGAAAAGGGAAAAGGAAGCATATATACAAAATAAATTCTAACACTAAGGTGATGCACCAAGATTTAAGTGAATAGACACAGGAAATCTTCCTTTTGGGTGAGATTTGAAGGCCCACGCAATAGTTTATATGCCCAAAATAATAGAAAGAAGAGATAAAATTATTAAGAAGTTAAATTAAATAGCATAATATGACTTCCATATGCATTTTTTGAATAAGAAGAGTACAAACATGATTTGAATAGAAAAATTGTATTGAAATTATAAAATCTTTGATGATAAACTACTCGTTGTAACAATACTTAGCACAATATAATGTTTCATCAATTAACTAAGAAACATAGAGGCCGAATAGATTGGAACAATATATTAGTCTTAACACAAGAAATAAAAATAGTACAAAGGCCAAGAGTCTTCTAGTGCTTTCTCTATGTATTTCCAAACCCTTCTACAAAGAGACAAAGCCATATATAGATCATTTCCACTGCTTGAATGCGGATAATAGAAAAGATTATTGAGCATGGATCATGTCACTATTTGCAATGACTCTCCCCAACCAAAATGACATTATATTGCCTAGAAAAAAGTGCAATCTCCTCTAAATGATGGCCATATATATCACAAGAGTAGAACTGGGTAAATTTCTTGAAGACATGTGTCAACCATCTAAGGAATTGTTTAGGACATGTGGCGAAGAGATGAGACCTATCATTCCATTATCCATCATTTGTGACCATAGTCCCTATGATGATGGCATGTGGTGCAGTCTGCACTTAAATCCTTGACTATGAAGCTTGACAAAAAGGTTCCCATGGAGGATGCAACGTGGCAACCGGGCAGAGCTCGATGATGAAACATAGGCGAGAGAATTCTCAAAGGTGCATGTTGCTGACATGTGGCATAACTAGATGAAAGTGCCACCAAAAGAGAGCCTGGAAATATGAAAACATACAAAGTGTGGACTAGGGCTAATGAAAAATCAATAGAACCCACCTGGAGGGAGCTTTAAGGATTATTAAATCCATAATATGTTTGTATTCTTCTAATGCATGATAAGGGTTTAAGGGCTAAAAAGGCTTTAAATGATATTGAGGGATTGAATTTTTTTATGTATACAAATGATTCACCCTACCCTCTCAGTTGTCCTATGCATCTAATAGAATGCTACATGGGATTTTGTATCTTTTTTTGAAGGATGGAAACCCATTGGACGTAAGCGGGTGTTCAAGAAGAAAATTGGTCTAGATGGAAATGTTGAGAAGCATAAATCATGGTTGGTCATGAAGGGGTTATTGGTGTTTTTCTATTGAACCTTGAAAAACCCTCTAAAGGATATCCAACTCTTATGTTTAATGACTTCTATATTAGGGGCCAACTAATGGGAGATGGATATAACACTTTTATCCCCTACACTTTAGGCTCTATAGGACCTAGGTGGGTATCCCTATATGACATTGGATGTATATATACAGTTGGGTATCCCTATATGACATTGGATGTATATATGCTCCCCAAGAGAAACTTAATTTATTTTGTGATGTAGATTTGGGGAGTTTTAGAGTAGAATTATCTCAACCTGAGTTGGTAAACAAAGATCCAATTGATAAAAATATTTCTAAAAATCAACAAGGGGTATGGAAAATGTACTTTGATGGGGCATGCAGCCATGAAGGTAATGGAGCTGGAATAGTTTTTATATCACCTGATGGTTCAAATTTTAAATATTCATTTTTGTTAGCATTTGAATGTACAAACCATGTGGCGAAATATGAAGCCTTGTTGTCTAGTTTGAACATAGCTGCTAAACACAAGATTAAATTGTTAACTATTTTTGGAGACTCTAAGCTGGTTGTGTCACAAATCAGATCAAAATATGTTGCAAAGAACAAGAGGCTAAAGCAATACAAAAATGTTATATGGGATACAATCGAGTTGTTTGATGCTTTCTCCATCAATTGGGTGGATAGGTCAAATAATATAATGGCAGAATTCTTGGAGAATTTAGCACTGAGACAAGATGACATCACACTGGCAGGAGTGTCTCAAATTGAGTTTAAAACAAGACCCGTTGTGCCTAACAATATATACAGTTGGTAGGTTTTTAATAATGACACCGATATTTTGAAGTTTCTCCACTGTATAGATCAATATGAGGCTCAAGAAATTGATTTCAATGCCTTTGTAGAAGAAATAGATGGAGAGAAGATAGTATTTGGAAAAAGGGTCTTACAACTTAAGACTAATAAACTTCCCAAAGGACTAGTAGCATTAGAAAGAGTATATGATGCAAATGATTAGTCCCTTATGAAACAAACACCAGTCAAAAAAGAAGATATTGAAGAGATAAATTTAGGGACTGAACTAGCACCAAGAAAAGTATATATTGGGAAGAAAATAAGCCCAACTATTCGGAGAATGCTGATTTCATTATTGAGAAAATATAAACATGTGTTTGCATGGTCTTATGAGGACCTCAAGGCATATAGGGAGGACTTATTTCAACATGAAATTCCATTGAAACCAGATGCAAAGCCATTTAGGTAGAAACAGAGACCTATTAACCCTACATTGGAACCAAAAGTGCAGGAGGAGTTGGCGAAGCTTAGAGATGGAGGTATCATCAAACTGATTAGGCATTCAACATGGGTGTCAAATCTAGTTCCTATGAGGAAAAAGAACGAAGATATCCGACTGTGTGGACTTCAGAAATTTAAATGTGGCATCCCTCAAAGATAATTACCCTCTACCTAATATGGAAGCTATACTACATAAAGTAACAGGGTGTGAGCTATTGTCCATGATGGATGGTTTCTCTGGTTATAATCAGGTTAAATTCAGGGAGTCTAAGTAGTACAAAACAAATTTTACAACTCCATGGGGAACATATGTCTGTGAGAATGCCATTTGGTCTCACAAATACAGGAGCAACCTTCAAAAGAGCTATGGACTTAGCATTTGCAGACTTGATTAATTCTATAATGGTGGTGTATCAAGATGACCCTACTACTTACTCAAAAAAGGCTGAAGATCATGTAGAACATCTAGAAAAAATATTCATTAAAGCTCTAGAGTATGGCATTAGTTTGAACCCTAAAAAATGTCATTTTGCTGTCAAAGAGGGAAAAATCTTAGGGAATATTGTGTCAAAAGAAGGAGTTAGAATGGATCTTGAGAGGGTTGAGGCTACAGATAAGGTTCCTATCCCTAAAACCGTCAGAGCCATCCAATCATTTTTTGGGTAGATTAACTTTGTTCGAGGATTTTGTGTCTAACTTTGCTGAAATTATTAAACCCATATCAAAAATGCTAAAGAAGGGACAAAAAATAGAATGGAATCCAGAAGCATTGGAAGCTTTTATATATATCAAAAAGGCCATCAAAGAAGCCCCCGTCCTCAAATATCCTGATTTTTCAAAACCTTTTCAAATATTTTCATTTGCTTCCTTGCACACTATAGCTGTTGTTATGTTACAAAAAAATGAGGATGGTCATGAGCAGCTTGTGTCCTTCTTTAGTAAATCATTGCAAGGGTCAGAATTAAAATATGATATAATGGAAAAACAAGACTTTCCATTAGTAAAAACCACAAAAGCTTTTGGACCATATCTTGTTGGAGCCAAGGTGATTGCTTATGTTCCTCACACAGCTGTTAAAGACATTTCAACCTAATGAGAAGTAACGTGGAAGAGATGCAAGTGGATTAATAAAATCTAGGAATTTGATATGGAAATACAAATTCCTAAATTGGTAAGAGGCTAATGTTTGGCCAAATTAATGGCAGAAGCAAATATTGAAGCAAATCAAATCTGCAATGTGGAAGATGAAGGAAACACAATTACAAGTATTGAGCATACACCTTGGTATACATACATCATGTATTATATCAGAAACATGAAGTGCCCTAAAGGATTTAATGATAACTAGAGAGGAACTTTGAAACTACAAGCATCTAAATATGTATTCATAGAGGGTGATTTATTTTGGAAGAACATGGATGGAATGTTGCTGTTATGTTTAGATGAGTCACAAGATAATCATGTTTTGAAAGAAATCCATGAAGGGGTATGTGAAGGCCATTATTCTGCAAAGACAACTGCACATAAAATTCTCAGGGCAGGTTATTATTGGCCAAAATTCTTTAATGTTTCTTTTTCATATGTGAGAAAGTGTGAGGCATGTCACAAGTTTTTGGGAAAATGAAATATCAGGGAGCTTTACCACTTACCTATGTAGGTGGAAGCCCCTTTTCATCAATGGGGGATTGATTTTATTGGGGAGATACAAGAGAAATCAAGTGGAGGACACAAATGGATACTGGTAGGCACTGATTACTTCGCCAAATGGGTAGAAGTAATCCCAACCAAGCAGGCAACAAGTAAAGTTGTGATCAATTTTTTGATGGATAACATCATTACCAGGTTTGGTACACCATTAAGATTAATCACAAACAATGGGATGTGTTTCAGATCAGATGAGTTTAAGACTTTTTTCAGTACGCATGATATTACTATTTCTTATTCTGCTCCTTACCACCTGCAAGCTAATGGTCAGGCAGAATCCAGCAACAAAAGCCTTCTAAATATCATAAGGAGAATGCTAGGTGGAAGTAAAAAGGTATGGGATTCAAAATAAAAAATGGTTGTATGGGCTGATAGGATTACTGTAAAAAAGGCACTTGGAAAATCTCCATTTGAACTAGTATATGGAACACAAGCTAGAATGCCTTTACAAAATTTGTTGCCAGTTTACAAATTTATCCTTCAAGAAGACATAGAGGTTCCTAAACCATTGGAGGAGAGAATGGAACAACTGGAAGAGCTTGATGAGATGAGAAGACTAGCTCAAAACCAGAATATGAAGTTGCAAGCATAAATGAAGTATTTATTTGATAAAAAGGAAAAAGATAGAAAACTTGAAGAAAATGATCTAGTATTGATGTGGAATGCCAGGTGCCAGGAGAAAGGAAAACATGGAAAATTTGAAGCTTTGTGGTTGGGACCCTTTTTTATTGTTGGTAAGAGAGGAGAGGATTCATATTACTTACAAAACATGAGTGGTGAAGAACAAGAGTTGCCTGTACATGGGCAATTTTTAAAGAACTTTTTCTCTTGGAAATTACAGAGGATTAAGGGTTGCCAATGCATGGACAACTCTTAACAAAACCTTTCAGAAATTTTCCATGCACAGTAGTATAGGAAATAAAAGGTATAGGAATTGCTAGTACATGGACAATCCTGGGATTCCTTTATTTGAATTTTCTCCATGTACAGTAGTATAGGATCATGTTCATCTCCACTTGTTTTCATTCTATCCTTGGTCCGTAACCCTGATAAGTTTGGTCTGCTCACCCAAAGATCTAGATCCTTGCAATGATCTCACAATCATTCATCCCTAGACGAAGCCACTATTAGAACCCAAAAATTCCATTGAAATATAAATAATTTTCCACTATTTTCTGCTAAAACCTAAATGTTTTTCGCCCATTTAAGCCCATTCATTTTCTATCTTTTCCATTAAAAATCATTCTTTCCATTCATATATACTACATGCCTTATATTGTTTCCTTTTATTTATTATCTATGTCCTTTACTGCTTTATCATGACCTCCCCATAATGGGCTCGTGGTATGGCTGTAGCAGTTAACAGGTGGGTATAAAACGCTTACCGCACCATCGCATGTGGTCTAAACATAGACTGTGGTAGTGCAGTGGTAGTAAGTCAATAGCGAGGGTAGCAATGAAGACATATACCGCTTTACCGCGGAAGGTCCAAATATAGCCTGTGGTAATGCGGTAACAGTGGAGGAAGTGGCGGAGATGACGGTTAACATGTAGACCATGGTAGAGCAGTAGAAGTTTAGCAAGCAACAACAGTGACAGTCAGTGGGCGAGCGAACGAAGGTAAGCAAAGGTAGAAATTAAGGGGTGAGCATAAATAGCTTACTGTGCTACCGCTCGTGGTCTAAACATAGACCGTGGTAGTGCAGTGGGTGGTAAGTTACCGGCCAGGCAATGGTTAAGAGACCCCACCACGGTACCATAGGGGGTCATCTCACAAACCACAGTGACTATGGTGGAAAGGAATAAACGATGAGGGAGTAGTTATAGTTAGTCACCGCAAAACTATCAGAGGAATAGACACTGATCGTAGTAAGGCAGTGGGAGGGTCAGAGATGTCAAATACCACCACACTGCAAGAAGGCAAGACATTGACCATGGTAATGTGGTAAAGATAATTAAAGCCTCGGGAAATGAAATGCAAAAAGGCGATAAGGTATAAAGTGCAGATATAATATAAAAGTGAAATTATAAAGAGCGATAAAGGTAAAAGGAGAAAAATTTAAAGCAGAACTACTATAAAAGTTTTAATTTGCCGAAAGGAAATTGAATCAAAAATTTTACTTTCTGTCAGATATTTCAAATGGTTGTAACAAAAAATGAAGAGTCATGACTCTTGAAATGTAATGTACAAAATACTTCAAAAAATCAGTTGTAAAGGATAGAATTAGAATAGGATAGATTGCGGCAAGCATAACATTTTCAAAATGTTTGCATTCAAGAAGACTGTGTTGCATGTATAAATTTTGAGGAAGATAATGAAAGACTATTGATTTGGTGGCTTCATTCTGGTATCTATTGTTTGTTGGATTTTTGCAATTATTTGATTGTCTCCAATCTAATGTTTCTTGATTATTTAAGTTGAAATATCAAGTATATGTTCAATTTATCATTGCACATTTTTTGTATCTGTGTGATTTGATTAATTGGTTTCTTTAAAGAAGAATTAAATTCCTTTCAGTCAATTATAGTAATCTGGGAATGTTATTTGGATCATTAAGAAGAATCAACTAGTTAGGATTGATATTCTGCCTCAAATAGGGTCTGTCAATCACATTTTTGCATGTTTATACCAGTTATAGACTCATATTTATATGCCAAATAATTAGATATTTTTCTAGATAAAAGCCACTCATCTGAGACTTTCATTTGACTCCGTTTCACCCAACAAGGCATTGGTCTCCCTTATTTTCATTACTTAGTTTTATTCATTTCATTTAAACTGAACATATCAAACTTCACCTTCATATTGCATATACTATTTATACCAAATTTTATCTGATATTGCATATAGAATTTATACCAAATTTAGATCATATCTCTCCACTATCAACTTGCCATTGTGGATAGTTTAGTCTATTAGGAAGCATAGTTCAAAATTTGCAACATTCATATAGGTATACCCGCCTAGGTTTATCAGAGCCTTAAAGAGTAGAAGGTTAAATTGTACTAGTTGGCCTTGTTAGTTGGCCAATAGCGTTGTGAGAGCTTGGAAACCTCTCGTGGTTCAAACCTACATTTTTGAGACCCATTACACCCCTTGTTAGCATTTAAGTCTAGGTATGAAGTAGGAACAAAAATAAAATCTAAAAATAATAAAGTAGGGAAATGGTTACTTGAATATAAAGTTTGTTTTTGAGGATAGGGGAGGAAAACCATGCAAGAATAGTGTCTACCTTAGGCTACAGTCATATGTTATGAATTTAATGTTGATAGAGTGAAACATATCTTGGGGGACTTCTCAATAAACTATCACCTTGTGATAACCTGAGCTATAAATCCATATAAAAATATAATCTCCTGACTATCTTTTATGAGCATTTATATCACTCCTTGAATGACAAATAAACATATAAATAGTTCAAACAAAAAATATGTTTGAAGAACCTAAAATAACCTTATTATTTAGATTAAATAAATATTACATTTTAGAGCTGGAGACAATAGCATAATTGTATATATTCATATATGCCACAATTATAAAATATAGAGGCACCATCAAGTAATGACTAATAAACATAGACCTTCACCATTAGCATTAAGATTTTTTTTTCATATAGCCTCTTCCTTAACCAATACACAAGATTTCTAAAGGGAATAATTTTAAAACCCTTCAAAAGAACCAACCTCATAACCCTAAGAAAAATAACGAAACTTTCCTTTATAGTTTAGGCATAACACAAAAACTAATCGGGAACCAAACCCTAACCTAACTAGGGTTTACACAAAAATATGATCTGATTACAATATCTAATCTCATGTTCAAATACGTGACATTATAATTTCTATCCTAGGTTGATAATTGTGTGTCTCCACATTCTTTGGAAAGTGTTCTAGAGGACATGAGGGGAAAATATTTATTATTTATTTTCTTATAAAAATTTTTAATTGAATTTGTATAGGTGGACCCACTACGGTGATGGTTATAGAGCATCTTGGGATAATATTCCTTTTCGTTATCTAAATTTTGGGTGGGGATGACCTAGAAGTGCATGCTCTTGCATGTTATTTGCATGTTATCATGGGTTGGGCACCCAAGTTTTCATGTTTTGGGTTGGAGCCGTTGGAGCCATTAGAGACTTATGGAACACTCATTATTGACCAGTTATGATTGGCTATGCTTTAGGTGCCCATGTGAAGGCCATGTGATCATTTAATATTTTTCACAATGTTTCTAGGTTTTCCACTAAGAGGGGTGTGGGTTTTTCTAGGTGGTTTTCCTTTTTTTGGGATACCGTATGTGGTATTCTCTCCCACAAACTTATATATACTGGATCCCTGAGTTGGTGGTTTCTATGATTTTGTTAGTAGGTTGACAAAGTAATGAAGTACTACCAAATTTCAAAGAGGAGTGTTATATTGTTGTATCTCATTTAAATATTAATATAAACATTGTATCTCTTTGGGTGTTTATTTTTTTCCACAATGGTTTCTCCATGTATATGTTGTGTCACTTGTGATTCTAAACTTGTGATATTGCTGATTTTCTTTCATTGTTATAATTTCTATTCATATAATCACATAATTGGTAATCTTGAATACATATTTTAGATTCAAAAAAATATATTCTATTTAATATTTCTATAATTTTTACCTTGAAATTCCAACATCTCATATTTGCATAAAAATCTGATCAAGAGAAAAAATTCCTTTGCAGACACCGCTAGTTGATTCCACCATGAATCATGCAGGAAGCTAATTCTCAACCAACAAAAGAACTTGAAACATTTCCCCATAAGTCACCATCATAGTCACCTAAATATTTGAATTCCGGCCATTAATTGGGGTGCCTTCAAATGAGATCGATGGCTAGCACATATCCAAGTTTCTCTATATTTTCTATTTGAATTACCTTTTGTGAAAATGCACTATGAAAGTTCTATGCACTAGGCTCTAGAATTGACACATTTCCCTTTCCTGTCTTCATCTCTAGCACATTTTGGTTTTGTTCTATATTTATGAAAATATGTTATATAGAAGCTCCACACTACATTGAAGTGATGACATGTCTTTTTGTTACTTTCTATCATTGAGCACATTTCCTCTATATGTTCCTTTCTTAAAGGACCCATGCACTAAAATGAACAAGTTTCAAGTGTCTATAAATGACATTGCCCTCCTACCACCTTTTCACTATGCACTCCTTTCAAAAAATCCATTTTGAAGGAGAAAGGCACAAGTTTCATCCTTTGAATGGCTTTGTGCAAGTGTATTCTTGCTACATGCTATTTTTACAAGAATGCACCTAGAAGAAGTGAAGCTTTGAAATAATATCATGACATGTGTTTTAATCTTACAAAACTTGTCTGATGCATTATTTCTATGCACTAGAGAAACAAAAATGTGTTGCAAAGAAGAAATGTGTTCCATTCATAGATGACATGTGTCTTCTTTCTATTCATCACTACACAATGCAATTTTATTATGTGCCAAAAACACAAAAACACACTCTAAAGAAAATCTATGCTTCAATCAAGGGCCACCACTTCTCTTCATTTTTTGCATCTTGGATTAGCACATTTTCCTCAATGTGGCTACTCCATGAAATTTCACTATGATGGGAGAGTGCGCTATAATATGATCCTGACACGTGTTCTCACCTGGTGAGCCCCACCTAGTGTAACTTCTCAATATGCTCAACTCAAAGAAATGCACTTCGAAGGGAGGGCATGTAATAAGCCATTCAAAAATATTACTTAATTAATATTATTGTAAATGAAATATGAATATACTCCAAATTAGAAAAGACATAACTAGTGGCTAAAGTCAATCATAGCTACACATGTCCATTTAAAATGAGTCAAAGATTCATATATTCACTTCAAAAGTCAAATTACAATATCAGGTTTGACTTGGCTCCTAAGGCCATAAATTCATTACATTGTACATTTCCCATCAAGTACATGAATGTATTACATCAATTTAAATCATAAAATTTAATAGTCTTCTGAAAACTAAGGTTCTTCTTTGATGCTCACCTCAACTGGTGGATGAGAACATGGTTGATGCATTTTACCACCCAACCACGAAGCTTACACTTCCCCAATATTATTTTGACTTGAAGAATTCCCAACCCTACATAGAAATTTTACCCAGAGAACAATCTGAAAGGTGGAATATGGTGTTTGCCCATACATGAACATGCAATTTCTATCTACAAGTTAGAAAAGAAAGTGCAAGAGGTATACTAGGAATGGCAAAGAGTGAAATCACAGAGTTCATACATACATAATGAAATATATTGCTTGGCTAAGAATAATAAATGTGTTGCAACAACAAAAAACAATAGGTTTTGGTAAAGAAAACCTATACTCTCTGAACTCCATTTCATCACCTATCCCAGAAGGTAACTTTCTACTATACATCTAATAACAGCTATCTATCCTCTAGCAACATTCCCCCCCTGAGGTGCTCTAGTAAACTAAGGTATCACTGTCTTGTTCAAGTATTTAAAAATATATACTTTCACAAATGTCTTCAAAAGAAGAAACCTAATACTAATTTATACTCTATATAGAAACTAGATTTATGATTCACAAAGTAATTCAACAATCAATCATATAATTCATATGACTATTTTCTACTTGTCACATAAGCATTTTCCTTTTAATAAATGTACTAAAAAAAAAGGTATGTCACAAGTATGTGTATGTACATAGATGAATTATATGTGCATACAAATATGTGTAGGTACTCATGTTTAAAATTTGTGCATACATTTTGAAATAAATATAAAATTCAGATTGTAATCTTAAAATAGTAAACCATTTGATGTTTCTTGTCAAAATTAAGAATTAGAAAAAGTCTATACTAATAGTTTCACACATACTATTATTTCATTCTCACAACTATGATACTCTAACATTGTTGAACATTACATAAGAGCGTTCATTTTTTGAACAAAATGAGTATTGTTTCCTACTAAACAATTATAAAACAAGCTATTTGTAAATGAACATTCATTGTTAAAATAGGTCAAGTATTGTTTCCTACTAAACAGTTACAAAACAAGTTGTTTGCATATGAACATTCGTTGTTAAAGTAGATCAAGTACTATTTCCCACTAAATAGTTATAAAGAAAGTTGTTTACATATGAACATTCATGGTTTGAACAAAACAAATACAGTTTCCTACTAAAAATTTTAATGAGCAAGGTTTTTTTCAGCTACTAAGATAACTTAACAACCAAATAGTGTCATTTATAAGAGATTAATTACTGTTTACATCCTTACAATACTATTTCAGATTAAACATTTACATTTAATGACATAGTATTCATTGACATCCATTTTATTCTACTGTCTCAGGCTAACAAAACTAGTTTTATGTCAAGTCTATGTCATTTCCGATAGACCATTATCTATTTGCAAAGAAATGAACATACAATGCCAATAAAATATTCACTATCAATGTGGGCTAGCCTAGTTTCATTCATACAGAACATAATGCCCATTTTCATCATTTCAAAACATAATCAATGCTACAGAATTCATTTCCAACAAGATAAGTAATTAGAAACTGAATCATATGTAAAGTGTAAGCAAACATATAATGCAAATACTTAGTTGTCCTTGATTTATTGAAAAAAATCTTGCTCTCAAGATTATAAGCCAAGTATTCTCTAGTTTCTCTTAAAGTAGTTCCCCTTACATACATGAAACAATATTCAACAATATCATATCTAGAATTTTCCCATATGGCTTACTAGTTTATACACCGTATAGATCTAAATAACAACATGTAGAACTATGCCTATAATAAACTTCAAGAAATAGCTCGTTGATCCTTTAGATCAAACTAGACAAGGGCATGATGAGTCCACAATTTAAAAAAATCCACCATTCTTGTTGAACGAGGTCGACTTAGGAAGCTAATTAACAATATACATATTTAAATAAAGTTTTACAATCACTATCTTTTCCCCTCCTATTATCATCCCATCTGATAACCAGTAATAAAAATAACAAAAGAGGAATGAGGTATCATTTTCCCTTCCCTAGGATCAATAGCCAATCCTCTTCATGGATTTTACTATGCTAGCTTACACATTCATATCAGAAATATAATACTGATACCCATTACATGGCCTGCACTTTGATGGAACACAAATTGATGGCCTATGTGTTAAGGCTTTAAGCCCAAGCCCTAGGTCCACTATTAGTTAATAATGGTTCTACACAAAAAATGGGTTACATATCGGGAAGACCAATGGCCATACGAACCCTCAAGGAGGTTGATCATACATAATCATATTTTGGCTCAAGCCAACCTAAACATAGTGATATACCTTCACACCTAATATTACTATCAAAATAATTGATAGAAAGAAATAAATACTTCTAGCAGATATCGATGTTGATTATAGAATAAGTCTTGCTCTAAGGGAAATCGATTTACCTCAATTTCAAGCCTTTGAAGTTCTTTCCCATATTTTTCCTTCTACAAGCACTTTTCTCTTCTTTTTTCCTTCCCCAGCCCATCAAAATCCTTCCTACTACTTTTTCCTCTATTTTTCTTCATACGAAAATGGAAACAAATCTTGAATGCGCTAGTGTCACTGTTATAGCATTAATTTCTTTCTGTTGGCCACTCTCTTCCTTATTTTGAGTATTACCACTATACTTGTGATAGGAAACTACATCCATCGTGTACTACCTTTAAGAATTTTCATTCATTTTTTAAATAGTCTAATTTAAATATATCAATTATCGCATTTGAATTAGATATAAAATTAAACATGTGTACATTTACATGTATATGTATGTATATATATAGGTATTTAAAAATGATTTTCATTCATATTTACCACATTTCAAATAATGTGTGTATATATACATATGCATTCATAAATAATTTGTTTGTTTGGAATGGATTATAAGTTCCATACATTATCATTAAAAGTAAGGAACATGAATTTTCATTTTGAGCATCTATATATATTTATACCAAAAAAAGAATTTTCTTTAGAAAGCCCACTTTCATTTTTTTTAAAGCACAATATTTAAATAGACAATTTAATCTACAATCCATTCATTTTCAAGCACTCAAACAATTCAAGTCAAGAAATTGTAACGTTCTCTTATATATGCAAATTAGTTCAAATGCAAGTCTCCATGACATTTGTGGTGGGTGCATCCATATTCCAACAGGCTTACCATTCAATCTAGCTAAACAATCCTACTTCAACTGTGTTCTCATCCTTCAACATGTCACCCTACAACTTCACACACTTGCACTTACAAATTAATTAGTAACATTCAATTTCTAGGTAACATATAAAATAATTTTGCAAATTCAACATCAGTCAACTTCTTTCATTAGTTCTTTTTGAAAATTCTAAAATTTCCATTTAATATTTATTGAATTTCTTCAATAATTTAATTTACCATATTATAATAAATATGCAATAAAATTGGATTATGCCATCCTTCCCCTCTTGGAAGAGACATTATCCTGATGTTTTGTAGATCAAAATAAAAGAACATCATATCAAATTTTGAAAATTCATGTCTATTTCAACATCACATCAAAAATAAATGTCTATTTCAACTTCACATCAAAAATATATGTCTATTTCAACATCACATCCAAAATTATATGTATATTCAACATCACATCAAAAATATGTCTTTTTCAACATCACATCAAAAATATGTCTTTTTCAACATCACATCAAAAATATCTCTATTTCAATATCACATCAAAAATATATGTCTATTTCAACATCATATCAAAAATATATGTCTATTTCAACATCACATCAAAAATATATGTCTATTTCAACATCAAAATTTTGAAGCATGAAATATCATAGTATCTCAATCCAAAAAATTTCAAACAAAGTTATTGAGTTTCTTTTTTCAAGAAAGAAAATGTGGAAAGGAGCATTCTATTTCTTCTGCATCCTCCCAAGTAGCATTTTCCTCTTAGTAGGGGTCTCATTGGACCTTAAGCTAAGAAATATCTTTGCTCCGCAACTTAATGTTGCATCTATCTAGGATTATAATGGGCTCCACTAGCACCACTCTTGGATCCTATACTTGTAATTATTTCCAATCAAGTACATGAGTCACATCAAGATGATATGGCTTAAGCAAGGAAGCATGAAACACATTATTTAGTCGAGCCAGAGCAGGTGGTAGAGCTAGTCTATAAGCAACTAGGTTAATCACTTCCAATACTTCAAATATTCCCACATATCTTGGGGCCAAATTGGAAGACTTTCCAAAAGAAATAAATATTTTATGAGGTTTAACTCTCAAGAAAATGTTGTCCCCTATTGTGAATTGTCTAAGAGTTTGATTCTTGCTAGTATAACTCTTTTGTCGGTTTGCCACCTCTTTGAATCTTCTCTTAATGACCCTCATTTGTCCTTCCATTTCCTTAAGCATTTCAGGTCCTACTATGATCTTTTCCTCCAATTTATCCCAACTGATGGGGGTATGACACTTCCACCCATACAAGGCTTCAAATGGTGTCATGCCTAAGGATGTATGATAGGAGTTGTAAGAAAAATCTACCAAAGGAAAATATTCCTCCCACCTATACTATTAGTCCATACAATACATTCAAAGGAGGTCTTTGACTACCTGATTCACCCTGTTTATCTACCCATCAGTTTGAGGATGATAAGTTGAGCTGAAATTCAGTTTAGTAACCAATGCAACATTCAAGGTCATCCAAAACCTTGAGGTCATTTATGTGTTCCCTATCAGAAATGATAGTCTCTGACACTCCATGTAAGTTGAAGATTTCTTGGACAGGGTCAACGATCCATCCTTAAGTTTTCCTATAATTAAGTGTGCAATGTTAGTAAACTTATCAATCACAACTAAGATAACATCATGCTTATTATTGCTCAACAAAAACCCCTGCAGAAAATTCATACTAATCACCTACCATTTATACTCAAGTGTGTCATGAGGATATAATAACTCGACTATATTTTCATGCTCACCCTTGATTCACTGGAACTCCAAGCATATGGCTATGTACTCCACTACATACTTCTTGAGTTTAAGCCAAAAATATAGAGTCTTCAACTCTACAATCATTTGGATATTGCAGGGTGTCCTAAATAAGGTGTATTGTGAACTTCTTCTAAAACCAACTTTCTCAGCTCTCTAGAGTTAGGAATATACATCCTTCTTTGATATCTCAAGATTCCATTTGGTTCGATCTCATAACCATCAAACCAATGATCTAAAGGATTTACTACTAAGGCACTCTTCACTCGCTCATAGTGCTCATCCCCTAGAAGATTCTGAATCACCTGATATCTCAAGTTAGACCTTGTTGAGATCATGGTTATCATATGTCTTCATCTACTAAGAGAATCAACCACTTTGTTCTCTTTCCCTTTCATATATTCAATTCCAAATTCATACTCACTAAGGAATTTCAACCACCTTCTTTAACACACATTAAGTTTTGGTTGAGTAAATATGTATCTCAACCCCAAGTGGTCTATCTTGAGTTTAAATGGATTTCCCAAAATATAATGCCACCACATATGTAAGGTTTGAACTATGGCTTCCAATTCCAAATCATGAGGAATGTAGTTCACTTCGTGTTGCTCGAGCTTCCTTGATTCATATGCTACCACTTGTTTATCTTGCATTAATATTGATCCCAATCCCTCTCCTGAAGAATTCGTGATACTCTGAGTCTCAGATTAGGATCAGGGATAGTCAACACTAGTGATTTCAAGAGCCTCTCCTTTAGAAGTTGGAATGCATGTTCACATTTCTCGGTCCATTCAAACCACATTCCCTTCTTTTGGAGTGAGGTAATAAGAGATGCGATTTGGGAGAACCCTTGCACAAAATTACCATAGTATCCTATGAGGCCCATGAATCTACAAACTTATGAAACATTTTGGGGCACTGGCCATTCCACGATCACTTTGATCTTTTCAGGGTCTATAGAGAATCCTTCAGCTAAAATAATATGGCATAAGTAGTGCACTATGTCTTGATAAAATGAATGCTTGGACAAATTCCCAAAGAGTTTCCTTTCTCTTAATTGCTGAATAACTATCCTTAAATTTCTATTATGCTCTTCAACAGTCTTAGAATAGACTAGAATGTCGTCAATGAAGATCAAAACAAAATCATCCAAGTAGACTCTGAACAAACTATTCATAAGGTTCATAAAGGCTCTTGGTGCATTAGTTAAACAAAATGGTACTATTGTAAACTCATAATGTCCAAATAAAGTTCTAAATGTAGTCTTCAAAATATATTCTTCCTTAATCCTCAATTGATGGTATCCTAATCAAGATAAATCTTGGAGAACATCGTTGCTCCCTTTATTTGATCAAACAATTCAGCAATCCTTGTGAGTGGATACTGATTCTTGATGGTAACCTTATTAAACATTTGATAATCTATACATAGATGCAAAGTTCCATCCTTCTTTTTCACAAAAATTAACAACCGCTCCCCAAGGAGACACACTGGGTCTTATAAGTTCTTTGTCCAACAATTCCATTAACTGGCCTTTAACTCATAGATTTTTGTAGTGTTAATTTGATAAGGTTCCTTGGATTGAGGCCCAACTCCTAGAACTAGGTCGATAGAAAAATTGAATTCCCATTTCAGAGGCAACTTTGTAAGTTCATCAAGGAATACATCTTGGAACTCCTTGAGAATAAGATAGTGATCAAAATACAGATCCTTGTTGTTAGGATTACTAACATGCACTACATAAATTGCACACCCCTTTTGATGAGCCTTCTTGAGCTACATCACAGAAATATATCTAAGCTCTAAGGGTCTCTACATTCCACAAACCTCAATTGGGTTTTCATTATCCTCATATTTCACTATAGCCTTATGCTCCATTAACCAATTTATTCCCAAAATTACATCATAGGAGCCTTCGGGTGCCATATACAAGTTGACTCAAGTTTGAATGGTTGGAAGCTTTAACTCACTTCAAAAGAGAAAAGTGTATACCCTATGCTCTACTCGATTACCATACCAAACTATCCATGAATTTTCCATGTATCCAGGTCTAATGGGTATCTAGGATATTATTCTAGGATTTATAAAACATTCAGTAGCTCCACTATCAATTAAGATAGAAATATATTGGCCATAGAGCTTACCCGTTAGTTGAATTGGAAAATCCTGATACTCTGCCTATTTGTTATCCACTACATGGATCTAGTGATATTAAGTCTACTGGTAGCTTCCTTCCTTCCATGAATTAGACCGCTGAGGATAATTCGAGGCATAATGATTTCCTCCACAAGTATAACACCCATCTCGATGCACTTTACAACCTCTTGGCTTTTCCTCTCTAAAGCCTTTCTACTTATGGTCATCCTTACCCTAACCTTTGTTTTTTTCTTGTTCTTTCCACTATTACCATCTTCAACCTTCTTGTGTGATTCACTTCCCCTCTTGAGACTATGGATTTGATGGCTCTTGTCTCCCTTATGAAATTTCTTCTTCCCACCCCATGACTTAGAATTTGAGTCACTATGAAGATTGGATAGATATTGCAAGTTTTTGTTCCTATTTGGTGGCTTTTTGGTAAACTTCATTCATGGTTTTAGGTTTATGTATATCCACTTCAGCTCCTATGTGATTTCTAAGTCCCATTATAAATTTTTAGATATGGAACCATTCATCTCCCTAATACTGGGGCACATATTTCAACAATCTGGTGAACTTTTCCCAATACTAAATCACAATCATATTTCCTTGGGTTAAGTTTTGAAATTCCGTCACTTTCTTCTCAAGGAAAACCTGTGGTAACCATCTCTTCTTGAAATCTTGGAGGAATATTTCCCAAGTGATCTTAGCAGGTTGAAGATTTTGTTCTAACTTCTCATCATCCCACCAAATCATTGGTTCACCTGAGAGCTGATATGTAGCCCAAGCTACCTTGGTTTGTTTAGAAAGGTTACAGAGCCCAAATTATTTTTCCATTTCTATAATCCAAGCCTCAACTCCTCCTTTGATAGCCTTACCATCAAAATTTGGTGGTGCTACTCTTTTGAGGTCTTTCCCAAGCTCTTCCTCAATTCATCCACATGGACTTGCCCCTAGATCACCGTCTCCTTGATTTCCTTCTACATTCTTGCAGTCTCGGTCCTCGCATGCCACTCAAAATTGTTTCTCTATATGATCCATGTGAGACTCTTACTAATTCAGAAGCTCTAGACTTTTCTCCAGTCTCTTGTTTGGTCCATTATCAGAACCACTACCACCCCCATCTTGCTTGATGACCACCATGGTGTCTCACACTTATCTTGCAACACATTCACATTTATTGCATCTCAACGCTAAGTTCTATGAATAAACATGATTATGCTACATCACATAATTTCTTTATATGCATACATCCCTCATTCTAGAATAAATACACATTCATGATTAATACACACATTTTAGTCCTTCATTGAACACACCAAAATAATATTATTTGATATAATTATTTATATTTAAGGTGATTCAATAGACCTTTATTTATAATAGGCTTCTTGTTACATCATTCCAATTTCTTGACATCAAAAAGAGGACATTCCCTAAGATCCTCATATGAGTTTACATCAAACTTTACAGAAGAGGATGGTTGAGCACATAGGCTCTCCTCTTCCTCTTTAGTCAACAAGGTTGCACTGGGTCCACACCCTAGAGGCCAGTCCCAGATTGCAAAAATATTTTTGATCTTAGGTGTTCACTTCTCCTCAATCTTCAAGCCTCTCTCTAGCTTGAGTAATGTAAGAGCTTGAGCTAGAGTTTCATCATCAAGAATTTTTGATTGAACCTCCATCTTGGTGTTTTCTTCATTTGCATCATTCTTACGTGAGGCTATAACAATTTCCCTTTCACTTCATCCCTCCTTTTGCCTTCTCACTCTTGTATTCAATCCAAGTTTGGTCAATCCTTAGGATAACAAAATTTGGGTCAAGGGTCAACTACCTAGAGTCAACTATGGTAGACTCAAAAGGCCTAGAGTTGAACCCTAAGCTCTAATACTAAATGTAATAACCCATTCTAAATTATTACTTAATTAATATTAATGTAAATGACAAATGAATATACTCCAAATTAAAATTATATAGCTAGTGGCTAAATTTAGTCATAGCTACACATGTCCATTTAAAAAGAGCCAAAGATTCATATGTTCACTTCAAAAGTCAAATTACAAAATTAGGTTTGACTTGGCACCTAAGGCCAAAAATTCATTACATTGTACATTTTCCATCAAGTTACATAATAGAATTTAATAGTCTTGTGAACAACTAAGGTTCTTCTTTGACACTCACCTCCACTGGCAGACATGAACATGGTTGAAGTGCATTGTTGTCCAACCACGAAGCTTACGCTTCCTCGATATTATTCTAACTTGAAGAATGCCTGACCCTACATGAAAATTTTAGCAAGAGAACAATATTCAAGGTGCAATCTAGTGTGTACCCATACATCAACATGCAATTTCTATCTACAAGTTAGTAAAGAAAGTACAAGATCTATGCTAGGAATGGCATATAGTGAAATCATAGAGTTCATGCATACATAATGAACTGTATTGCTTGGCCAAGCATAATAAGTGTGTTGCAACAACAAAAAACAATAGGTTATATTAAAGAAAACCTATACTCTCTGAACTCCATTTCGACACCTGTCTTGGAAGATAACTTTCTACTATACATCTCATAATAGCTATCTACCCACTACCAGCATTCCCCCCTGAGGTGCTCTAGTCAACTAACATATCACTATCCTATTCAAGTATTTAAACAAATATACTTTCACAAATTTCATCAAAAGAAGAAACAAATTACTAATTTATACTCTGTATAGAAATTAGATTTATGATTCATAGAGAAATTCAACAATCACTCATAGCATTCTTATGACTATTTTCTACTTATCATCTTAAGAATTTTCCTTTTAATAAATGTACTAAAAACAAAAGAAGGTATTCCACAAGTATGTGTATGTACATAGATGAATTCTATGTGCCTACTTATGTTTAAAATTTGTGCATACATTCTAAAATAATTATAAAATTTAGATTGCAATCTTAAAATAGTAAACCGTTTAACATTTCTAGTAAAAATTAAAAAATAGAACAAGTTTATACTAATAGTTTGACACATATTGTTATTTAATTCTCACAATTGTGATACTCAAACATTGTTGTTTAGATAAGAACGTTCATTGTTTGGAAAAAAAAGTATTGTTTCCTACTAAATAGTTATAAAATAAGTTGTTTGCATATGAAAATTTGTTGTTAAAATAGATCAAGTACTATTTCCTACAAAAGAAATATAAAACAATTTTTTTTCATATGAACATTCATTACTAAAATAGATCAAGTATTGTTTCCTACTAAACAGTTATAAAACAAGCTATTTACATATGAACATTCATGATTTGAAGAGAAAAAATATTGTTTCCTACTAAACAGTTTAATGAGCAAGGTTGTTTTCAGCTACTAAGATAACTTACCAACCAAAAAGTGTCATTCACAAAAGATTAATCATTGCTTACATCTATTGAATATCCAAGATACTGAGAGGGGGGGTGAATTAGTATCTTCTTAAACTTATTGAACAAACACCATCCAATTACTTCAATACATATAATAGTAAATATGTGCAAAGGTAATAACATAATATGAAACTACACAACACATAAACACTAGAATTTTGAAGTGGAAAAACCAATGAGGGAAAAACCATGGTGAGTATTAAATCGCAATATAATGTAGTTCCAGAACAAGATACAAAAGAGGCTCATTGCCTACAAAATATTATGATAACCAAATGGCTTATAGCCAAAATATGAACTGATGAAGTTACACCTCACAAGTGTAGATTCAGGTCCTTTGAAGCTCAAAAAATTTACATGCCAGCAGACTAATATTCACTCTTATTCACATTCACATTGATTCCACACACTTCAATCTCCAAACTACCCAATATATATATCAGATACATTCATAAGCATCAATTAGGTCAACCTAATTAGATGCAATATTTATTCACCAAAAAGACTAACTATCAGCTCCAAGTTAGCACAAATATTCTCCAAAAATAATTCATCCAATTAGCATGCTATATCATGTCAGCTTGGACCTAAGATAGGTCGTTTATATTACTGCAACACAAATTAAACCATTATACCACCAACTATTTATTAGGTTGGCCATGGATAGACCTAATAAAAAAATGCAACACCAGACCAATGCCAACTCACCATATGATCATATGACCATATAGGAATGTATACTTACAAGCTTCCAACATTCTTAAACCATTTCCCAAAGTTGCGAACAACAATGAGCACTAGAGGGGAAATACAGACCAAAATACCAGAGGATGTAAACTCGTTCTTCATACTGGTTCAGAGTACCAGATCAAACTAACAACATAATCAACACGGTGAAATCAATGACAACACAAATTTTTATCTTCTTCATTCTTCCAACAATCTCCCCCTTCTTCATTGATGGAAACATGTGCCAAAATAATGTATAAGTCTTCACATAGTTCTTCATATATATAATAATCTCTCCAAATATCTCCAAATCTCTCCCCCTTTGACATGAATGGCAAAGGGCGGCCAAAAATAGGATGTAAGCATATTTACATGGTTACATTGCAATACAAAGAAATTCTAACTCCAAAAGCTTGAAGATTCCAAAACTTCCCAAAGCTCAAAAACTTCCAAAACTCCCCCTTTGTTCAACAATTCAATTTTTCTTCTTGTTTTGTTCATTTTTCTCCCTTTTCTTTCCTTTTCTCTCTTCCATTTTGTAAAAAAATTAGGAATTTGAATATTCAAAAACTCAAGGAAAATTAACACTTTTCACCTAAAAAACTTTCTTGTATCTCTCTCTAACAGTTTGAAGAATCCTCTAACAGTTGGAAGAATCCTCTTCCAAGTAAGCACTACAAAATCTATTCTCATGCACATGTCCAACAAAGCCAACAACATAAATGAGGATGACCAATCTATAGATGAGCACTGTATTCATAATCTTCTACATCGTAGAGTATTCCAGAGAGATGATCCAATCGGACCTCAACAATTTCTTTAACAAGCTAGAAAGTCCTCACCACATCTTCCCTCTATCTCTAAATAGTCAACAACTTCGCTTGCAATTCTCCAACTCTTATTCTTTGTTTTCCTTCTTTGTCTTTAAAGAAATCAAAACTCTTTCCAATACTATTCATTTCAAATTCAATGGCTTCAATTTTGCTTCTAAAATTGTCAACTATAGCAGGCCACCAAAGACAATACTTATAGATTTCCTGCATCTCTTTAATGTATTTCCTTGTCTCATTAATGTGTTTAAATAACTTCTTCTTAGCTTTAACACATCTTTTCTCGACCATAGCTTCAAACTTATTTCCTTCAAGACCTTCAAACATTTTTCTTTCTCCAACCACTTCTACTATATTATCTTGTAATTAATCAAAAACACTTGAAATATTATTACCTTTCTTAAGTAGATGCTCAACTAGAGCATCATCAATTTTAAGTCTATCCACCAGAGGGTAGACACTCCACAATTCACCAATCTTCTTTATCTTACCTTTATCTAACATCATCTGAATATCATCTGGATTAGAAGATTCAAATCTAGGAAGGGATTCTTCTTCATTCTCCTTTTCTTCCAGAATAGTGATGATATCTTATGTGATAATTTTCCTCTTTTTAGATTCCGGAGGGGAATCACCAATAACAACTTACAATTCCTTTGTACCAAAGGATGAACCCTCCTTAAATCAACTAGACACAGGAATACCAGAGCACATACCCTTCTACAAGGATAAGAAAAATATTTTTCAAGCACTTGCATTGTAATCAATACCTTCCAAATTCCTATAAACTTGTTTTCCAACAGGGACCCCAGATTCCCACTTAACATTTTCTTTTCTCGATAGCAAACTCAGAAAGGAAAATACCATACATGTAAGAAAATACCCAAAGCAAAAAGTGTAACCCTCGACCAAAGAAATTCATACATTTTTTAGTTACGTTTTCTAAAATTAAGCTACATAGATCAAATCACTTGTTTTCCTTCACCATTTTGTGTGTGAGATATGCAACAATAGCCGAAGTGGAACTTTGATGATTTTTTAAATAGATTTTGTAAGAAATACCATATGTAACACAACTTATAGTGGGGTCAAAAATAGTATTTATCAGCAAGGATCGGGGGTCTTTGTCGATTCCAGTTAGTTCCTTTCACTATTTTCTTTTCGAGGAGGTCATAGATACTACATAACCCGATAATTGCTTCAATTGCTTCCTTTGTGATAGGGTAGGGTTTGTCCAAAATAATGTTGCCATCCTTGGATTTACTTAATAGGAAGAATATGTATTCTCTATCTATAAACCAAGGGAATTCTCCCCATTAATCCATGCCTAGGGTTTTTATTTTCTGCAAGTCATTTGTCTTTAACTCTAGTTCCATTTCCTTTATTTTTCGACAATCAAATTCTTCCAATTCAACTCCCTTCAGCCTTAGTGGAACATTCCCACTCAATACCCTATTAATAGATTCCATCATCATACTTAAATTCTTCAAATTCTTTCTTGCACAACAAAAATTCTTTAACCTTCCATTCGTAAATTGTGAGAGGTCGTCTTTTGTTCTTAATTATTCATAACAATTTCTCCAAATTGCCTCAGAATCACTCCAAATCACTTCAAGATTGCTTCAAGATTGCTCCCAGTAGTTCTTTGAATTCTTCAAATGCATAGGTGATAAAAATGAATTATGAATTTCTATTTATAGACCATCGTATTGCCCTAATTCACATTAAATGCAATAAGATTAAAAAAGATGATAAAGACCTTTCACACTGAGAAACCCTAATTTTCTCCGCAAATGAACATGCTTGTAATTTTTCTTTCGATTTCTTTTGCATAACCTCTTCCCATTCATTCCTTGCAACATATCCTTGTTCCAACATCTAACATGCCATGTTTCCAAGGGGTTTGAACAATTTTCTATTAAAGCTCCCCCTAAGACCATGCTAGGTCTAATTCTTGGAGGAATTGTCTGCACCATATGAGGGCACAAACACATATGTCATCTTTGGTTCTTCTTTCTTCTTCCATATCTTGTTCATTTCTTTCTTAACCTCATATTTTTCAATCTTCTTCACTGGTTCATTCTTCTTCACTAGAGTAGACTATATACACCTAAAAATGGTCACATTATAATAAGTCTGGTAATTAATTAAATACAAGTTATTTTAATTAATCTTCTAATTCAATCTACATATAAATAAATTTAATTATTTATTTATATTGTTCATTTTCTAATTCTTCTATTCTAATTAAATAAATAAGTTTATTTAAGTATTATCACTTTTCTGTTTTTTCTTAATTAATTATATAAGTTTCACAATTTATTTAATTAAATTATCACATTGCTTTATTTTGAATAAAGTAAATATTCTTCTTTTTTCAAATCATAAAATCATCTTTAAATGTTTTAAAAAGTCATCTCACATTTAATTAAATATTTTAATATTTAATTAGAAACTTCTTATCCATATTCCACTCATAATTAAATATTTTTCAATATTTAATTAGAGGCTTCCAAATCCACATGTCACATGAAATTAAATAATTTTATTATTTAATTATTGAATTATCTTCAACCAACAAAACTAACTCATAACTAAACTTGACAAATGACAAGTTTCCTCTATTTTTGAGTGAAATGTTTTTGTGGGAAAGAAACATCCTACTTCTTTTTCTCTAGCTTCCATCTTTTTCTCCATCTTCTCCATCTCTCACCATTCATCTTGTACACATATAAAAATGGTCACATCATATTAGCCTAGTAAATTAATTAAATACGCATTATTTAATTAATCTTCTTGATTCAACTACATTTAAATAAATTATTTATTTATAAATGTTCACCTTTTATATAAATCATTCACTATTATAATTTTCTCATGTCTTCTTAATTAATTAAATAAATACTATTATTTATTTTAATTAATTATCACATTACTTTATTATATAAATTAAATACATTTCTACAAATATCAAAACCCGTAACTATACACTTCATATTTAATTAAAACAAATAAAACTGCTTCATTAAACTGTAAATGACAAATGATAATTTGTTTCCATTTTTGAATGAGGAGGTTTTGTGGGTTGAAAACACAATCCATCTTTTTCTCTCCAGCAGCTATATTCTCTCCAACCTCTCCATCTCTCACCATCCATTCCTCCAAGCTAAATCTCAACCATCAAATCTTGCCAACAAATATTTTTCCTTTTGAAAATCTATAAATACAACCTCTTGGCTTTTCCAAAATACAACTTTTAGTTTCACGACAAGTGCATTATAGTCATTTTAATTCCAAGCATTCAAGCAATCAACATTCAAGCAATTAGCATTCAAGCACAACATATTTGCACAATAGTAGTTTCATAATCACTAATCTAATTTCAATTTCATAGCATAGCTTTAGTTGCATAATTACTATAGCTTATCATAATCATTTAGCATAGAGAAGTAGTTTCCTTAGCTTGCAAAATACTCATTCTTTGAGTTATCATTTTACTGAGTTGTTGCTTTAACAAGATGAGAGCAAGTAAATTTGTAAAAGCTTGAGGATAGAGGACAATGGAATGATTTTGAATAATTTGCATAATTTAGCTTGTTTTAGTTAATTAGATTCTTCAATATAATGTTTCATTGGTGTGTTTCATGTTTTAGTTATTGACACTTATTCGCACACATATTTTTGGTGCCCACCGTGGGACCCTTGCCCCATTTTTAATCTTTTACTACAAGTTTTTTGGTAGGTCATGATTGGAGATACAAATTAGCGCATACAAAACCCATTTTAGTGCATCTGATAGTTCTTTTGGTGCATTTGAAGACTGTTTTAGCACATCTGGAAACTTTTTTAACGCATTTGGTAACTGTTTTAGCACATCTAGCACTTTTTTTAATGCATTTAGCAACTGTTTTAGCACATCTGGCACTTTTTTTAGCACTTTTAGGCTTTGTTTTAGTGCATCTAACCTCTATTTTAGTACTTTTATAGGCAATCTTAAAATGGCCATATCTTGATCATATTTTGGTGTTTTTTAGAGCTTTTTTTTTTTGAAATGGGGTAGAATTTTATAAGCTATCTAATGGTGTAGGTTTTTATCAACTTTTATAGAGTTAAAATTTTCAAATTCTCATTTAATATCAAACCATAATGAAACTTGGTCTAAATTTTAGGGTTTTTATGTTTAATCATTTATTTAACCCTCATATCTTCTTGTTTCTTGATTCAATATAACATTTGGAGCTTGTATTGTAGTTTTAAAGGATCATGGAGCATGCAAATGAAAGAAAAATCATTATCACATGATTGTAACAAGTGTTTTTAAACACTTTGGGAGCAATTATAATCCCATTCTTAAATTGTTGTCTGGACCTGACGTGACCACGACTAATGGTTTTATTGATGTATGGGGATTAAAATGAAACAATCCTAAGATATACACTTAAATCTAGAATTAACCAATCCTAGTGTAGTCACCAAACATTATTTTATCTTGGTTAAAATGAATCCCATGCTTATTGTGAAGCAAAATCTTCACTTAATTCAAAAAATTGTCATTTGGGATTTAAAACTAAACAAATTGCTTGTTGTGATTGTTGGGTAATAGGTTTATGCTCTCTCCTTAACTGGATGATAAGAATTCTAGACTTACCTTTTCATTTTATATTTTATTGCATCCTTTAGAAGGCCTTCTCTTGTCGGAAAAAGTACTCACCCAAGAGGAACGACCTAAGTGGGAACACTTAAAGTCAAGGTTTCCAACCCACTCTAAACAAAAGCGAGTTGTTGATGAAAGTCCAACTCAACAGTAGTGTGCAAAGATAACCATCCCCAAAGCCTTTGTTCTAAAGGTTGGGAGGTCTCCTAAGGGAGTATATCATTTTCTACACTGAACGAAAAACCTTTCTATGAATCTTAGTGTAGAGGCTAATCGAGTTAGTTTCCAAACATCACAATAATCATAGTGCAAGGGGAGGGAAGAATATTCCCCCAAGACACTCACCATATAATTTCCATGGATTGTTTTCTTAGGGGATTGACAAATCCAACCTTGAGTATGCACTTGGAAAAGATAAAAACATAGGTGCCCTCTAGGGGTGACATGGCTATGTGAGTCAACATAATTCTAAGATGTGGGCTATGATTATTATGATGACCCTTTGACCATTAAGAGTGAGTCTACTTGAAGTGTCTTTTTGTTCAAATACCAGTGAAAATAAAAAATGGTCATGCTCGATCCTTGAACATACACTCAATTTTTTAGATTCTATGTCTTTAAAAACATCTGTCTTCCTATTACATGTTGTGTTTTCAAAATATTAATTTAGATAAGATCATCCAAAAAACACAATAATTTGACAAATCAAATTGTGAAATTTATGTTATGGGATTGGAAATCAACAATAGAGAAAAAACTTGGAAACATTAGGCTTTTTTTTTTAAAATCGTCATTTTATCAAACTAAGATCAAAACATCGTAGAGTGCATCATCGCATCCATTCTTGATTTTTAGTTTAATTCCCATAAAAGGATCATCATCCTTCAATCCAGGGAATCACAAACTGAAAATCAAAAATTCCTTAGTCATATCAATAGAATCCATCATTCTATTCTGATTAAGGCATCAAACAAATTGCACTCCCATTTGTGATCAAAGTTAGTTGAAATTTTGTGTAAACTTATGCTTGTTTTCACAAGGTCCTAGAAACACAAAGAAGAAGATGAAAGAAGAGATCCACTTTACAACATGGAGGATAGGGAAGAAAATCCTTTTCATAGGCTTCATGGAAATAGTTCAAATAATGAAATAACCGATGAAATGATTCAAGAAGCTAAACAAGATCCACAGTTTCCCATCATTTTGGACAAGATCTTAGAGTGAAATAAATAAGGATACTTTCTTTTATTGGCAAACCAAGGTGCCAAATTTCCCTCTCACTACGATATGGAGAAAATTAAAGAAGATCTTGAAAAGATTGAAACTCCCTTAAACAATCTTAGTACTCTTTCCCAGCAAATAAGAGCACTACAAGGGAAAATCAAGTAAATACAAGGGGTCACAACTACAAATTCCTTTGATGGAAATATGAACATGACATCTTCTCCACCAAAAACAACATCATACAAATTCAATATTTTTAAATTTTTGCAAAAGTTAAATGGGAAGCCCAAATATAAGCCATCAAATAACATTGACCATTCATATCCTATCATGCATTTATCTTCATCCCCTATAATTCAAAATAAACATCACAATTATTTCACCCAAGATAACAATTCCATTCAATCACCTTCTTCTATCATATCCTCTACATCCAATGATTCATTTCAATCTACACATCTTGATCAAAAAAACATTTCCACTCCATCCCATGATACCAAAATTCTACAAACCCTTCTAATATTTGATCAAGATCCCATCTCTCAAGAGCCATATGATGATCCCCTCCTTTCATTATTCACCCATGATAATCCTCTTCCATCTCAAGATCAATTTTTTCTTCCAAGTTCTTCATCCACCCCATTGAATGAATCCATACTCTCTTATGATTCCATCACATCCCAAGAGAAAAACAATTCTTCCATCCTATCCAAAGATTCCCTTCCATGTGATGATCAGGCTACTCCATCTCCTTCATCTAATAATTATTTTCCTAGTCAAGATCAAAGTATCCCATCATCCTCATGTCAAGGGCTTATCACACCTCTTCAAGCTATCCATGAACCCCACACCTATAAATTGGGATCCTCCACCTTTATCTAGTCTAGTTTACTTCCAACACCTATCCTTTCATCCATATCATATCCTCCTCAAAATGGACTCGCATCTTGTTTCACAAACAAAGCATATCCCATGGGTAAATGAATGTGCAAAATTATGAATAACAAAGAAAAAGGCTTAGGCCTTCATGAACAAGGTATCTTAGAACCCCTTTTTGTCCAAGCACATCTATATTCTCACAGCTTTGGTTATACACCTCATGCTCAACCTAGGTATCCTAGTCCATCGAACTCTCCATCCATCCTAGTTCCTTATCCTAGTTCATCAAACTCTGCATCCATCCTAGGTCCTTATCCTAGTTCATCAAAACTTCCATTTATCCTTGGTCCTTATCATCCCAACCCTAGATCATCAATCCTTCCATCCATATTAGGGTCCCACATTTCTTCATCTCCTATTCTTCAAGAACAACAAAGGCATGCATCCTTGATCCACTTTCAAAATTATTCCTACATTAACTCATCCATCATACCTCCATACCATTCATCTCAATACACTCCTCCCATTGCTCTTGGAAGTAATTTTGGGTGCCAAATGTCAAAAGCTTCAATATAACAATCCACATGTATCAAAGGATCAACATGTCTCCTCGAAGAGTCATGCAAAAATAAAAGAAAATTTGATCCAAAAATCAAAAGAAAAATTCAAAAGGCCACAAAGGCCTATCAAAGCAAAAGAAAAATTCAAAAGGCCACACAGTCCCGTCAAAGCAAAAGAAAAATGCAAAAGGCCACAAAGGCCCATCAAGTCAGAAGAAAAATTTCAAAGACTGCAAAGGTCCATAAATAAAAGAAAAAAATCTCAAAAGCCACAAAGGCCCATAAAGAAAATATCAAAATCAAAAGTCATGTGGATTCCTAAAAGTCTCATAAAAGTAATAAAATCAAAATTGGCATCCAAATTTGCTAATCCAAAAGCTTCTCCCCATCTCCCATCTAAAAAAATATCACCTTCCAAATCCACTTTTCCTCCATCACTCCACCACCCTTCAAGGTGTGTGCCAATGTTAATCTTTCCATCCTTCCATCTATCCATCACCAAGCCTTCCAACCTCCTATCCATTTATCCAACATACATAGCCCATTCTCCTCCTTTAATTAAAAGGTTTGCATAAGGCATTAGCTTCTACTATCATGCCAACATTTATAAGTCTAATTCCCATTCCCATGGTCTATTAGAGTAAATATTCGAGGGATAGTAGTTGTGAAACTTGATGCTTAAACCCTTCCTCCATCTCCATATCATTCAAATATTATCTTTCATATCCATCTCCCTATCCATATACTATCTTCCATTTTCCTCTTATCATTCATGGTCATTACCCTCATTTTCACTTTTTATCTTGACAAGGTTAAGGATCTTCTTGAAAATCATGCATCTTATCCTTCATCCAAATCTTCCATACCATATCCTCCATCATGCATCTTATCTTATATTTTGGGGAATCTTGTTTCTTCAATTGGTCATCCCATTCCATCTTAAATGTCTTTGAAAAATCCAAAAAAATCAAAACAACATCAAAATTCAAAAAAATCAAAATATTCCCAAAATCCAAAACAAAATCAGTAAATTGTATGCTTTTATTAATAAAATGGTCGTGTCTCACCCTAGACTAGGGGAAAAATCCTAAATTCATTGGGGGAAATCAACTTTTGAACTTTTGGCAGACAAACAAGCAACATGTGTCAAGTATTAGAATATCATATCAACAATCGAATATCCAATCAAGCCTTGTCAAAAAAAATTTGAGAGATGTCACACATTGAAACTAAAACAAACTAGATGATCTTAATCTGAATACAATGAATGGAACACTTAAAGCATAGGTTGAGTTGTTTTTTTTAAAATTTGATGACATCATATCTTTGGAGTGACTCAATGATGTATTGAACTAGAGTCACAAGGAAGGATTATGATTTTTCTTTGTTTGATGTTTGTGAGCTGACCATTACTGTGAAAATTTGTCATGGGACATTCTCTACAATGTATCATTGATGACATTTCAGAATTTGCATAAGAAAATGGTTAACTCGTGTATGTTTATGCAAGCAATACTCAGGTCATCTTGGTTCAATTATACCTTGATGCTTGTATTAACTTGCTATATCAAACATCATGGAAGTAGTACTTAGGTCATCAATGGTGTGAATATTCCCTTTGATGCTTGTACTAACTTTCAACATTTCAAAAAATCAATGATGAAACATAAAGCATAAAGTAGCTCACAAAATGACAACTTTGTATTTTAGTTTGCATATTAGATAGATTGCATCCATATTAGTTTTGGCATGAGAATTATCATATCCATCACATATCATCTGCATTATCTCAATCAATCCATCTAATCATTTCTTCCAATCTTATCTCGATCAATCCATCCAATCATTTCTTCCAATCTTATCTCAATCTATTCATCCAATCCTTTCTTCCAATCTCATCTAATCAATACATTCAATCTAGCACAAATCATTTAATCATACCTTTGGTCTTGTTCCTATCCTTACTACAAGCCTTGATCATCATCATCATCATCATCATCATCATCATCATCGAGATGTATCCTTCCCTATCTTTGTGTTGTTTTGGGATGTATCCTTCCCTTATCAACAACACTCTCATCATCATCATCGGGATGTATCCTTCCCTATCCTTGTGTTGTTTCGGGATGAATCCTTCCCTCATCAACAACACTATCACCATTATCATCAATCCATCTTTGCTTGTAGTTTGACTGGGGAAACATCATACTTATTTTTGAATCCATTTATGATTTGTTTCTTCTCATTTTCTCTTACCAATCTCATATTGCTTATCATCCTCTCTTGTCCATCATTTGGCATCATCTTCCTCATCTCACCTTTCATCTAATCGATCCATCATCTCAAGCCAATCATTTAATCATTCAACCAATCAATCATCTTCATAAAATTCTTGTATCAATCCTCTTCTATCAAATCAATCAAATCCAATCAATCAAATCACTCTTACTATTTGTTTTTCATCAATCATGAAAGAAAATTTATTAATCTTACTATCTGCTTTTCATCAATCATGAATTTTTTTTATCTATGAATCATCACAAATTCACTATCATATGTTGAATCAATAGAAAAACATCATCATCATCATCATCATTTCATATAAATATTTCAATAGTGGTTTTCATCAAATCGTCTTTATCAGCCGATGAATCAGATAGAAAATTAGTAAAAAATTCCAAAAATCATCTTTATCCAATTCATCACCTGAGGGGGCATATAGCATCATCAGTCAATTTTTCAAAGTCAGGGGCAAATTTTCGTTATCTAAAAAAATCTTTGAAGCAATGCGTAAAAGACATCACTTCAAAGAGGGGAAAAATGTACACATCTAAAAATGGTCACATCATATTAGCCTTGTAAATTAATTAAATACACATTATTTAATTAATCTTCTTGATTCAACTATATTTAAATAAATAATTTATTTATAAATTTTCACCTTTTATATAAATCATTCACTATTATCATTTTCTCATGTCTTCTTAATTAATTAAATAAATACCATTATTTATTTTAATTAATCATCACATTACTTTATTATATAAAGTAAATACATTTCTTCAAATATCAAAACCCATAACTATACACTTAATTAAATATTTCATATTTAATTAAGAAAGCTTCTAAAATATTCTCCAAACATATAATTAAATATTTATATTTAATTGGAAGGTTCCATTTGCACATGTCACAAGAAATTAAATAATATTATTATTTAATTGAGCAATTATCTTCAACAAATACAACTGCTTCATTAAACTGTAAATGACAAATGGCAATTTGTCTCCATTTTGAATGAGGAGGTTTTGTGGGTTGAAAACACAATCCATCTTTTTCTCTCCAGCATCTATATTCTCTCCAACCTCTCCATCTCTCACCATCCATTCCCTTGGGCTAAATCTCAACCATTGAAGCTTGCCAACAAATATTTTTCCTTTTGAAAATCTATAAATACAACCTCTTGGCTTTTCCAAAATACAACTTTTAGTTTCATGACAAGTGCATTATAGTCATTTTACTTCCAAGAATTCAAGCAATCAGCATTCAAGCACAGCATCTTTGCACAACATTAATTTCATAACCAGTAATCTAATTTCAATTTCATAGCATAGCTTTAGCTTCATAATTACTATAGCTTATCATAATCATTTAGCATAGGAGAAGTAGTTTCCTTAGCTTGCATAATACTCATTGTTTGAGTTATCATTTTACTGAGTTGCTTCTTTAACAAGCTAAGAGCAAGTAAATCTATAAAAGCTTGAGGATAGAGGACAATGGAATGATTTTGAAGAATTTGCATAATTTAGCTTGTTTTAGTTAATTAGATTCTTAAATATAATGTTTCATTGGTGTGTTTCATATTTTATTTATTGACACTTATTCACACACACACATCTTACCAGATTGAATCTCAATCGTTGATCTTTGCCAACTAACCTTTCTCCTTTGAAAATCTATAAATAAGACCTCTTGGATCTTTGAAAATCCTAGAACTGTTTTTCATAGTGTGAGCATTATAGTTGAATAATCAAGCATTTAACATCTTAATATCTTATATTTCAAGCATCATAGCACAACATCTTATCTTTTATCATCTTAGCATAAATAATCATGGTAGAATAGCTTGCATAATATATTCTTCATTTCATTATCATAGTTTCATTATCTCACATCATTTAGCATGTATGAATGCATTTTACATATCATCTCATTCTCTAGGTTGTCATTTTGTTGAGCTTCTACTTATACAATCTGATAGCAAGCAACTTAAAAACAAATCCTTGGAGATAGAGGATGATGGAACAGTTTTGAAGAATCTACTAGGTCTGAAGTTTATTTAATTTTAAATTAGATTCTTTGATATAATTTTTCATTGGTGTGTTGTTTAAATTATTTTTTGTTTCCACATCTTTACACACACATTGTTGGCACCCCCGTGGGGCCTTGCCCCATTTCTAATATTTTATGGAAAGTTTTTTGGCAGGTCACGACTAGAGACGCAGATTAGCACATACAACACCCATTCTAGCATATTTAAAGACTGTTCTAGTGCATCTAATTGGTTCTACAACGCATTTGAAGATTGTTCCAACACATGTGATTGGCTCTACAATGCATTTGAAGACTGTTCCAATGCATCTGATTGATTCTATAACACATTTGACTAATTCTATAATGCATCTAACTGATTCTATAGTGCATTTGATTGATTCTATAGCACATATGACCTATATTCTAGTGCATTTGACTACTTTTGTAGCACATATGACCTTTTTTCTAGCACATTTGACTATTTCTATAGTGCATATGACCTTTGTTCTAGCTCATTTGTAATTTGTGTAATTTGTTGTCTAGATCTGATGCGACTATGGCTAGTGGTTTTATTGTTGCTTTTGGATTAAAATGAACCAATCCTAGGGTAGCCATCTAAATTAAAATACATCAATCCTAGGGTATTCATCATACATTGCTATCTCAATTAAAACGAACATAATGTCTTTTGTGAAGCAATATCTTCACTTAGAATAGAAAATTGTCATTTGGGCTTTAAAACTGAACATTATTTGTTGTGATTGGACAGTGATAGGCCTATGCTCTCCCCTTAACTAGGTGATCAAAATACCAAACTCATCTTTTAATTTCATGCACTTTATGCTTTGTTAAAACCTTTAGCAGGCCTTCTCTTGTGGGAAAAAGTACTCACCCAAGAGGAATGACCTAAGTGGGAACGCATAAAGCCAAGGATTCCAACCCACTATAATCAAAAGGGAGTTGTTAATGAAAATCCACTCGACGGTAGTGTGAAAGATAACCATCCCCAAATACTTTTTTCTAAAGGTTGGGAGGTCTCCTAAGGGATTTTATCATTTTCCACACTGAATGAAAACCTTGATTATGAGCCTTAGTGTAGAAGCTAACCAAGTTAGTAGACAAACATTATAATACTCACAGTGTAAGGGGGAAGAAGAATTTTCCCCCAAGATACTCACCATATAATTTGCAAGGACCATTTTCTCAAGAGATCGAGAAATCTAACTTTGAGTATACGCTTGGAAAATTCAAAAACATGGGCACCCTTTAGGGGGTTACACGACTGTGTGAGTTGACACAATTTTAAGATGTGTGCTGTGATGATTATAATGACCTTTTTGACCATTAAGAGTGAGTCTACTTGAAGTGTTTTTTTTTGTTCAAACAATAGTGACAACTTCAGAGAACATACACTTATTGTTTATATTCTAGGACTTAAAAACAATTGTTTTACAATTGCTTATTGTTTTTTCAAAATATTAATTTAGATAAAATCATCCACAAAACACAAGAATTTTGCCAAATCAAAAAGTGAAATTTATGTTAAGGGATTGGAAATCAACAGCATTTGTCAGGAAATCTCTTGCTAAAAGAATCAATAAACCAAAGAAGCAACTTAGTTACAAGAAAATTTTGAAAAGGAGACACTTTTTGTACCAAAGTAGGAAGGTCTTTCTTGACCATCAAACTTTCATCCAGAGATATGATGACTTTGATAGAGGATTTATGGATGATTTTTCTTTAGAGCCCTTATATTCACAAGCTTATTTCCAACGAAGAGCTCTTTCACAAAGGAATAGTCATAGTCAACCCATTCACCATTCTTACATTCCACAACCAGAAATACAATATTCCAACCATCCAAATTAGTTTCTATAATAGAGAAAAAGTTGGAAACATTAGACTCTTTGCAAAATCCTCATTTTTTTTCAAACTAAGATCAAAACATCTTAAAGTGTGTCAATTTCAAATCAATTTCTGATTTTCAATTTAGCTTCCATAATGGGATCTATCATCCTTCATCCAAGGAAATAAATCTGAAAATTAGAAATTCCTTAGTCATATCAATAGGATCCATCATCCTATTTTGCTTAGACATCAATTATCAAACAAATTGCACTCCCATTTGTGATCTAAGTTTAGTAAAAATTTGATACAAGCATATGCCTATTTTCACAAGGTCCCGAAAGGAAAGAGAAGAAGAAAAAAGAGAGAACCCACTTAGCAACATGGGTGATAGGGAAGAAAATCCTTTTCATAGGCTACGTACACATGGAAATAGTTCAAATGATGAAATAACCAATGAAATGCTTAAAGAAGTTGAACAAGATCCACATTTTCACATAGCTATGGACAAAATATTAGATCAAAATAAAGAAAGATACTTTCTTTTATTGGAAAACCAAGGTGCCAAAATGCCCTTTGACTATGATACAAAAAAAATCATAGAAGATCCTAAAAAGAACAAAACTTCCTTAACCAATCTTAGTTCTCTTACCCAAAAAATAAGAGCACTACAAGGGAAAATCAAGGAAATGCAAGGGGGCACAACAAATAAGTATTCTTTGGAGGATATTTGTCCATATCCTTTTGATATAAATCTCAACATTATCCCATTTCCAAAGCATTGTGAAATTCCAAAATTCATTAGATATAATGGGAAAATGGATCCTATTGACCACGTGAGGGAATTTAGAAACATGAGCCTTGAATTTGCACACAAGGAAACATACATGATGAGATTGTTCCCACAAAGTTTGGTTGGGAAATCCATGGAATGGATTTCTAAAATCACTCCACCCATCAAGACATTTGAGGAGTTGATCAACAAATTTATATCCCAATACTCCTACAACATTCAACATCGAATAACTATGCTTAATCTATGCAAAGAAAAGAAAAATAATAGAGAACCATTCATCATATTCTCATCCAATCCCTGAAAAGCAAAAGATGGATATATTTATTGATAGCCTTAATCAAGAAATGAGTTATAGGCTCAACCTTCATTGTCCTCCACATTTTGAGAAGTTGATTGAGAATGCAATCACTATTGAAGGAGCCTTAGTCAAGAGAGGAGTGATAAAACTTGACAAATATAGTCCAAATTTGTACAATCATAACAACAACAATGACAAATCAAGATTTTGGACTAGAAACAAGAATGTTTTCAATGCTGGTGTGGTAGATGCAAACAATTTGAAAGTAAAACCCATCCATCTTCAATCTATCAAGTACTCCACACAATAACACCAATCAAGGAAATAGAAACACCAATCAAGGAACCAATACCAATCAAGGAAGTGTGACCAATAAGAACAATAGCAATAATCATTGTAACTTCAACAATAATCTTGGAAACACTCAAAATGCTAATCTGCCCAAGTCACAATTCTTTTCAAATCGACGGATTTTTACTCCTTTGGGCCAATCTCTTGAGTCATCTTTCAAAGAGCTTATGGATAAGAAAGTCATCACATTACCACCTCAACAAGATTATGAGCCATTAATCAAAACACCATTGTGGAATGAGTCATATTATTGTGACTACCATAGATGCAAGGGACATAGGAGAAATAATTGTCAATGATTAAAAAATTTAGTCCAAGATTTGATAGACAGGGACATCATAACAGTCAAGGGACATCATGCCAATGAAGATCATCAAGCATTTAAGGACCCTCTTCCAAACTATCAGAAAGGTGAATCTTCAAGTGACAAAGGAAAAAATGTAAACCATGTCTATGATACCACAATCAACCACATTTACATAAATGATGAGCAGGTTAATGTCATCCAGGTCAAGCAAACGCAGGAATATCAACAAGTCAATGTGACAAAAAGAGGACAAGATAAAGTTGTCTTAAAGGGGAGATCATCCAAAACAATTGTCCCTCCTCCAAGTCAGTATAATTTAGTCGATCAATTACAGAAAACATCAGCTCAAATCTCTATCTTAGAGCTTCTCAAGATATCCCCAACACATAAGAAAATTTTAGAGAAGGCTCTCATCGACACAACTATATGCACCGATTTGGATATTAACAAGTTTCAAGCAATGGTGGGACACTTTTCCTCCCCCACTTGCCTATCATTTTCTGAAAAAGATGATGCCTCCATGTCTCATCTACACAACTCCTCACTTTATCCAGAAGTCATGGTCCATAAAACCCGAATTAGGTGTGTCTTAATAGATGGAGGAGTTGATTTGAATATTTTCACTTTAAAGTTGGTCCTTGCCTTAGGATTTTCTGAAGATTGTATTGATCCAAGAAGGAAGATAAAAATGAAAGAATATGATGATGAAGAGTGAGCTTCCAAGAGTCTTATCATGTTGCCAATTAGAGTGGGACATGTTATAAAGAATACTTTCTGCCAAGTTTTGGATCGAGACCTTTCTTACAACATACTTTTGGGTCATCCTTAGATCCATGAGACGCAAGAAGTACCATCAACGTACCATCAATGTCTCAAATTTCCTTATGATGTACAAGAGATAACTATACTAGTAGATCACAACAACAACTAAATTTTTTCTAATCTAAGAGAAACCCAAGACACTTTCATCACATAATAGAGAAGCTCTTGTTGTTTCCCCTTCAAATCATAATGACCAATCAAAGGAGTTGATAAATAGATTTGGAAAAAAATTGCAATTGAAGGACAAAGGGGTGATAGAATATCCTTTGTGTCTCTCTAACTTACCTATTTCTCCAAGATCATATGGGCAGACCACAAAATCCAAACAAAAAGTTGTATCAGCCTCCACATCAGGAGCACAATCTTCAATACCCATCACAATGTTTGACGAAAAATTTATCAAGGATAATACTCAAGAAGATGAAGTCAAAGATAGAGAAATTCTCAAATGGCTATATAAGGATGGAGATGAATCTATTCAACACATAAAATTTCCTATAGAACAATATTGTAAAGATAATACTAAAATGCAAAGGATGGGCTATGAAGGAATTGTAGAACCCATTCAACCTATAGTAACATATCCAAAGGATAAAATGGGACTTGGGTATGGTGAAGATACAAAAGAAGCAACTTTAAATAAAACTCAGGAAGAAGCAACTTTAAAGAAATCCCATGAAGAAATAGCCTTAACAGTTCTCAAATTACAAGATAACTCTGAAACTGATTCAAATGAGTATGAGTGGGATACAATTTATGACGATGAATTTTGGAGAGATAAAAAGGTTGATGTCATACAAAAATATACACCCATACTTACACAAGGAGAAATTTCAAGGACTCGGCCACTTGACTATGTACTTTAGGATGACCATGACTCGAGCGAGGATGATTTGGTTCAAAATGAGATTGATAATCAAAAGGAGGATACCATCATAGAACTTCCCTATAACGATAATTTTGACCATGTATATTCCATGACCTTAACAGCCCTTGACCTCACTCAACTAGATGATCCTTTGCCTTTAATCCATCCTAAGATTATTGATTGGGATCGAACTAAACCTATTGATATCCCTATATTCCAAGATGATGAAGTCGTGGTAAATTTCCTTTGCTCTCCCAATTTTGAAATAGGTTCCACCAACGAATCTCATGAACAAGATTTCAATCAGGAGATTGCCAAGTTTCTTAACTGCAAAATCAATAATATAAAAGATTGATCTAATGGTGAAAAACAAAAAAATGACAGTGTTAGATCATGAAAAAGGAAAAAGAAAGAGTGTATCCAATGGTGAAAACCTTTCAAAGGCACTGAAGGATGAGAAACTTGACACTCTCCTAGAAAATTACCAAGAGAGATCTTCTATTTTGACCAAGCCAATGAAAGCAATCAACATAAAAACTATAGAACAACCAAAGATCCTACAACTTGTTGCTTCATTAATAAAGGAAGAGATACCAAAGTTCACAAAATTCTTGAAAGCCAATTAAATAAAATTTTCTTGGTCATATGTGGATATGCCTGGATTGGATCCTAATCTCATCATGCATCATTTGTCTATAATGTCAGGGGAAAAAATAGTAAAGAAAAAACTTAGAAAGATGCATTCGCATGTCGCATTGTTGGTCAAAGAGGAATTGAAGAAACTATTAGATGTAGGGTTCATTCGATCCATTGAATATGCAGAATGGATCTCTAACATTGTACCAGAATCAAAACCTGATGGGCATATTAGAATTTGAATAGATTTTTGGGACCTGAATCAAGCATGTCCGAAAGATGATTTTCCTCTACCTAGCATTGACACAATTGTGGACCTAACAACTAGACACACCATGTATTCACTTATGGATGTATTCTTAGGATATAATCAAATCAAGATCACACCTAAGGATCAATATAAGACTGCTTTCACATGTCCTTGGGGTACCTATTGTTGGAATGTCATGCCATTTGGACTAAAAAATGTAGGTGTGGCCTATTAATGAGCAATGACCACTATCTTTCATGACATGATGCACACTTTCATGGAAGATTATGTGGATGATCTATTAGCAAAATCTTACATAAAAGAGTGACATATAGAGATCTTATATAAAATATTTGTTATATTGGAGAAATTCAAGGTCAGACTTAATCCAAAGAAGTGTGTCTTTGGGGTAAAATTTGGAAAGCTCTTAGGATATATTGTTTCAGAAAAATGAATAGGTGGATCCAAAAAAATTCAAAGCCATTATGGAGATTCCACCACCAAGAAATATTAGTTAGATTCTCTCATTGCAAGGATGAGTACAATCTATGAGAACGTTCATCGCACAACTAGCATACAAGATTTTTCCTTTCATGCATCTCTTGCACAAAAATGTTCCTTTCAAATGGGAAGAAAAGTGTGAAGCAGCATTCAATAAAATCAAACAACATCTAATGAGTCGACTAGTCTTGGTTCAAACAATACCAAGAGAGCCACTCATACTTTACATTTCAGCCACAAAGGTATTCTTGGGGGCATTGTTGGAAAAAGAGGATAGAACAGGAAAAGAGTGATCTGTATACTACATCAGTAGAACCCTAACAAGTCATGAGCTCAAATACACTTTTATTGAAAAGGATTTTTTAGTAGTAGTGTTTGCTTCCCAATAGTTGTAGCACTATATGCTAGCCCACATAGTTAAACTTGTTGCCAAAATTGATCCATTAAAGTACCTTTTGAGAAAAGCTACCTTAACAAGGAGGCTAGCCAAATGGGAAATTATCTTAAGTGAGTTTGAAATCCACTATGTAGATCGAAAATCCATCAAAGGACAAGTCATAGTAGATTAGTTGGTTGAAGCACCCTTACAAATAGATCATCCAATGCACATTGAATTTCCTGATGCAGATGTTTTCACAGCAACAACAAAGTAGTCATGAACACTATATTTTGATGGATCCTATACACAACATGGCTCAAGGGTAGGAATTATATTTTTCACACCTTAGGGGCATACTATTCCAAAATCCTATCAGTTGATATATCCTTGCACCAATAACATAGCCGAATGTGAAGCATTGCTTATTGGAATGAGAGTAGCATTGGAATAGAGGATCACAGAGCTACAAGTCTATGGTGATTCAAAACTTTTCATTAACCAAATCAATGATGATTATCAAACCAAGGATGAAAATTTTATGCCTTATAAGAACATGGTTGATGATTTTAAGAAATATTTTGTTGAAATCAAGTTCACCCAGATTTTGAGAATTGACAACAAAGTTGTAGACGCCATGGCTACAATTGCTTCATTGCTACAACTATCAAAAAATAAAACTCGATAAGAATTCTTGGTGAAACAATTGTTTACCCCCACATATGAAAATCCCTCAACCCAAATCATCTATCATCTAGTTGGTTATGATTCCCCTTTATATGGCAAGATCTATACCTACTTGTGAGATAATACCTTACCCTCGGATTTGTCCCGAAATCAAAAGTGAAACTTTATATGCCAATCTTCCCGATATACCTTAATTACTGACACCCTTTATCGACATGGTCTTGATGGTACACTTCTTATATGTATTGAACATGATGAATCTGAAAAATCCTTACAAGAAGTTCATGGTGGTATTTGTGGAACACATTCAAGTGGATTGACCTTAGCTAAGAAACTTGTCATAATGGGTTATTACTAGCCAACTATTGAAATGGAATATTTTACCTTTGTAAAGAAATGTCCAAAGTTTCAAATCCATGGGAACCTTATTCATGCACCTGAACAAGAGTTACAACCTTTCACTACAACATGGCCCTTTTCTCAGCGGGGATTAGATCTGGTTGGAAAAATTCATCTTTCTTCATCCAATAAGCACAAGTTTATAATAATGGCAACTAACTATTTTACCAAGTGGATTGAATCTGTTCCTTTGACAACAATAATCGGCAAGTAAATTTCATCTTTTATCTTGAATTATATCATATATCGGTATGGAATTCCCAGCTCCATTATCACTGATAATGGGAGACCTCTTAAGAATTAGGATGTTGATGAACTTTGTGAAAGATTCCATATCCAACATAGGTACTCTACACCTTATTATCCATAGGGAAATGGACAAAAAGAGGCTTCAAATAAAACAATACTAAAGATGTTGAAGAAGATAGTAAATGATGTCAGCCGTGATTGGCATGTTCAGTTGAATCCAGCTTTGTGGGCCTATAGAACTAGCATTCACACACCAACAGGATCTACCCCATATGCCTTGCTATATGGAACATAAGAAATCTTGCCATTAGAAGTTTAAATACCCTCACTCCAAGTCTCACTGAAGGGACTCATAACTGATGAAGACTACAAAGTTTCCCGATTGTAAGAGATGGAACTACTAGATGAGATATGACAATGTGTAGTTGATTACTTGAAGGGCTATCAACAAATCATGTCACATAGCTACAATCATAGAGTCAAACCACGCAAATTTCAAGTGGGTGACTTAGAGGAAACTTGCCATTTGTCAAGATTAGTTATGAGTTAGTTTTGTTGGTTGAAGATAATTCAATAATGAAATCATCTAATTTCATGTGACATGTGGATTTGGAAGCTTCTAATTAAATATTGAAAAATATTTAATTATGTGTGGAATATGGATAAGAAGTTTCTAATTAAATATTAAAATATTTAATTAAATGTGAGATGGCTTTTTAGAAGATTTAAAGATGATTTTATGATTTGGAAAAAGAAGAATATTTACTTTATTCAAAATAAAGCAATGTGATAGTTAAATTAAATAAATTGTGAAACTTATTTAATTAATTAAGAAGAAATGGAAAAGTGATAATAATTAAATAAATTTATTTATTTAATTAGAATAGAAGAATTAGAAAATGAACAATATAAATAAATAATTATATTTATTTATATGTAGATTGAATTAGAAGATTAATTAAATAACTTGTATTTGATTAATTACCAGGCTTATTAAAATGTGACCATTTTTAGGTGTATACATTTTGCCCCTCTTTGAAGTGATGTGTTTTACGCATTTCTTAAAAGAATTAAAAAGTTTTCCCCAGATATGAATATTGGAAAACTGATGTCTGCATAACCACTCGGGCAATTAATCGGATAAAATTTTGAATTTTTCAGATTTTTGATTTTTTTGGAAATTTTTGATGATTTTTGAAAATTGTTATTGATTGGCTATCCGATTCATCGGTCGATAAGATGATTTAATGGAATCCTCTATCGAAATATTGATATGAAGATGAAGAACTTTGATTATGGCCCATGGATAAAACAATGCCATAAAATTACCCTGCATGCACCTTTAAATAGGTAAAAATTAACTTTTGAAGATCATCTATGCATTGTTACCTTAGTGAATTTGAAAATTTTTGAGGTCTAGAGTGAGAAAAATGGTTCTTCCCATCCACTAGCATAGATTTTAGCAGATTCAACAACACCAACACTTGACACATTACAGAGCCCTGATACGTATTTCACAAACCTCCTTGTAATTTGATTCATCAAAATATAAAATGATTTTTACATGTTTTCCTTGCTTTTCACACGTTTTGGCATTGAATAGCGCATTTGATAATTTTTGTAGTGCATAGGAAATATTTCAAAGTATATATGATTCTGTAGCACTTTTGATGAATCATAAAACACATTTGATAAATTTTGTAGTGCATTTGAAGAAAATTATAGTGCATATGATAGAAAGTATAGCACATTTTCCTTAAGCTAAGCCAGTTTGCATGAGTTTGCTCCTCGACTGGTGATTTTTTGATTGATTTAGCACATGATGGTGAATTTTTGATGTGCAACTAATGATAACTGATAGGTTTGATAGGATAATTGGTAAATTTCTCCTCATGATGTATGAGAAAACAAATAGTAAGATTTGATAAATTTTCTTTCATGATTGATGAAAAACAAATAGTAAGATAGATAAATTTGTCCTCATGATTGATGAGAAAAAAATAGTAGGATAACTGATAAATTTGTCCTCATGATGAGTGAAAGAAAAAATAGTAAGATAACTGATAAATTTTTCCTCATGATTGATGAGAAAACAAATAGTAGGATAGATAAATTTTCTCTCATGATTGATGAAAAACAAATAGTAAGATAGATAAATTTGATTGATTTATTTTAGTGATTGCTTTGATCACAAACACTAATTTGATATGTCTTAAATGGATAGGAGAGATTAGTGATTTTTTAGGTATGGGAGTGATTCCCAAAGACCTGGAGCTTGATTCCATTGGTTGTTCAAGAAAATAGAGATGTCATTGATGCATGTGGGTTGACCTCATTGTTGGAGATGCCAGAGTTGAGGTTCAACAGGGGTTTGTTGACTGCACTCACTGAGAGGTGGCATAGTGATACAAACACATTTCACCTAGCAATAGGAGAGATGTTGATTACTCTTGAGGATATTTATAGGATTTTGTGGATTCTAGTGATGGGTGAGATTGTGACATATGAGACTAGAGAGCAGGGGGGCACTAATGCCTTGAGGAGAGTTTTTGCAGATGATCATATCACTAGATATGAGATTCTATGGGATGAGATGGCTAAGATGCATGTGCCATCGCCTTGCATACTAGCAGGATTCATTGGTGGATTCTTATGTCCCGACCGTAGGTCGAAGGGACTGGCTATTGGATGGGGTCAAGTACTTGAGAGTATGGTTATGTAGGGTACATGACATGCTTGGGGATCATGTATGCTCACTCATTTATATCATGAGCTACATCAGATAGTGTACTATAGAGGGAGGAGCATGGTCGTTGGATGTTCCCCACTTCAGGTCTAGGCATGGGAACATATAGCAGTTACACGTCTTTTGGTAGATAGACAACGTCTAGTTGGGCATCCATACATTTTTTCATATGAAAGTCTTGTTGTCTAGGCTAGGTTGGAAAAAATAGACTATTGGTAGTGATTACTTGATGATTTGGATATAGTTACATGGCATCCATACTTAGATTGTGAGTAGTGGCCGGAGGATGTTAGAGAGATGCCATGTGTGTTTATTTTGCGATACTTGATTGGTCACACCCCATATATTATCGAGAGATTTTTTCTAAGTCAGGTGCTTAGACAGTATGATTAGATACAGGAGATGCCCTAATGTTCAGCTATTTACGCTAATCGTCAGTAGGAGATTTCAGTGTGGAGACCCTGGCTTTCAATTGATGTAGCTACCGCAAAGTTCACTGCCTTGGGTGCACATATGTGGGACAACAAAGCAAATATTCTTGATGGGGGGATGATAGCTGATTATGCGCAGTATGCTATAACACATCCAATACCATGGCTTACTAGTCCTGAGGAGCCTTTTGTACCATATGATGGGGACAAATCACAAAGACCTCGGCAAAGGTAGAGGAGAGAGGAGATGGAGGAGAGTGGGAGTGAGGATGATGATGAGGATAACGATCATGATGATGATGGAGATGGAGGTGGTGGTGGTAGGGGTGCCCCAACAATGATACAAATATCATAGAGGAGACATTCCATTATAGGCAGGGGGACCGACATAAGAGGTCCATCAAATCCCAAAAAAATAGCCACCCTACAGTCCACAATACAGAGCCTACAAGGGAAGTTGGCACAGGCACATGCCACTATATAGAAGTTATAGGCATAGGTGACTACACTGACGCTTGAGAGAGATGTAGTGAGACAGGCTGGTGAGCAGGTAGTGGCTCTTTCTAAGAGATTGCAAAGAGTAGCTGAGGGGACCTCCATGGGTGCAATGATGGCAGAGGTTACACAGGTTGCCAAAGAGGCTGAGTACTATCATGGTTGATACCATGAGGTTGTTCCCGCAGAGTACAGAGTCAATTACACAACATCAAGATTAGGTCGTAGTCACTCTCATACTACCAACATGGGTGTGACACAACCACCCCGCAGAGATCTAGGTCCAGATCTTGGTACAGGTGTTGTAGGTGTAGGAGGTCTTGCAAGACCAAGGAGTCTTGGGGGGAGTACCTCATAGTCCCATGATCCATTTTGATGATGTATATTTGATGATCTTTGTGTACATATTCATTTTTGTCACATTATGATATTGTATCTCTCCTTGTTTCGATATCCTTGTACATTTGACATTGAGTTTTGATATTTATGATATTCAATAGATATTGTTTGTCTATGCATGTGTCTATTTTATTCTATGATGGATGTTCATGTATGCATTTCCATTTCTATATGCTATTTTTCTTATGATTATGCCATGATGACGTATGTTTATGGATAATGATATTTGCAAATGAATATATCTCATGATGATTCCTATGCATATGAAATGATAATGATGATGGTGTGATATGATAATGCTTTCTAAATGCTTTGTAAATGGATGTAATGATGATATGATGTAAAAATGATAATGTGATGGAAAATGATATGTCTCTAAATGTATGGATGATATGAAAATGAATGAGAAACTTAAATGAATGAATGTTGTGAAAATGATAACACACTTTTAATGTCTAATATGAAAATGGGAATACAATTTAAGTGAATGAATAAGATGAAATGATAATGTAACTGAAATGAATGAATGATATGAAAAAAATGATAATGGATGAGTGATATGAAAATGATAATGGATGAATGATATGAAAATATGATAATGGATGAATTATATGAAAATGATAATGCAAATTAATGAGATGATAATGATAATGATAGTGAATGAAAATAAAAATGAAAATGAAAATGAAAATGATAATGAAAATGAAAATGAAGTATAATGATAATGCAAATGAATGATAATGAAACCGAAATGGATGAATGATCTAAAAACGATAATGGATGAATTATAAGAAAATGATAATTCATCTGAAATGGATAATGTTGTTTTTGGTAATGTACAATGTACTCAATCCTTTGTTAGAGAGATATGTTGTCTTTTATGCTTTGCCAACATAGGAAAATCTATAATGTAGATGCAGAACTAACATGAATGCAATCTATATTAACCATGAAGATTTGTCATTCCAAGATCTATTTTATGCTTGTTTATCATCATTGCACATTTGAAATATTGGAAGTTAGTACAAGAATCAAAGGGGATATTTGCACCGATGATGACTCGAGTACAACTTTCATGATTTTTGATATAGCAAGGTAATACAAGCATCAAGGTATAATTGAACCAAGATGACCTGAGTATTGCTTGCATAAACAAACAAGAGTTAACCTTTTTCCTAAGAAAATTCCAAAATTTCCTCAATGATACGTTGTAGATTCATGTCCCATGACAAATTTGCATAGTAATAATGATCAACTCGCAGACAATAGACAAACAAAAATCATATTCCTTCCTTGCTTCTCTAGTCTATGACATCATCAAGTTGCTTCAAAGGTATGATAAAAAAAATCCATAAAACAACAATTCAACCTTTGCTTAAAGTATTTCAACCATTATTTAGATTAGATCATCCACTTTGATTTAAAAAACCTAATGTTATGCTTGTTGATGAGTGTTTTGATCATGTCTGATTGATTACCAAGAGTTGTCTTGTCATTGTGTTTTGGTTTTGTGTGAGGTGTTTGCTATACTGTCATTTTTTTGTTGTGATCACTCAAAAGTCAGTTGCCGTCGTTGAGTCTGTATTTTTCTCCTAGTTAGACACAACCAATTATTATGGATATGTACAAAGTTCACCAAACCATGATGAAAAATGATTGCCGCCATGATGTGCAAATGATGGATAGATATGATATTGATAGGAGGGTCATGCTGATATGACAAATGACACAAACTAATAGATGGAAGAGCCAACTTGTTCACAAATAGGGCCTGATTGCCAAGTTTACACTATTTGTTTTTATTACACTTTTTTAGATTTTATGATTTTTTTGGCTATTACCAAGATGCCTATTTGCCAGGTTTTCATCAAGGCAACGATTTTTTTTTTTTTTTCAATTTTTTTGTATTTTGTATTTTTTTTTTTTTCACTTTCACTTTTGATTTTTTTTTTGTCACCAGGATGCCTGTTTGCCAAGTTTTCATTAGGGTGACTATTTTTTCAAGAAATTTTCTGATTTTTATGGATTTCTTCAAGACTTTTTATACTATTTTTGTATTTTTTTTAGGACTTTTTATGCTATTTTTATATTTTTTTTAGGACTTTTATGTTGTTTTTGTATTTTTTAGGACTTTTTATGTTGTTTCATTCAGACGTAGAACTTCTTAACATGAATTCTATTGATTGGATATTCAAACAGGTTCCCTTCAGGTGTAGACAGTTGATAAGCTCTAGAACCATATACTACAACAATGACAAATGGACCACGCCAATTTGATTCTTGAACTTTAATTTCTTCTCCCTACCTTGCTGATTGTGGGGGTTCTCCTTTAGGACCAAGTCACCCACTTGAAATATGCATGGTTTGAATCTATGATTGTAGCTACGAGACATGATTTTTTGATAGCCCTTCAAGTGATCGGCTGCACATTGGTCTCTCATCTAGTAGTTCAAGTTCTTGCAATTGGGAAACTCTGTAGTCTTCATCAATTATAAGTCCCTTTAGTGAGACTCAAAGTGAGGGTATTTCAACTTCTAATGGAAATATTTCTTCTACTCCATATACCAAGGTGTATGGGGTAGCTCCTATCGGTGTGCGAATGCTAGTTCTATAGGCCCACAAAGCTAGATTCAACTGAACATGCCAATCATGGTTGACATCATTTCCTATCTTCTTTAGGATCTTTAGTATTGTTTTATTTGAAACCTCTGCTTGTCCATTTCCTTGTGGATACTTCAAAGAGGGGAAAAATGTATACGCCTAAAAATGATCACACTATAATAAGTCTGGTAATTAATTAAATAAAAGTTATTTAATTAATCTTCTAATTCAATCTACATATAAATAAATTTAATTATTTATTTATATTGTTCATTTTCAAATTCTTCTATTCTAATTAAATAAATAATTTTATTTAATTATTATCACTTTTCTATTTCTTCTTAATTAATTAAATAAGTTTCACAATTTATTTAATTAAATTATCACATTGCTTTATTTTGAATAAAGTAAATATTCTTCTTTTTCCAAATCATAAAATCATCTTTAAATCTTCTAAAAACCCATCTCACATTTAATTAAATATTTTAATATTTAATTAGAAACTTCTTATCCATATTCCACACATAATTAAATATTTTTCAATATTTAATTAGAGGCTTCCAAATCCACATGTCACATGAAATTAAATAATTTTATTATTTAATTATTGAATTATCTTCAACCAACAAAACTAACTCGTAACTAAACTTGACAAATGGCAAGTTTCTTCTATTTTTGAGTGAAATGTTTTTGTGAGAAGGAAACATCTTCCTTCTTTTTCTCTAGCTTCCATATTTTTCTCCAACTTCTCCATCTCTCACCGTTCATCTTACTAGACTGAATCTCAACCATTGATATTTTCCAACTAAGCTTTGCCTTTGAAAATCTATAAATAAGAGCTCTTGGTGCTTTGAAAATATTGGAACTATTTTGCATAGTGTGAGAATTATAGTTGAATAATCAATCATTTAGCATCTTAATATCTTATATTTCAAGCATCATAGCACAACATCTTAGCATAAATAATCATGGTAGAATAGCTTACGTAATTTGTTCTTAGTTTCATTATCTCACATCATTTAGCATAAGAATATATTTTGCATATCATCTCATTCTCTAGGTTGTCATTATGTTGAGCTTATGCTTATACAATCTGAGAGAAAGCAACTAAAAAATGAATCCTTGGAGATAGAGGATGATTAAATGGTTTTGAAGAATCTGTAGGGTTTGAAGTTTATTTAATTTTAAGTTAGATTCTTTGATATAATATTTCATTGGTGTGTTGTTTAACTTATTTGTTGTTTCCACATATTTCCGCACATACAAATTGCTTTCCCTTTTTGCTTCTACAAACTCTTGAAATATGTCATGGTTTGTTGCAATTATAGTAGACAACATTTTTCTAGTTTGTTTGACTTCCATTAACCATTGATCTGCATTGATTGTCTTTGTGTCCAATTTGTTATAGGTATAGCAGTAGCCAACAAAAGTTTGATTCATTCTACCTCCATTAAACCAATTCATCATTTGAGTTATGTATTCACTAGATCTATGTCCAATCTTCTTGCATGCACAACATTGTCTAGAGAAGGAACTAGAAAATTGATTCATCCTACTTCTGCACTTAATTTCCCTATGACCAAATTTATTACAACAAAAGAAAACACCATTGAAATATGGGTACCTTTGAGAATTTGGCTATTTGATAGGAGATCTTATTCTTGGATTTCTTTTTTGCTTCCCTTTATCTTGAATCTTTTGATTGTCCACTGGATTTGAGTTCTACACATTTTTAGAGTTTTCACCGACTTCATTTCCCAAATCACCTTTGTCTTTAGAAGGTCTTTGTCCTACTATCAATTCGTCAAGCTTGGTGGAGCTTGTCTTGAAATTATCTACACAAAGTTTTTCTTTCTCTATATTTTCTTTTAGGTTCATCACTTCTTGTTCAAGCCTTGAGAATACATCATACATACTTTGCATCACTGTATTCATACACTCTTCAATTCTCTACTTTTCTTGCACTTGCACCTTTAATTCGATAATCTCTTCATTTGCTTGTTTCAATTGATCACTCACTTCTCTATGTCTTTCTTTGAATTTTTTCAAATGCTCCTTCAATTTCTAGATGCATTCATTTGCCTCATCAAGATTTTCTTTCATATATTTGTTTTCATTTTCAGCCTTTTCAAGGTCTTCAAGAGCAGCCTATAGCTCTTCTTTATCCATTTGTTCAATCTACATGATAATCCTCAAGTTGTTAGGCAGAGGAACTAGTGCTCTGACACCAATTGTTGAATATCCAAGATACTAAGAGGGGGTGAATCGGTATCTTCTTAATATTATTGAACAAACACCATCCTATTATTTCAATGCATATAATAGTAAAGATGAGCAAAGGTAATTAAAAAATATGAAACTAAACAATACATAAATACCAAAATTTTTATGTGAAAAACCCAATGAGGGAAAAACCATGGTGAGGATTAACTCACTATATAATGTAGTTCCAAAACCGGATACAAAAGAGGTTCACTACCAAATTAGAAAGACTCACTACTAGATAAAAAATCTCACTACTTACAAGTAGGACTCACTATCCAAACAAAGAGACTCACTCCCTACAAAAGATTATAGTAACAAAATGGCTTACAACTAGAATATGAACTAATGAAGTTACACCTCACAAGTGCAGATTCAATTCCTTTGATGCTCATAGAAATCACATGCGAGAAGACTAATACTTTCTCTTATTTGCATTCACTTTCATTCCACACACTTCAATCTCTAAACTACCCAATATATATATTTGATACATATGCAAGCATCAATTAGGTTGGTCTAATTAGATGCAATCTTTATTTACCAAAAAGACTAACTGTTAGCTCCAAGTTAGCACAAAGATTCTCTAAAAATAATTCATCTAGGTAGCACACTATATCATGTTAGCTTGGACCTAAGATAGGTCGTTCATATATCGATAACACAAATTAAACCATTACACCACCAACTATTTATTAAACTAGCCATGGATAGACCTAATAATAAAATCCAACACCAGACCAATGTCAACTCGCCATATGATCATATGAGCATACAAGAGTGTATACTTTCGAGCTTCAAACATTCATAAACCATCTCCCAAATCCATGAACAACTATGACCATCAGAGTGGAAATGCAAACCAAAATACTAGACAAAAATACATGAGGACGTAAACTTGTTCTTCATACTAATTAAGAGTACTAGATCAAACTGACAACTTAATCAACATGGTGACATCAATGACAAGACAAAGTCTGATCTTCTTCATTCTTCCAACAACATCCTCACAATAATATTTTAGATTAAACCATTACATTTAATGACAAAGTATTCATTGATATCCATTTTATATTGGTGTCGTAGGCTAACAAAGATAGTTTTATGTCAAGTCTATGTCATTTATGATAGATCAGTCTCTATTTGCAAATAAATGAACATACAATGCCAATAAAATATTCACTATCAACTTGGGCTGACCTAGTTTCATTCATGGAGAACACAATGCCCATTTTCATCATTTCAAAACATAATCAATGATGGAGAATTCATTGGCAACAAGATAAGTAATGAAAAAATAAATCATATTTAAAGTCTAAGCAAACATATAATTCAAATATTCAATCAAACTTAGGTTCTTGACAAAACACTTCCTCCCATGATTATAAGCGAAGAATTCTCTAGTCGCTCTTAAAGCAGCTACCCCTTACATACATGAAACAATATTTAACTATATCATATCTGGAATTTTCACATATGGGATTACTGGTTTATATACCATACATATCTAATAACAACATGTAGACTTATGTTTGTAATAAACTTCAAGAAATAGATCGTCAATCCTATAGATCGAACTAGAAAAGGGCATGATGAGTCCACAATTTAAACAAATCCACCATTCATGTTGAACAAGGTTAGCTTAGGAAGGTAATTAACAATACATATATTTAAATAAAGTTTTATAGTCACTTGCTTTGCCCCTTTAATTATCGGCCCATCCAATAACCAATAATATAAATACAAAATAAGAATAGGGTATCATTTTCCCTTCCTAGGATCAATAGCCAATACTCTTCATGGATTTTACTATGTTGGCTTACACATTCATATCAAAATTATAATATTGATAGCCATTACATGGCCTACACTTAAGGCTTTAAGCCTTGGACCTAGGTCCACTGTTAGCCGATAATGGATCTACACAAAAAATGGGTCACATGTCAAGGAGGCTGATGGCCATACGACCCCTCAAGGGGGTTGATCATACATAACCATTCAACTCAAGTTGACCTTAACACAGTCATAGACATTCTCACCTAATAATGCTATCGAAGTAATCGATGGAAAGAAAGAAATACTTCTAGCAGATATTGATGTTGATAATAGAATAAGTCTTATTCTAAGGGAAATCATTTTACCTCAATTTCGAGCCTTTGAAGTTCTTTCACAAATTTTTCCAACCACGAGCACTTTTCTCTACTTTTTGCCTTCCCCAGCCCATCAAAATCCTTCCTGCTACTTTTTCCTCTATTTTTCTTCATACAAAAATGGAAATAAATCTTGCATGCACTAGCATTGCCATTATGGCATTATTTTCTTGCCGCCATCCACTATCTTCCTTATTTTGAGTATTTCCATTATACTTGTGATAGGCCACTACATCCATCATGGACTACCTTTAATATTTTTAATTCATTTTTAAATAGTCCAATTTGAATATATCGGTTATCGAATTTGAATTCTATATAAAATTAAACATGTGTACATTTATATGTATAGGTATGTATATATATATGTATTTAAAAATGATTTTCATTCATATTTACCATGTTTCAAATAATGTGTGTATATATTTACATATGCATTCCAAAATAAGTTGTTTTTTTGGAATGGCTTATAAGTTCCATACACTATCATTAAAATTAAGGAAAATGAATTTTTATTCCGAGCATCTATATATATATACCAAAAAAAGAATTTTCTTTACAAAGCGTGCTTTCATTTTCTTCAAAACATAGAGTTTAAATAAATAATTTAATCTAAAAAACATTCATTTTCAAGCACTGAAACAATTCAAGTCAGGAAATTACGTTCTCTTGTATATGTAAATTAGTTTGAATGCAAGTCTCCATGCCATTTGTGGTGTGCACATCCAGATTCCAATTAGCTTATCGTTCGATCTGGTTAAACAATCCTACTTCAGCCATGTTCTCATTCTTCAACATGTCACCTTACATCTACACACACTTGCACTCACAAATTGATCAGTAACATTCAATTTCTTGGTAACAAATAAAATAATTTTGCAAAGTCAACATTAGTCAACTTCTTTCATTCAATTTTTTTGAAAATTCTAAAATTTCCATTTAATATTTATTGAATTTCTTCAATAACTCAATTTACCATATTATAATAAATATGCAATAAAATTGGGTTATGACAGAGAATACTCCAATAGCATGATGCCACATGACCTATATCTATTTATCCCAATTCTACACATTTTCTTAATGCACTCTCTTTATGAAAATACAGTTTGAAGCTTGACACCATTCTACAATACTATAATTACACACATCCCCATTTTATCAACACTATATAACACATTTAAGATATATGCTAAATGTAAAGAAATAGGTTGTGAATATGGTATATGCTATGCTAAGGGAATGGCATGTGTCATAAGCAAGTTGGACCTCCTAACACTTAAGTGATTTAATAAAGCATGTCCAAAAAAGATTTTTTAAAGAAGTTCTTAGGTAAAGAAGGGGCCAAAGACCATAGATGGGGACTCAGACTTAAGATTTTAATAATTTGGGATAAATTCTAATGAGTCACAAATCTGACCGATATGTGAGATAAAGAGGGAAAGTTAAGACATGGGGTAAAGAACCATAGGTTGTGAGTTAAAATCTAGGTAATCAAAATTAGGTTTTTTTAGGGCTTTAGACTACAACTTGGCAAGGGTGAAAGGTAAATAATAGAGGAATTTTATCATGATGCACATTTGAAATTTCTCCAATTAGTTATATTTGATAGGAATCATAAGGGAAATGGCACAAGATAGAATAGTGCCATTAGTGGGTCTATCTGGGGACACATGCTTCAGTGAAGGATGACAAGATTCTAGGTCTTTGGGAGAGCATAACATGTGCCAAACCACCAGGGTCTAAAACATCCCAAAATTGATACATCATTTTATGGCCTCGAGCCACCAAATGAAAAGAGGAACCAATGCGTGCCTTTGTCAAACACTATCCTGTTAAAGGAACTAATATCCCTTAACCCAAAAAAATTTCTACCATACCACAACAACAAGGACAACCTCATTTTTTCAAGAAAAAACATATGATTTCCTCTAAGAAATTGAAGACTTGGTCCATGTAAGATCATGTTATTGTATGGTAACCATATCATGTAGTCCGCCTCACTGCCACACATTATATTTTTTGTTTTTGTAGTGGGTTGTGACTAAAACTAAAAACTCTAATCAACAACATATAAAACCATGCTACCTCCATGTCTTTTGACCTCCTCAATTGAATGAAGGAAAAAAAAGAATACCTCCAATTCATATGGAAAAGAAAATAATGCCACTTCATCATGCTAACTTTCAAATGGATAATTCTCCTCTAACAATTCAAACTAAACAACTTGAAGCTTTGGCATATAAGAAACTTGAGTAGCTGAAAAATCACCAACTTTGGGGAGCTTGTTCCTACTCAACACCATTGCAAGATGCATTATGGGTCCAAGTGAAGTGCTCAAACTGAGAAACAATGGAATTCACATAGTGATAACCTACATCTTAATCACAAAGGGATTTTTTAAATTTGACTTCACTCAAAATAGGGACCATAGATGACTAGCATACCTTGGGGTCATCTATGTTGATATAGACCTCATCAAAACATCCATGTATACCATGAGACACTTTCTATGAATAGATGCACTCTTCAAATTGTCTCTCTATTTTAATTCTTTGGAAATATGTTGAGATAAATATGCCCCAAAAATTAGACCTATGACACACATCTATCGAGTTTGGTTGAACATCATTACCTTGTCATGACTCATTTAAATTTTACTACTCATGAGGATGACTATAAGTTGCACACCCAAAAAACCGGTTTTCATATGCATCTATGTGATTAAAATAATCACATTCTTCAAGTGAAAACTCATTGTAAGAAATATCATTAGTTGTACCAGTATGTATTTATAATTTTTTTATTCATGTACAACTAAAACTATGCTATCCTCATACAAACATTCATTGACAACTTAAAAAATATAAAAAGGGAAAAAAGAAGGTAATAATCCAAATAAGGATGTAATTTCTTGTTCACCATTTTATTACCCACATATGCATGCTCTATACAATTAACTACCTGTATTTGATTCATTCAATTAATATCTTGCATTCACATCCTCTTCTCTATCGAGAATGTTGTGACAATCAATAGGGTCATATCCCACACTCTTAGAGTACTAATAATCATTGGTTTCTTCACTATAAATCCCCATGGATGATTTCTTGAGCATTAAGTTCATTGCAAACTCTATCACTTTCATATGATATAGAGAGAGTTGGCTCTCTATTTTTGTAGTTTCTAACTCAATGGGAGGCATGATCTCAGATATTTCATTCATCTTATCATTCCTTACATCTTGGTTTTTGTGACAACTACTTTCATTTGCAAACATATCCTCTGTGGAATATTCAAAACTATAATTCTCACCACAAAAATATGCATCATTGCCTTCTATTATACCATCCAGAATCACATTAACATGCCTAGAAAAGGTACCATCACAAAAATTAGATAGGAAACTAATTCCATATTTACCTATCATTTTATCAATAATTGTAAACCACTGATATATGAATCCAAGACTATAAGGCTTTAAATCAGCTAGAATAGTACTCAAGTTTGGATCAAGTCTTCCTTAAAAAAATCAATACATACTAATTCATCAGGCCTGCCAAATTCTGGTATAGAAAACAAACATTTTATGAATCTATCATGAAAATAATATGAGGATTCACCCTCATATATTTTTTATATCATACAATACATCTATAGGTGATTTATATTCAACCACATGTTCATATTTTTCTTCAAGTTCTTCTTGAATGTGTAGAAACCTTCTACCAGATAAACATTCATTATTCACTTCACCAAAATCAAGCCATGAAGAGTATCTCAAGCTCTTTCAATGAACAAATTCAATGCATAGGAAGATTAGAAAACCAATCCTTATCATTATTTTATAAAGTTCTTACCAAATACTTCATGACAACATCTTCCTCTACTATCTGACAACCCACCATCAAACAGGTGAAAACTTGCAAATTTTTTGATGTTTATTCTTCATAACCTCCACAAAAATTAGGTTGATATTCATTATTTTTCTAGGAAGAAAATGTGGATAGCCTTGGATTTTACGGAAATCCAGACGGTTATATCTTTCTATAGAGAAAACATTTCTTTAAGGATATGGTTGTTGTGTAGTTACGAAAAATATCTAGTAGAGGGAGAACCACAATGATTATATATATTTTCTAGTACCTTAGATCACTGAGTAAGGGATAATATTTTATAGGACCTCTTATAATTGACCTTGATACAAAATATAGAAATAGATAAATACCTAAAGAATATTTAAAACCCTAGAACTCTTCTGATGATGTAGCAATTTTTATTCAATCACCACCTCTTCAAAGAGAATACTATCTTCAAGTAGCAAGAAGCTTCTTAAAGTATCAAGTTTCATTCATAGTTCTCTCCACTAGTAGAGTAGCAAACATTCATGAAAACTTTAGAGGTACTATAAAAACTCCTTCTCCAAGTATGAAGGTATTCAAATCATTTGAATCTTTCTTAATGGATGTGTCTCAATCTCCCCAACAAAGTTGTCATTATGTTGGTTGCTTAGATGGGGAGCTTCAAATTTTATAGAAGAAGGTTAATTCTTAACAAAAGTTTCAGAGTCATATCCCTAGTAGAGTTTTCATTCTTTTGGTGGCTCGAATGGGGAGAAAATTTAACAATTAGTATCATAGGGTTAGTGTAGGACCATGGGGGTCCAAAATAGGCCTTGGTATATAAGATCGATCACAATATCCTCACTACCTTCTACATGAATTTACATCACTGCTTGAATGTCAAATAACCTTATTATTTAGATTCAATGATATTAAATTCCATAGCTAGAGACAATAGCATAATAGTATATATTTATATATGCCACTATTACAAAATATAAAGGCACTATCACATAATGACTAATAAACATAAACCTTCATCGTTAGCATTCAACAATTTTTTCATATAGTCTCTTCCTTAACCAATACACAACACTTTCAAAGGGACTAATCTTAGAACCCTTGAGAAGAACCAACCTTAGAACCCTAAGAAAGAACCAAAACTTTCCTTTCTAGTTTAGGCATAACTTAGAAAATATTCAGGCACAAAACTCTAACATAGCTAGGGTTTACACAAAAATATGATTGGATTTAAATATATAATCTCAACATATCAAAGTCTCATACATGCATAACAATATGATTAGGAGGAATAATGCCTCTATACACATTGTTGATCGATTATGTTGTGGATCATGGAGATAGTTAATTCTCAAGTGGAAAAAGTAGTTGAAACAGTTCCCCATAAGTCATTGTCACAATCAACTAAAGATTTGAATGTTGATAATTGATCTGGGCACCTTCAAGCAAAATTGACAGCTAGCACATATCTAGGGTTCACCATATTTTCCATTTGAATTACCTATTGTGAAAATGCGTTGTGAAGGCTTTATACAGTAGGTTCTAGAATCGACACACATCCCTTTCCTTTCTTTATCAACAACACTTTTTGGTTTTGTGCTATATTTATGAAAACATGTTATATAGAAGCTTCATGCTACAATGAAGTGAAAAAACATGTTTTTCTGTTACTTTCTATCATTGAGTACATTTCACTTATATGTTCCTTTCTTAAAATTTCACTCTAAAGGACTTGTGTACTTAAACGAACAAGTGCCAAGTATCTATATGTGACCTCACCCTCCTAGAGCCTTTTCATTATGTACTCCTTACAAAGAAACTTGTTGTGAAGAAGAAAAACACAAGTTTCAACCTTTAAATAGTTTTTGGCTAGGAAATTCTTGCTACATGCTCCTTTTATGATATTGCACCCCAAAGAAGTGATGTGTTGAAATAATATCATGACATGCATTTTAATCTTACAAACCCAACCTAACACATTCTCATTATGTTCTAGAGGCACTAAAATGCACTACAAAGAACATTTGTGTTGCATTCATGGACAAGAACACATCCCCTTTCTATTCGTCACCACTAAGCACAAGTTCCTTATATGCCAAAGCACAAAAAAACACTCTAAAAAACCTTGTGCTACAATCAAGGTCCACCACTTGTCTCATTTTTTGCATCTTGGATTAGGACATTTTCCTTTATGCACCCAGTCCATGAAATTGCACTCTAAAGGGAGAGTGTTCTATAATCTAATCTTGACACGTGTTCTCATTTGGTGAGCCCTGCCTAGAACAAATTCTCAATATGCTCAACTCAAAGAAAAATTATTTTAAGGGAGAGCATGTTGCAATAGGATGATTCCACATGCCTTCTCTCTATTTATCTTGACTCAACACATTTTATTTATGCACTCTCTTTATGAAAATGCACTTCAAATTAGAGGTAGAACATTGTAATATTATAGTAACATGCATCCCTATTTTATCAACACCACCTAAACTAAAGGTAAATAAATACATTGGGAAGATGGTATGCACTCAACTAAGGGTATGGCATGTTTCCTAAGTGGGTCAAGCCTCCTAGCACTTAAGTGATTTAATCTAGCATGTGCACAAAATTTGTTTAAAATATGTACTTAGGGAAAGAAGAGGCTAGAGACCAATTAGTGGGGACTTAGACTCAAGATTTTAATAATTTGGGATAAAGTATAATGAGTCACAAGTTTGATCAGTATGTTAAACAAAGAGATCCAATTAAGACATGGGGTAAAGACCCTGGTAGAGCTCCTAAATTTTTAAGATTTTGTGGTGTGTCTGGCCTTATCATCATTCTATGCTTTTGTACTTAGGGTTAGGCCTAGGGTTTTAGGTTATTAACCCTCCTTTCAAAATTGTATTGGAATCAAAATTGAATGTTATAATCCTTTATTGACATGTGTACCCAATTGTCGATCACTTAATTTGTATCCTAAGCTATTAAAATCATTCTCCATACCAGCCCCTTGAGTTAGCTTTGTTGGTCACCATCTGTAGGTTTGCCATTTCGATTTTTTACCATAGTTGGGCATGATATAAACTTAGGTTTTAAAGTCCTCATCCTTAAGGGTTAAGTCTCATCGACTTAGGGGTGGCCCCATTTTATCAACTAACCTTTTCAAGATGTGTAGAAATAGAGGTTTATGATGGTCATTCGATCACTAAGGATAAATCTCAACCATTCCCTATGCACCCATTCTAGTTTTTGGTCCTATTATTTTATTCACATAGGTTGGCAAGCTTAAGCCACATGTCTTGTGGGCTTAGTTTTTGATTGAAGACTGTAGGTGGTACCACAAACAATCAACGATGATCAACAAAACACTTGGTGACATCCTCACCTCTCCCTGCTAGCCCATTCTTGTTTATTTTTTATTAAAATAAATGAACGGGTTGGTGGGTGGTTGCCATCTATCATCATCACTGGTGGGCCCTATGTTTCTAGTTAGTCGACATGCAAAGGTTTGAAGGTGATCAACGGTTGGCATCTCCACATGTTTTGTCATTTAATCCCTTCCTCGCGTGCCCATTTATATTGTTTATTAGGGTGAAGAAGCCACATGGGCAAGCGGGCATGGAGACATGTGGAATCTTAGAAGGTGGGCCATATATCTTCTACAAGCAGAAAATGACATTAAAAAATAGATCTATGGTAATTACAAAGCAATATGGCCTGATCTCTACCGTTCCTCACCACCTCATTGGTCTTTATTTTAATACTTATTATTGGGATTGGCCTAGTGGGAATAGTGGCATCCATCACTCTAATGGAGGGACTCATTGAGTCTTAATGAAGATGTGTACTTTTCAAAGGTCTTAGACTGATGGTTGATGGTGGGTGATGTGGACTACTCTGACCAATCCCCTCCATCCCATGAGGGCCCCATATATGCCTCCCATTTTCAGTGGGCAATTAGGTGACTACCACATGGACTAAGTTAGATGTTCTGATAAACTTTACCAGAGAAGAAATTTTTCTCAAACTTGGTTGAAACTACATTAAATTTAGAGCATTGCCAAATTTCAACCAAGTCCTTGGCACACATTCAAGATTTGGGAGATGCTTGTAATTGTGGTCATCATTTTTTTCAAGTGCTAAATAATTTGAGGCAACACAGGGTACGGGTGATATTCTGAGGAGAAATCATGATCAATTCCTTCTATCTTGTGGTAGTGATTTGTGAGAAAATTAATTCCCATGGGTGAATGGGTAAATGTGACATGACATGTTTTATCAGGCTAAGTATGTGATTTATTATGCAGATTGAGTGGTGTTTATCCACTTGGGACATCTCATTGGGAAAAAGTATAAATGCGTGTAAAATTCATTTTTTGTCATAATTAACCATTTTGGTTAATTGCTTGTTGATTTTGTTAAGGTGTGTGATCAATGACTCAGACTCAAAAATCAAGGAAGCTAGTTGATGGCTCTCTTGTCCAAGCTCCCTTGAAACATTATTGAATTCATGTTGCAGCTAGCCTATTTATTGGTGACTCCTTTCTTGTTACTCTCACCATTTTTTATTTAAGATAATTGAGAGTCTTGGAGTGAGCATGCGAGGTTCTCTAAGTGTTACAAAATTTGAGCTTGTTGTTTTATGTGGAAGGGTAGTCTTTCTTTGAATTGTTCCATCAAAAATGGGTAAGGTGGGTGTTTCTATTATCCTAGCATGTAGGTCTAGGAGACTTATTGAGTCTTAGAGTGTTGAGCCCAAAGAGGAGAAGGATGTTCTTAAGGTTCTTACAACACCAAAGAAGAAGGCAAGAGCTGAAAGGAAATCTACACGTGCGACTCTCAAGCATTCATATCATCTAAGGAGCCAAATTTTATCTAAGGAGTTGGTCAAAGGAAAGTAAAAGAAGGTTGAAAGGCTTGACAGAGAGGCTGCAAGGAAAAAAATGTATTGCCGAGCTTTTATGGGATGGCATCAATCTCCCATCGAAGTATCAGATGGTCCATTTGACAATGGAGATGAAACTGACTTTAGCTATCACCAGTATCTCATGGCCCTAACTGATTTGACTAACTCTGAGGATGAGGTGGTGATAGCCACTCCAATTTAAATAAGGATATCGAGTAGGCGTTCTTATTCTACTAAATAGGCAGAATATCACCCCGCTCCCTCCTGAGCTGATGCTCAAGTGTTTTTTGTCCTTTATGTTGACATGTCTCTTTTGGCTGGTGTGTATGAATCTAGGTTCTTGTTGTCTTTTTCTTTTTGTGTTGATGGTGACTTTAGGTGGTCGACATGAACGTAGAAATTTTTATGTTGTGATGTGGTGCCTTATGGAGGGCTAGTGGGCTTCCCCAACAAATGGCTTTTGATATTTTTCTCTCCCCTATGATGTAAATGATGATTTATAACTACCTGGGGAATATTTTGAAGACTAGTGAAATTAAAGTGAAATTTGAGTAAATGTGACTATAATTTAGCTCGATGCTTGTTGCTTCCTTACTCTATAAATGTGATTTCAAGTCTAATTACAAAGGGTTGGATTTTTAAGTCATATTATAGTTCAGGTAGAAGCCTGGCTTAGGAAGGAGCATACTATGGAAATATAAGTATGAATAGAGCAGTACATTGTCTTGGGTATGAGTCTTATATGTGATAATCTTAAAATTAGTTTTATAGAAATGTGATATTGAAACAAATCTTAGTTCTAAGACATATACTCTCCTGTGTACCTTTTTTCAAGTTATAAATGAAAATATCAAGGGTATTCTCATTTATCTTTAGTTGTTTGATTAGATGTATGACTCTTTTTCTTGCTTTAGTTCAAAGATTGGATTAAATGCTAAAAGATGGTTGTAGATTTGTAATAAATTGCATAGGATTTGGTAAGAAGTTATGTTTTAGGAATTATGAATTTTCATATTGCAAAGTACTATGGAAATAGTCCACCAATATTGGAATCAAGTCGCTTGTATATCATGATTTTTTATATATCCAACTCCATCATCCCAATTGATGAAGCACTAGTCTATTTGTTAAGTAAATCTTGCAAGTGAATGGTTATGGGTATGCCTACCTATTCATTTGAAATGAGGACCAAATTATTGAAACTTTCAATTACAATGAATGGATCTAAAGTAATACTTGATTCCTAGCAATAAATGTTAATTTATTCAAGTATCAGCCAAGTCTTTAATGAATTGAATTTATCTGCATTCTGTAGGAATTAATCTGTGTATAGAAGTGTTCTTGATAAATTTAATATTAGATGAACATGAATAGGAACACCCTCCTAGGTCCCATAGAGCTTGAAGAGTAGGAGTAAGGTCATGTAAATCCTTACTCGTTAGTTGGCCACCAAATTTGACCATTCTTTAGTATAAAAGGTTGGCTACCCTTTTAGAGGACTTCAAAGTTTAGGTGGTTCTCCAAAAAACAACCAACAAAATGGAAACTGCACTGGGGAGAACTCTAAGAAATTTATAAATATAAGATCATCTTTCCTTAAGAGTCCTAGAAGTATCAAAATAGTTTGTAACCAGAGTTTGACAATTGTGGAATCCTATTTCCCATCTGAGTCACCAAAAAAATGGTGAATCCACTAGGGAGAACTTTGGGAAATTTATAAATAGAAGATCATCTTGCCTTAAGAGTCCTTGAAGTATCAAAACAATTTGTAACCAGAGTTTGAAAATTGTGGAATCCTATTTGTCCATCAGAGTCACCAAAAAAATGGTGACTCCATTGGGGAGAACTCTGAGAAATTTATAAATAGAATATCATCTTGCCTTAAGAGTCCTTGAAGTATCAAAAAAAATTGTAACTAGAGTTTGACAATTGTGGAATCCTATTTGCGCATTTGAGTCACCTACAAAATGGTGAATCTGCTGGGGAGAACTCTGAGAAATTTATAAATACAAGAATCCTAGCTACAGACTGTTATAAACTCAAGAAGTTGGTAAATTTGAACATTTGATTTAGATATTGAGAAGTTTTCAGACCTAGAAGTGATTTTGTTGCAACAATTTTCAAAGAATTTGTGTCTTTGTTGTTGGAGGAGACCCAAAAGTAAATCTATCATCAAAATAACTTCATATTACTTAAAGTTCAATCCTTTGTGAAAGTAGGTTGTGAATATGCCTAAAGAACCTGCTAAAAGATGTGAAGAGAGTTTCATACCTGCAAATATTTTTACTCAAGAAGAAAGGATATAACTAGCTACCACAAGTTTCCAGGTATTCTCACAATCTAGATAAAATTTGTCATGAAAAAGTAGTTTTATGAGAAGCTTTTAAAACTTGAAGAAAATAAATGATTCCCTATTAAATGAAATTACATTAAGAAAGGGAATATTAATAGTCCTCTTCATACTTCTGAAGTATTATGTGTAATATTTATAATGATTTGAGAAGTATGTTTGTTTCTGAATTATGCCTCAGAGAAAGTTTTAAGACAAGAAGGTTTAACCTATATCTTAGGATTATGGCTAAATTATTGAATGACGTAGCTATTTGAAGATTGATAATAATTGGATAGTGAACATAAGAAGGTTTTCTCCTATGATATAGCAAGTAAAATATGCAGGGCAATCAAATTTACCATATCCTCAAAGGGATTTTGTTATTGAAAGGTATATGTCATTGTCTATTAGTGGTATCAAAGGTTTCCCTAACCTCATTCCTAAAAGTGTCAAGAAACATTTTCCCAAATTCACAGGGAAAAGTTTAGAATCAGCCTCTTAGCATTTGCAAACATTTGTGGAGGTGATGGGAGGTAATGAAGTAAATCACGACAATATTGTTATGAAACTTTTTGTTCAAACTCTAAAGGGTGATGCTAGAAATTGGTTCTCATTTTTACCTGCTTGTTCTATTGCTTCATGGAATCAGTTTGTGGAAACCTTTGTAGAACAGTTTGGTGAAATGGTAAACCCTAATGTGGTAAGAATTTTTCTTATGGAAATCCATAAAAATAAAGATGAGTTGGTTCCAACTTTCAACCTTAGATTCTCACACACAATAAGGGACATTCCAGAAAGTATAAGACCAAATTATGTTGAATGTTTGGTTGTGTATCTGGGTACATTTGATAGTAAGATGAGTTACTGGTTGAGAGACAAGGAACCCACAACATTACACCAAGCATGTCAAATTGCTATGGATATTGAAAATAATCTGAAATATTCAATGATGAAAGGATATAAGGTTGTAAGTATTGGTAGATTTAATACACCTATTATAGATGGAGTAGACAATAGAAGTGATGGTCAAGAGAGGAATACTTCTACTTCTCTAATTCCTCAGTCATCACAATAGGAAAATCAAAGTAAGCATTAAGATGAATATCAACTGATTTTGATCAAATTTGATCAAATATATTTTATTGAGAACTTGTATGAAATGAAAAGACACAAGGATGAGTCACCCTATGATTTGTTCTCAAGATTCTTGGATGCTTTATTGGAGGTTCCTAAGGATCTCAAACCTAAGGATTCAATATGCATTGATCTATTATGTGAAATTTATGATTCTGAATTGAATAAATTGCCAAATGAATTTAAGGCTTAGAATTCTGATCAAGTATTTGAGTGGATAAAGATTGTAGAAGGAGCTAAGTGTGATCATGAATACGAGGCAATGTTTTGGAATATTGATGGTGGTTGTCCTATTGAAGAAGATCAGAGAATGATGCAAACACAAAGAGAAGATATATTAGATCAAGAACATCCACCTTGTTCTATAGGTGAAGCTAATGATTGTAATCACTTTACAAATAACATGAATGTTGATCTATATAATGATGAGGAAAATGAAGACATAGGGTTTCAAGATAACTTAGAGAGGCATTAGTTGTAACCTTGGGATATCTTGAATACAGAAGAAGTAGAAGAGAGGATACAAATATTTCCTTACCAAGATTCGGTTACTAATAGTGATGCATCTATTGTTGAAACTTTTTTGCAAACCATGGAACAAGATGATAGGAGTGAATACTTGAGATTTCAGTTTGAACACAATTTCATATCGAGAGACCTCCTTGCTATAATAACCATGATGACAATAGATGTATCCATTCCTCTATTGACTCTTTTTGTCTTGATGAAATAGAAGTGGAATCTTCTTCTTCGTATAGGGTGTGTGAAGCTGATAATGGAGATGTATATCTTCTTGAGGGAGAATAATCCTCTTCCTTTGAAGAATTTTTCAAAGTGTGGATCAAACATATTGATCATTGATGATGAGAATGGAATTGAAAATATATCTCTATGCTTTTCTAGTGATTGTAATGATTCTGAGTATAATGATAATATGGAAGATTTGGACCATCATACTGAGGGAGGAGAAAATTTTGTGACAACAATGAATGTATGGAATAACCCTTTGTTTATTGAGCTTCTATATTTATTGTAAATACAAGATGGTGATCATTATTGGTGTATAAATAACCCACTCTTTGATGATTCTGATGATGCATCTAATGCAGTGTTGGAGTATAGCAATGAGAAATTAAGGAAACATATTGATGAGCTCCTTGAAGCAATTCTTCTGATTACCTTACATCTGACATAGATATGCTCAGTAAATCTGAATATCAGCATGAGAATGAAGTTTTTGTTTCTTCCTCTGTAGATTTTAATTACCTTTTTGAAGATAATCAGGAGGTAATTTATTCACATGGAGGGTGTAGTGATATGAATATTGATAAGGTTGCTCATGCACAAATAAACGAACACATGATATGGGATGCAAGCATGCAATGTAATGAGGATATCCAGTCGATGAAGTATATTAATTGTGTGAATAATGAACAATCTAAAGATAGAAATGTATGTGTTCAGTGGGTTGATCCTGAACATAGAGCTAAAAATGATAAAGATGTAGATGAATGTGTTAATCTCCCTATTGATTATGATTGGTTGTGTAAAGCATAAATGAAAATGTCTATTATAAATTAAAAGGATGATGATGTACTCATGAATGAAAGAATATTTTTAAATGATCAGAATATACATCATGATAAGAATATGGAGCTTGAATCAACATCATTACCAATTGATAATGTTGAGGGATTTTTTGGTCGACCTGATATTGTACATGAATTTACTTTTGTGCATGAATTTCTCTTTGATGATCTTGTGAGTGTTGATTTATTTGGGCCTATTCTTGATACATTTCGCTTTGAGTTGAATGATTATCTGGGGAATGATTCAGAGTATGTTATTGAACCTGAGATGAATGAATTTACCCAGTTATGGGATGTTACAAATGCATATGAACCCTATTCCCATGATGTCAATGATTCTTTTGATGCAGTGCAATTCAAGATGTTTTTGAGTATGCTTATTTCCTTTTTGATCCATCTGTAGGTTTTTTACAAGGTACTCAACAAACCTTTTATGAAGTTTTTTAGTTTGAGATGCAAACTAAATATGAGATAAAAGTCTATGATATTATTAACAAGGTTGATTATGAATGCTTCACTTTCCCAATTCAATCTGACATGGTTGATTGTGTCAATCACAATGAAGTTGATCCTTGGGAAAGGCTTGATATAGTTTTTGATCCATTATAGATAGAAAATGATAAATTTTTGACAAAGGTAAAAGTTGGCATTAAGTTCTAGCAGCCTGGGGCTACCAATTTGAGGAGTGAGGCTTGTGAAATTGATGAAGGAATGTTTCTTAAGACTCTAAGGGATGTGCATTGTATATTTTAATTTTTACTGGTTTGTTTTCTTTTGTTGGGTATGTCTGCCTTGTCTGAGTAGACTCCTGGTTTTGGTATTTTGGCTTGCTTCAAATTGAGATCTAGTTTCTTGCCATACCCACCAGGGGTATGCATCCCCGAGCATGAGCCACTAGTAGAGCTACTAAATTTTGAAGATTCTATGATTTGTCTAGTCCTGTCATCATTTTATTCTTATGTACTTGTAGTTAGGCCTTAGGGTTTTAGGTTATTGACCCTCCTTTCAAAATTTATATCGGCATAAATATTGAGCATTATAATCCTTTGTTGACCTGTGTACCTAGTTTATGGTCATTTAAGTTGCATCTTGAACCATTAAAATTGTTCTCCATATCGGCCTCTTGGGTTAGCTTTGTCGGTCACCATCTGCAGGTTTGTCATTTTGATTTTTAACCATAGTTGGGCCTAATATTTCATGATTAAAAACTTAGGTTTTAAAGTCCTCATCCTTAAGGATTAAGTCTCATTAACTTAGGGGTGGCCCCATTTTATAAACTAGCTTTTTTGGCATGTGTAGAAATGGAGGTTTATGATGGTCGTTCGATCATTACAAATGAATCTCGACCATTCCCCATGCACCCGTTCAAATTTTTGGCCTTATTATTTTATTTACATGGGTTGGTGGGCTTAATCCATGTGTCTTATGGGCCTAGTGTTTGATTGAAGATTGCAAGTGGTACCAAAAAGAATCAATGATGATCAATGAAACACATGGTGGCATCCTCACCACTCCCCACTACTCCATTCTTGTTTATTTTTTATTAAAATGAACAAATGAGCTAGCAGGAGGTTTCCATCTATCATCACCAATGGTGGGCCCCACATTTCTAGGCAGTTGACATGCAAGGGTTTGAAGTTGATCAATAAAAGGTGTTGCCACATATGTTGTCATCTGATCTCTTCCTCGCATGCCTATTCATACTATTTATTAGGGTGAAGAAGTCACATGGGTGAGTGGGCATGGTGACATATGGAATCTTGGAAGGGGGGCCATATATCTTCTACACATAGCAAATGGTGCCAAAAAACATATCTACATTAATTACAAAGCAACATGGCCCGATCTCCACTATTCCCTGCCACCCCATTGGTCTTTATTTTAGTGCTTATTATTGGGAGTAGACTAGTGGGCACGGTGACATCTGTCACTCTAATGGAGGGACCCATTGAGTCTTAATTAAGACATGCAATTTTGAAAGGTCTCAGATTGATGGTAGATGGTAGGTGATGTGGACTACTTTGACCAATCCCTACCATCTCGTGAGGGCCCTGTCCATGCCTCCCATTTTTAGTGGGCAAGTGGGCAACTGCCATGTGGACTACTTTAGATGGTCTAATAAACTTTAGTAGAAAATAAATTTTGCTCAAACTTGGCCAAAATGCATTAAATTTAGAGCGTCACCAACTTTAAACCAAGTCCTCTACATGCATTCAAGATTTGGGAGATGCTTGTAGTTGCGGTCATCATTTCTATCAAGTGCTGGTACATGTGGGCTAAAGAATTTCAGGCAACACAAGGTAGATGTGATATTCTTAGGATCAATCATGACTGCTTCCCACTATCTTGTGGTGATGATTTGTGAGAAAATTAATTCCCATAGGCAAATGGGTAAATGTGACACGAAAATTTGTATTAGGCTAAGTATGTGATTAATTATGTAGATTGAGTGGTGTTTATCCACTTGGGACATTTGATTGGGAAAAGTATGAAACACATGCAAAACTAATTTTGTGTCATAATTAACCATTTTGGTTTGTAGACACGTAAAATATACATGCACCTGATCTTGATTTCACTAACACCAGTTCATCCTGAATCATCTCCTTTACTAATCAATTTAATTGAATAATCTTTATTCATTTAAATTCATCATATTTCATCTCTTATTTAAATAAATCAAATTTATTTGATTAATTCATCATCTCCTATTAATTAAATCAATCATTTTATTTAATTAATCTTATAGTCCCTCTTTTAATTAAATAATTCACTTTATTTAATTAATCTCTAAAATTCATCTCCTTTAAATTAAATAAATTAATCTTTACTTGATTTAATCTAACACCATTCTCTTTAATTAAATAAATTAAACTTTATTTAATTAAGTCTAAATCCATTATTCATCTCATTTTGATTTATTTAAATTCTAAAATCTAAATCAAATTGTCAAATCGGCTAATTTCTATCTAAATTAATCAAATCCCGATTAATCCTAATCCATCAAATCCTCTAGATTTTGCAACTTGCACAATAAATCATTTTATTTGATTTATTAATTCTTCTATTTTCTCTCAACTTGGCATCAATAGGGGAATATTCCTCAAATTCAAAAATCCCTCCAAAAGGGATGAGTACATCCAACAAGGTATTAAAGGCCTCTTACATGTCCTTTTCCTTGAGCCAAGTGGCATTTACTCCATTTCTCTCTCCCTCCAACTTGTCATTTCACAAATTTCAAATTCCACCTAACCATATTTATTTGCACATTTATCAAAATGTGCTCATTCCTCCAATCATATGTGGACAAGTGTGATTCTCTCATTGGTTGGTCTTTTGTCTCACATTCATCCATTTTTCCTCTTCCTCCATCATTCTCTTCTATTTAAAGGAGGCTCTCATTTGAATCTAGGATCCATCAACTAAGAGCACAATCACTATAGGCATTTAGCATTTGAGTTCATAGCATTTCATATTTTGCAATCAATTTAGCTTGGTTATTGGAAAATTTCATCAAGGAAGCACAATAATCACCAAAGATCATCACTTTACATCAATGAATTGGGAAAGGGTCATTTTCCACATCAAAATGGCACCAATTCCCCCATGGGATTGATATTTTTCTCATTCTAGAATAAGATTTGATAGCTTTGTTATTGTGTACTTTATTTCATTTCTTGTTTTCATGCTTCAAGCTAATTCCATGGGGAATGTTTATATAACTTGCATAATGAGCTAATTATATGTTTTTTCTTTTGTGTTTGTGCAGGTATAGATTCACCATTCACATGGTTAATTTCTCATTGATTTTGTTACGGTGTGTGATCAATGACTCAGATTCAAAAATCAAGGCAGTTGGTTGATGGCTATCTTGTGCAAGCTCCCTTGGAAAATTAATGAATTCATGTTGTAGCTGGCCTATTTATTGGTGACTCCTTGCTTGGTATTCTCACCATTTTTTGTTTGAAATAAATTGAGAGTTTGGGAGTGAGGACACGAGGTTCTCTAAGTGTTGTATAATTTGAGCTTTTCATTTTACGTGGGAGGGTAGTCTTTCTATGAATTGTTCTATCAACAATGGGTAAGGTGAGAGTTTCTATTATCCGAACTTGTAGTTCCAGGGGACTTCTTGAGTATCAAATTGTTGAGCCCAAAGAGGAGTAGGATGTGCCTGAGGTTCTTGTAACATTGAAGAAGAAGACAAGAGCTGAAAGGAAATCTGCACACACAACTCTCAAGCGTGCATATCATCTACGAAGCTGAATTGTATCTGAGGAGTTGGTCAAAGGAAAGGGAAATAAGGTTGAATGGACTAAGAGATAGGCTATAAGGAAAAACAAGTATCACATGGCTTTTATGGGATGACATGAATCTCCCATCAAAGTCTCAGATGGTCCATTTGATAGTGGAGATGAAAGTGACTTTAGCTACCGCCAGTATCTCATGGCCTTGAATGATTTGACTGAATCCAAGGACGAGGTGGTGATGGCCACTCCAATTTTAATAAGGACATCGAGCATGCATTCTTATTCTAATAACTAGGAAGAATAGAACCCCGCTCCCCTCCTGAGCTGATGCTCAAGTTTTTTTTGTACTTTGTGTTGACATGTCTCTTTGGGCTAGTGTGTGTGAATGTGGGTTCTTGTTTTCTTCTACTTTTTGTGTTGATGATGACTTCAGGTGGCCAATATGAACATATAAATTTTGATGCTATGATGTGGTGCCTTTTGGAAGGTTGGTAGGCTTCCCCAACAATTTTTTTTTCATATTTTGGTCTCCCCTGTGCTGCAAATGATGATTTACTACTGCCTAGGGAATATTTTGAAGACTAGTGAAATTAAAGCTATATTTGAGTAAATGTTACTATAATTTAGCTCGATGCTTGTTGCTCCCTTACTCTATAAATGAGATTTCAAGGGTAATTACAAAGGATTGGATTTTGAATTCATATTATAGTTCAGGGAGAAGCCCAACTTAGGAAGGAGCATACTATGGAAATATAAGTATGAATAGAACATTACATTGTCTTGGGTATGAGTCTTATATGTGATAATCTTAAAATTAGTTTTATAGAAATTAGTGATATCAAAACAAATCTTAGTTTTGAGACATATACTCTCCTATGTACCTTTTTTCAAGTTATAAATGAAAATATCAAGGGTATTCTCATTTATCTTTAGTTGTTCGATTGGGTGTATGACTCTTTTTCTTTCTTTAGCTCAAAGAGTGGATTAAATGCTAAAAGAGGGTTGTAGATTTGTAATAAATTGCATAGGATTTGGTAAGAAGTTTTGTTTCAACCATTGTGAATTTTCATATTGCAAAGTACTATGGAAATAGTCCACCAATATTTGAATCAAGTAGCTTGGATATTACGAGATTATATATTTAACTCCATCATCCCAATTTATGAAGCATTCATCTATTTGTTAAGTAAATATTGTGAGTGAATGGTTATGGGTATGCCTAGCTATTGATTTGAAAAGACAACCAAATTATTGAAACTTTCTATTACAATGAATGGATCTAAAGTAATACCCAATTCCTAGCAATAAATGTTAATTTGTTTAAAGATCAACCAAGTCTTTAATGTATTGAATTTATCTACATTTTGTAGGAATCAATCTATGTATAGAAGTATTCTTGATAAATTTTATATTAGATGAACATGAATAGGAACACCCTCCTAGGTCCCACAAAGCTTGAAGAGTAGGAGTAATGGCCTGTATATCCTTACTTATTATTTGGCCACCAACTTTGATTGTTCTTCAGTATAAAAGGTTGGCTACCCTTTTAGAGGACTTCAAAGTTTAGGTGGTTCTCCAAAAATAATCCAATAGATCCATAAGTTGTGACTTAAAAGCTAGGTAACCAAAGCAAGTGGTAAACATGATATTATAAGGAAAGCACAAGGGTTTTCAATCAAAACTATGGTTTTTAATGGTTTTAGACTACAACCTAGCAAGGATGAAAGACAAATAACATAGGCATTTGATCATGATGCACATTTGAAATTTCTCATGTTAGTTATAACTGATGGGCATCAAAAGGGAATGGAAAAAGTTGAAAATAGTGTGACTAGAGGTATTCTTAGGTGGAGGGAATTAATTATGGTTAGATATTCTCTCTTGTAGTGAAGCTGACATCGGTTAGGTTCCAAAATATCACTTGCAATTGCTTATGATCTAGAAGTATAATAGATGGATGTGAAGACAACATTCCTTCATGGTTATTTGGAGGAAGAAATTTATATTTCATAACTAGAACATTTCATTGAGAAAGGTAAAGAGAACCTATTATGCAAGCTGATGAAATATTTGTATGGTTTGAATCAATCCCCTAGAATGTGGTACCAAAATTTGACACTTATGTGTTTTCTTTCGGATTTTTGAGATCCAAATATGATCATTGTTTCTATTACAAGACTGAAAATGGTTGCATTCTCATCATAGTACTATATGTGGATGATATGATTTTTATTGGGAATGGTAAGAGTATGATTTCAGATTTGAAGTCTCAATTGTTAACACAATTCAAGATGAAGGACTAGGTGTAGTGAGCTATATTTTGGGGATGGAGATCAGAAGAGATGGAGCTAATAGAAATATTTGGCTTAACCAAAGTAATTGTGTGAACTCCATGTTGGAGAGATTCATCATGACATCTTGTAGATAGTTAGTTGTTCCTATAATGCAAGGGATAAATATTTTTGTGGATGATTGTCCAAAATCTCCTATCAAGATGGAGGACATGAAAAAAGTACCATATGTGAGTTTTGTTGGTATCTTGATGTATGATATGGTTTGTATGAGTCTAGATATAGCCCAAGTAGTGGGTGTCCTTAGTTGGTTTAGGAATAATCCTAGATGGGTGCAATGGGATGCACTGAAGAGAGTGTTTAAATATTTGCAAGGTACTTTTGAGTATGCCCTATATTTTCATGGTTATCCTACTGGATCTTCTCATTCAATGAGAAATCATGGATATGGATTATGATTGAGCATGTGACACTAATAGTAGAAGATCCACTAGTGGATATTTTTTCATGATGTTTGGCGGTGCTATAGGTTGAGTGAATAAGTGGGAAGTTGTAGTCACTTTGTCCTCTACAAAATTAGAGTAAATGGTAGCTAATAATTCTTGGAAAGAAGCCATTTGGCTTAAGAGGTTATGTCCTGATATTGGTTTTGCTACAGGAAAATTTACTATCTATTATGACAGCCAAAGTGCTATTTGTTTAGTGAATAATCCTACTTTCCATGCCAAAACAAAGCACATTGATGTGTATTTTAACTTTGTTCATGATATGGTGGAATATGAAAAGGTGAAATTGGAAAATGTTGATAATTTGGTGAATGTTATAGATGCATTGACAAAGTTAGGGAGAACATAGAGGTTTATATGGTGTGTCAATTTTATGGGCCTTATGGCCCAAGTAGTGATACTGTGACTTCTGTAAGTTCTTTGATAAGTGGGAGAATGTTGGGATTAAGGTGTATCAACCTTAGATAGTCCAAATATTATTTATTTAATTAAATTAGTCCCTTTGTTGTATATGTTATTAATTAAATCCTAAGTGATATGTTTCTATGTTGATAAATAAAATTGTGGGGCTCATTCACAAGTTGGCTTCCTACAATTTTGTTGGAGATTGCAAAATTGTGCCACTTGTCACTCGGAAAATCAATTGGGAAGAGAAGCTTACAAAAACATATCAAAGGTGCAATGTAGTGGCATGTTTCCTCAATTTTTAAAGTTGTCACTTGGTAGGATGTGGAAATATGCTAAATAGGACTATGACAAGCAACTGATTTGACTAGAAGTCAAAAGGGAGTTCTAAATTGGTAGTTGGCTTGATTTTCTCTAGTGGGATGCCATGTATGTCAAGGATAATTAATATTTTCATAAATATTGTAGGTGGATTCCTTACATTTGATTGCATCTTATTACATGCTAGTGCATTTTGTTGCATGTGTGGTAGGTTGCTTTTTTGGTCAGATAGGACTTGTGCATGCTATTTGTTTCAATTTGCATGCATTCAAAGACTCTAGAGATGACATATGACATTTCTAGATGAACATGATAGAGGTTTATAAATATCTGTAATATTTATGTATTGAGAGAGATGATTTTTTATATTTTCTAAGAAGTTGTTATGTTGTTGAAATTATTTTAGATTTGTATCAGAGTGTAAAGACAACTACAAGAGCATAGACTCTCTTATTGTATTATAACCACCTTATTTATGATAACACAATTGATCTATTCTTTAGTGTGTGGGTTTTCTCTCAAAAGGATTTTACCACATAAATTTGTGTTTTATGGTTTATGAGTTTAAATCTAAAAATTAATTTAATAACTGAATGTGAATATAAACTGTAATAGTTTAAAGTTTTGAAACAAACTTTTGCAACCCTCTCCTACTTAGATTTGTGTTTGAAAGTTGTTTCCGCACCTAGCTTTCCTTTCAAAATTTACAATATAATTAATTGTAAGAAGGATAGTAAATTTATTATATGAATAGTCTCAAACATCATTTGTATTTATATTCCCTACCAAAAATTGTAAGGATGAGTGTAGATAAAATGTAACTAACATTTTTGATTCTTATCTCATCAAACATAGATATCATAGATATTTACTACAGAACATTAAGATAAATACATCTAACAATAATCTTAAGAGTAGTAAATGGATAATACATTTACTAGTAGCTCATGACAAATGACTAGATCCTACAACATCAATACATAAAACACATGTGGTGTTTTATCATGCTCGATATAAAAATTTAGAATCCAACTAGATAGAATGTTAAAAGTATTTGTTTTACATTGGATTAGATGTATCAAGCTATAAAGGTGAGTTCTTATCCCCTTTGTCAAGTATCATAATATTATAACTTATCCTTTTGAGCTTCTTATGAAATTCATTTGACATTTGTATCTTTAGGAGTGTTCTCTACAAGGAAATGATTTAACTTGGAAATTATGTTAGCATTTTTTTAGTGATGATTTTTATTGATATTATAAAAATAAAGAATAGTCCTAGGTGGATAAGTAACAATCTTGAACAAAAGTCACATGTGGTAGAACTCCATATTTTTTTTGAAATTTTGTAGTGTTTCTTACCTTTTCATAATTCTATGCTTCTATGATCAGGGTAGGCCTTAAGGTTTTAGGTTAAAAACGCTCTCTTTAAATTTTGCATTGGCATGAATTTTAAATGTTATAATATTTCAATGACCTATATACCCAATTACTAGTCAATCAATTTGTGTCTTGATCCATTAAAATCATTGCCCACACCAGCCCCTTGGGTTAGGTCTGTCAGTCACCATCTACAAAATAATCATTTTAATTTCTTTATAGTCGGGTCGAATAATTTCATGTTTAAAGACTTAAGTCTCAAGTCTTTACTTCTTGAGGGTCAAGTCTTGTAGACCTAGTTGTGGCCCCATTTTAAGAACTAACAATTTTGGAATGTGTAGAAATGAAAGTTTATGATGGTCATTGGATCATTGAGAAAGGATCATGACTATTCCCCACACCCTCATTCCATTTTATTGCTCAATATTTTATTTACACGGGCTGGTAGGCTCAAGCCACATGTCTTGTGGGCATGATGATTTTATTGAATACTACAGGTGGTATCAAAGGAAATGAATGGTGATCAATAGATCATGTGGCAACATCTTGATCATTCCCTATGCACCCATTCCATTTTATTCTTCATTAAAATAATATCATAGGTTGGCGGGTGGTCGTAGCATGTCAAGTCCAATAGTGGGCCCAATATTAGTAGGCAGAGCTTTGAAGATAATTGGTAGTCGATAGAAGGTGACATGGGTAAATAATAACCACTCCTTTATATCCCATGTGGGTACCTCCTTTACTAACATTTCCTCAATGAGGATGCGGGCGATTGCCACATGGAATAACCTAGAGGATGTGGAAGCATCGAAATAAAGGATGAATATTATTCAAATATTTTCACATGGGACATGAAAAATAAAGGATGCACTACTAAATGAAGGTATGATGCATGCATTTTAATATCTCTTAATTTAGATCATTGATGGTGTAGGAGGAATAAGGTCATAGACAATTGGTTACGACTAAGATGTGAGTAAGTAGAAGCCATGAGATTTAATCTCATCCCTTCCCCATCTCCCCACTGATGAAAGATGGACATGGTTTAAGAACCATGGGGGTGAGGGGAAGAGGACACGTGGATTATAGCTATAGTGACAAAGGACTGTTGGGGCCTGTAATACCTTAGCAAGTGGTTTTGTGTGGCTTATTGTAATTTAATAAATATTGTGGCTACATTCAATCAGGTTTTTTAAAATCAAGATGGTTAAATCTAGATTGTTCATCAGTTAATGTGTCCATGAGATCAACGACTAGCATTCAAAACTTAAGTTGAGGGAAAGTGTTCCATTCTGGTTCATGTGAGCGAGCCTTAATAATAGAAAGGACGTCAAGCTTCCAAGGAAGAAGATTACCTAGCTATTAAAACGTGTCTTAAAAGCATAAATGAGAATTATGAAGGATACTCTACACACTTGGAGAGCTCATGCTATGGTTTTGAGGCTTCTGAGATGTCGAGGCTAGGGTTATCAAATTGTGAAAAGAATTAGTAAGTAAATTGTTGCCTCCTCAACATAATTATTGATAAATTATGTTTTCCCAAGCCTCTAAGTCAATTAGATTTTTTTCTTCATTTTGAATTTTAAGGTTTCATGTTCATTAAGAAGAATTGATTAGTCCTACATTGTCATAATAAGTGTCGAACCCTTATATAAGCTATAAAATTTTGTTCCAAGAAGCTATAAACCTTATTTTGTATTACCTTTTGTGTCATGGTTGCCAAGGCATAGTTGAAAGTATCCTAGTCTAAAGGATAGACTAGTGTACCCAAAAGGAATTTGAATAAAGAACTAATAGACTAGTTGCCACCCTCGACCAGTGAAAAACCTAAGGGTCAGCTTCTTCTCCAAGGTCCCCAAGTAGTTGAGGGTTTGATTGACAAGAATAATTCTATAAAGGATGTCAAATTACCTTATTCTGGATGGGAATTTTTATTTGGATGGTTTAGAAATAGAAACATGGGTATTCTAGTTGGTAACCCTTGGAATTGTGACTTGGTAAAGTTAATTGTACCAAATATCTACATGGATGTTGACTTGCTCAAAGTAGTAGCCAGCAATTATGACCCAATCACAAGAACAATAAGGACATATGATGGGAAGGAAATGGTTAAAATTACTAAGGAGGAATTTTCTCTTGTGTTAAGACTCACTAGGTGGAATGATGAAATGCCTAAGATTACAGAAAGCCTCCTCAAACAAGAGTATGCTAAGAATAAGATTGCTTTCAGATTTCACATCCTACCAAGGTATCTAGCAGAGATTGGGGGCCAAAGTATTACAATAGGGAAATTTGATAAGGAGCCTTTCCCTATCAATTATTTTATTTCCTACTTCCAAAAAACCTTCTAATCCATTTGCTAAATAATTGGTTATGATCTTTTCATGGGAATTCCTATGGAATAGATGTATATGGTAGGCCATATTCAACAACCCCAATATTGTATTGTATATGACTATGTGGGGATTCTTGTAGAAAGTATTCATGAGGGTTTGATAAGATTAAAGAAAGGAGTAGATGGAATACAATTCAGCTAGTATTCATTGTTGATGCATATGTTTTTATTCAAAGGTGCACCCTACTTTGGGTAGAATATGGTTTTGGATAAGAAAGAGGGTAATTTGGAGTTGTTGGTGCAATTTTGGACTACCATCTTAGACAAGGATGATAAGACATATGATTTTGTGATATTTCATAATTTGTTTTCTTTAGAATTGAAGAGAGCCCTGGTTGTGAATATACCTAGGATTCCCAAGGCCCTCGATGACTTCTTGATACCCAAGGAAAGAAGTCTTGAGATGGGGGTTGATCACAATTGGGGAGATGTTATCCCATTCCTTGATTATACTATTTTAAGAGTATATGGTTCCACTATTTCACCCCACTTGCTACCAAGATATGTACAAAAGAGAATTGGTTTCCTGGAGGTTATATGGCAACTAGGAAGTGTGGAAAATGAACATCTATTGAATCAAGGAAAAGGAACATTCTTTCCTTTGTATACATGTTTTTTTGATTTTGTGATGATAAAAGGAGGCTAGAATAAGATAATTGATATACTTAAAGCCTATCATATGCAAAGAGCAATAAAGAGGATCAGATATGACTCAGAAGGCTTCATGGCCTGGATCAAGGAAAGAAACAAAAGTTAAAAATTTGTGCACGTCTTTCAATTCCCAGAAGATGTGATAAGAAATGTATTTTATCCTTTAGAAAAAGAATAAATAAATGCAAAATGGATTTATTTCAACAAAATATAGAGAATGATAAAGAAGGAAAAACTAGATTTTATCATTCTTCTAGAGGTTGATAATGTTATACAAAAGGTGGAGCATGTATCCCAAAATTTTGAGAAAATAGTGGGCCATCTTGAAGGTGGGGGAATAATTAAGGATAAGGGGAAAGTCCCCATTGATGAGGAAAAGGGTGAGGGAGAGATCCCTATTATGAAAGAGAAAACTGCACCTCAAGCCCCTGATGAACCAAAAATAAAGTTCTTTGTAAGGAAAAGGAGTAAGACAAAGAAGGATGATATTGCTCCTGCTCCCTCTCAACAAGAGAAGCAAAGACCTCCTTCTCCTATGCTACAAGTACCACCACCATCTCCTCCAAGTCTAATAGGGCCTAAAATTGTGGGTATGGATGCTCCATCATCAAGTGCATCACCACCAAAGGAGCCCCAATTGAATAAGCAAAAGGTTGAAATAAAATGTTTGGTGGATTATGGTGATGAAGATTTTGATGATGATATTTGGGTATCAAATCAAGAAATGCAAGAAAGAATTCCCACTATGCTAGTTGTGGGGGTAGCATAGAAATTAAGTATGAGGATAAGTAAAGTTGACCTCACTAGGCTCAATGGAAAAGATGATATGTGGGTAGAGGAATGCACAAAGTTTTTGGATGATGATTTGTTTGTAAAGTCTCAAGCTTTTCTATAGTTTGCATGCAGGGCTAAAAGAGATGAATATGTTAATAGCCTAGCCATAGAAAGAAGTATTCATCTAAAATTACCTAATACTACAATTCAAGGAAAGGTTTTGAATGAAATGAAGGACAAGTTCCAAAATATGACTGCAAAGGAGGGTAGATAATTGGTCAGAAATAGTGGTATTTTGTTACTTCCAGAGTGGGATTTATCTTCTGATATAGACTTTCATACAATAAAGAGGTGAGATAGGCCTCTTTACAATTTAGAAGAAGGGTATGTGTAGGATCATCATGCAAAAAATAGGCCCTTAAGTGGCGATGAAAATTCAGAAAATCAGAGTTGAGCAACTTGATGTAATAAATTGAATAATTTGTCTATATTATTTCAAAAATATGTAAGAATAGAATCTAAATAAAATTGAATGTAGTTTCTAATCTACTAGGTTTATTTTATTTTTTTTAATCTATTTTGTGAAAATTTGAAATTTCAATGCCGTAGTACTTAAATTTTAGGGAAAAAATAAGAAGTAGGTGTCTGTCTCACCACCCTAACCACAATAAAATGATAATATTTTTTTATAAGATTTTAGATATAAGTAGAGGAATCATGTCCCGATGTGATGCATATTTTTTTGTATTTTTTTTCCAAGTAAATAATTAATTATGAATTTGTTTTCACAACTTTGAAAAATATAAAAAATGCGTATGTCTGACCACCTTAACATGGTCAAAACTTCATGAAATTCAATTTTTTTTAATCCTATAGTATGTGAAGCATAGAATGTGATGCATGTTTTAGATTAAAAAAATGTGATACTTTTTGAAAGCTATAGATGTTTTTCAATCAGCTTATCAATCAAGACTTTAGTTGTCATTCAAATAGAAAATGAATAATCATTATTTATTAAATTCAAAGAAAATCATAATATATATTGGTGGAAAGTTGAGAATCTCCTTTAAAAACCCTTTTCGTTTCATCAATTTTAGGTCAAAAAAGTCGTTAGCCACATGGGCCATCATATCACTTACATATCACCACTTTTTGGCCCATCATGATCCTACACATACCTAGAAGAGGTTGCAATTGCATTCCAAGTGTTTTATTTTAGTGAACAATGGGATGCATTGGCTATTTGGTCTTTGGCCCCAAGTATAAGAAAACTGAATATTGCTGAGCCTACACCTAACTACAAAGGATGCTTGATAATAAAAAGAGTGTCAGACACATCAAATCTAGAGACAACAAATATGTCAGTACATGTTGAAAAATTCACATGCCATAGTAGAATCAGTAACTATAGAGAAGGAGAAGCTCATAATAGAAAAAATAATTTATTCATTCAATATGGAAAGATTGAACAACACAATATGCAGTTACAAACCAAAGGTTGCATTATTGGAGGAGAAGTTGCAAAATTTGCAACCACCAAAGCATGAACAAGCTAGTGTTGATTCCCCTACCACTTCTCAAGAATTTGCACCCCCTGAATTTACCACTAAAATAATTTCCTCATGGGCTATTGTTCCATATAACATGGGAAGTGCACCCATTTCAATAATAGAGCCCAGTACATTAGAAATGCCACAGGCTGAAAGAGGTATTAGTAGAGAGGAGTTTCTCAGGAAGGTAAATAAATATAAAGGAAACTGTGACGATGATGTTAAAGAGCTTGTTAATAGCAATATGAAGATTTTCACTATAGTATTGGAGCATCTCAACAGAGGGGCGAATAACAGATTGAATAGTATTCATCATAACTATTCATCCATGGTGTTTGCCATGAATAATTTTGATAATGATAGGGAAAGAGATATTCCACTTATGGAAAAATGGATCCCTAGGATGAAGGAACTAAGATTGATGTCAATTGAAGCTAAGCAAGATGCTAACCTCCTTGAGAAGTTCAATCTCACTAATAATATTATGTGTAAAATTGAAGGGTACAGGGGAGATATTGAACCTTTGGAAAACAAGATAAGGTATTTGATAAAGTCCTTTCATGAGTCACATCATGGTATCCTTCCATCCATTTTAAGGGATGATGGTAATATAAAAGTTCTACGAGAATGGAGGGATGAAACTAATAAGACTATTTTTGATCAAGCAGTCTCAATTTGTCAAAAATATGATATGGGCACACAAAAGAGAAATATGGATATGTTGTCTCATGCAAAGATTGTCTTGTTAGAATTTGATAGGTAGGCCAACCAAATTGTTACCAAGTATGCACCTTACAGAGAAAGAGCTAATGAAGTCATGAATTTTCATTGGCTTACTGATGACGAATTCAAGGAAAGAATAGGGAGATACTTGGAAAGGGTGGTGGAATAGTTATAAAGTGGTGGTGGTGATTTGAAATTTTGATTTTGAAGTCTAAAATCATGATGAATAAGGAATAGGTAAAAATGCACTGCATAGCCTAAATTTATTACAAATTAGGCATTTTCTAAAGTATATAAAATAGAGTGCATTTTCTTCAAATTAAATTGATGACAAGGAAGAAGACATGGACATTATCCTTGTCCTTTCCTTTCTTTTCTTTCATTTTTTTTGTTCTTTCGCTTGGTATGTGTGGGCACATTTTTTTAGGAAACTGTTTAAAGATACCTTTTGAAAGGTGGAACCATATCTCCAGTAATGAATGGAGATTATTCTTTTCAACATGTGCCATTTGGAAGGCGTAGTATTCTACATTGACTAATGGAGGCTTTTGTTCTGATGATGAATATTCGATTAGTTTTTATAACTTCCCGTAAGGGAATATTTGTTTTAGTGATCTAATTAAAATGTGACATGTGTACTTCTCGACTTGAAGCTTGTTTTGCTCCCTTGTTCTTATAAAAGGAAATTTTGGGCCATTTGTACAAGTCTCCTTTTGAATTCTAGATTCAAGATATGCAAATTAAGAATAAAAAGAAAACATGTATGAAGTTTATATCTTAAGTTTAGAGTCGAGCACATAAATTTTGTTAATTTTATGGTTTCTGGGCATATTTGAACAATAATGAATATCTCATGCTTCTATCGTATCTCCAATTTTATGTTGTACCTAAATTATTAATGAAAATATTGCTCAAATATCATTTCATTAATCTTCATTATCATTGAACTTTGATGTATATTTTAATTTAGGCTCTGGCTCAATGGATCAATCAAAATTCTTTGACTAAACCATGAATTCATATACATTTTCAGTGGGTTTGATAAGTAGTCATAGAATTTGAGTATTGATATGTGAGTTGCAAGATAGTCTCACATAGATAATGCATGTTTAGAATTAAATTCACCTTATAGTTCAATTTGTTGTGTTCTAACTCCTTGCCCAAAGATATGGCACTAGTCGTAGATATTATTTGTATTTCCCATGATTCTGGTTACCTAGTTTGAGAACAATACTTATAAATAATGTTTAAATAATTTTACCTTTGTTAAGGTTGGTATTGTATGGATTCTCAGCTTTAAATGTGTTATCTTTGAAAGGATTTGCTAGTTTCTTTAAATATTTCACTAATTCAACATCTGATTGAGAATGTATCTGATAATTGTGCATTGTTTAGTATAGTTGTGTAGCAAGATTATATAATGCACATCGTGGGATTACCCTCCCCAGTCTTACAAAGCCTAAAGTGTAGGAGGAAAGCATTATATTTTTTCCTCATTCATTGGACAATCGTCTCTTGAGTATTCGATAATTGAAGTTGGAAAGTTTATAGGTACTTAGTGGGATTTGCTTGGTTCTCCAAAAATAGCCAGCATATTAGCGACTCTACTAGGGATATGGTTTGAGAAAATATTTGTTCTCCAGAGTGCCTTGTTAAAAAATTACTATGATCCATAGTAATGCTTATCCATAGAGTCAGTTTATTTCAAGTTTCTGATAGCCACTGCTTAGATTTACTCCAAGTTTCCTGCCATTTTATGTTTAAAAGCCTTTTCAAGTCCAACCAAAATTATCTCAAATTTTTCAAAATCTTGTTTGAGTCTGTAAGAATCTTATGAACTTGTATAAATTTTAACACAATTGCTACAAAATTATCCCAAGCAATTTGGGTGGTGACTCTAAAGTCTATGTACCAGTGCAAGCCAATATTTGAAGATATCAAAGAATTGAAGAAGAAGAATAGAAGAAAGTTATAGAAATTGACAAAAGCAAAGAATATTCAACCACAGATGCGAGGAAATTGTGGTCACATGAAGAAAAATCTAGAGCAAAAGTTGGATGGAGAACTGCCCAAGAATACTCATGAAAAATGGGTGAAATCAAAAGATGCAAAAATAAGTAAGTCCACCCCTCATCCAACTCCTAAAAATGATAGAAAATTGTTAGAGTTTAGTGATAATACATCTCCTAAAAGAGGAGAAGTTATAATGAAAATATTATGAATGAGCAATGCTCATATCAAGGCTTAATGGCCATGAAGAGGAGGGAGAGAGATATAATGCAATGATATTATATAAATGCCAAAAAGGCTAGGGGTGAAGGGAATTTGTCTACAACTTATATCACAAATACTCCTCTTCCTCAAGATCTGTTAACTAGTTTTGATGAGTATATTAGTTAAAATACTCCTTCCCATGTTGAAATTCTAATAACATCTGATGTTGATACTACTCTACTAGAGGAGGAAGAATTTTTTAATGATATGCAACAAATTAGAGCTAGAGCATTGAAGTGTGATGAAAATAGGAGAAAGAGGGAGGAGGAGAGATCAAAGAGGTTAAGGGAAGCCATAATTGAGAGAGACATGTTCCAAAGAAAATTTGAGAAAATGGAGGAATTAGAAAGATTAGCAGCTAAATCAACCCAAACAAATGGTCCCACAGTTGAAGAAAATTTGTCTAGAGACCCTATAACTGCTTCAACTAAAAATTGTTTTGTAAATTCATGGATTAATCCTTTTGTAAAATCCTCTCTTATAGTTGATCTTCCCCCTAGTAAAAATACTTTTGATCCTATTCCTTGTAACAAATCTATTGATCCTATCCCTATGAAGGAAAAGGAGGTTCCCCAAAATAATGTGAAGGGAAAGAAACCACTCGAAGGAGTCAAGATAAATGAGGGAGGTTATTCTAAAAGGGATACATCACATGATGATTCTATCTCACTAGTTGATAAGTTGATTAAAGAGAATGTAGAGTTGCAAAGCAAACTACAAGAGATGGAATTACTAGTTGTGAATAATGAAATGAAACAAAACTTAGGATTCCTAGAATCTACTATGAAGACTTCCATCCCTGAAACTCAACCCCACTAGACTCGTATATCATCTTCAAATCCCTCAACTAGTGCAAATCCTTTCAATTCATCCCCACAGTTTGAGACTAAAGCTAATATAACTCAACAATATGATTCCCAATCAAAGATACTTTATATTGTGAGGTATGAAAACAATCATGATAATCAAAAGGAGTATGAGGGACCTTTTGGAAGAATATTATTACACATTGATAGATACAGGAAGTTATTCTTTGATGAAATCCTAGGATATCCTAATCATGTTCCTAATAATGTAAGAAAGAATTTTCCTAGGTTCACTGCAAACAATGCTTTCAGTGGTGAAGATTATTTGAAAAGTTTCCAATGTTTTGTTGAGGAATTTGAGCTTTGAGATGATGATGTTGCAATGAAATACTTTATGGAGTCATTAACCTAAGACGCTAGAGATGATGATTCAAAAGATGCATTCTATAGAATTTTCAGAGAACAATATGGAGACCAAATTGATCCTAGGTTTAGGTTAAATGATTTTAACAATATCACAAAGGTACATAATGAGATGGAAACTGAGTTTAATGCAAGATTCCAAAAATCCATGAATAGAGTCCCTAGCTATTTAAGGCCTAATGAAAATGCATGCCTAGTAGTATATTGTAATGCATGTGACTCAAAGATGTGTTACTTTCTCAGAGATAAGAATCCACAACATTTGTGAGAAGCTTATAAGATGGAAATATACATAGAAAATAATAGGAGGGCCTCTAGTAAGGTAGGGAGAAGATATGATCCTAAAAATTTAAAGAATCCTAGATTTCAAAATGAGAAAGCTGGTAAAGTTGTTGTTCCTAAGGAGAAATTGGATCAAGTGCTTAGTTTGTTGCAAAGGACGACAATGAATGATAATCCATAGTTCTAGAGAAATGAAAGGCCACCAAGGTTACAAGATTAATCTTACCACACTAACTAGAATAATGTAAAACTAGTTCATAACAACCAAAGAAATATTCAAGCACAAGGTATACCTGACCCATTACAAAAATAATCTACAAATTCCACTGAACATTTACCTTGATGCATGGATTTCCAATTAACTCATTCGCCACAAAAATGCGTTGTGGCAAGATCTATGGAAGAAGCTCAATATGACCAAGGAGATTTTGAGCCCCCTCAAGATCAAGATGAATTAATAAATGTGTCTATGACTCCATTAGATTTTGCATGTGCTAATTAGTCTTTTGATGATGAGCCTTGTATGGGTGATGTTTATATGCAAAGAAAAGAACTAGATGTACATCGGCAATAGGTGTTTTCAAATGAAGATGGGGAAGATGATTGTCATGTTTATAATCTTGAATTTGATGATGTTAGCTTGAGAAAACCTACGAATAAAGAAATTGAAGATCTAACTAATCAAGCAATAAATAATTACCATTTGAGAAACAAAGTTATAAATGGTGATCAAGGTCAGCCAGGTAGCATGTTCATTAAGGAAAAGAAGGTAAGTGACAAAGAGTCTAAGGCAAAAGCTAAGAAAGAAGTGGTAAAACCCAAAGAGAACAAAACAACCATAAATTAGGTTAAAAGGGATGATAAATCCAAGATAGATGGTGCAATTTATTTTTCATCTAGGAAAGGTAAAATGTAGGAGTGCGGTCTTGAAAAGAATGAAAGACAAGCTGATAAGATGATGGGTAATGAAGTAGTTTTTCCTAAATTACCAAAGTACAATCCCGTGGACATGTTTCAAGTATTATTTCAAGTTAAAGTTACAATCCCACTTTTGGAAATGATGAGGATTGATGAACACAAGTATAAAATAGTTTCCCTCATTAATAGTATAGCTACTACTTCTAGTAACAAAAGTTAATCAACAATCAAGAAAGGATTGATAAAGTGGAAGAAGTAGTTAGTAAAAATCCTAATCTATACTTGGGGGCTATCACAAATGAATGTCCAATTCATGTTAATCCATTCTTTCTGAGTCTGATTATTGATGGGAAGTTGTTAAATAACTGCATGATTGATTCAGGGGCCTCATAATGTGATGCCAGTGAAAATTATAGAGGAAATGGGTCTAAATATTGATAGTGCCTATGAAAAATGTTATGTCATGGACTCAAGAGAATTACTTTTCATAGGAGTGATTAACAGAGTCCCATATAAACTTGCAGCCTTCCCTGAGAAGGAATTTTACATGAGTATCATAGTGGTGGATATCCCACCAAATTATGGGATGTTATTGTCAAGACAATGGAGTGCATCCATGGGTGGAATCATTTAGTATGATTTATCTTTTTCTACCTTCTCCATTGACCAAAAGGATATCAAAATTTCTCTAGAGCCAAGAGCCTGTCATATGATTGAATATCCATGAGAGCCAGAAGAACTAGTGATAATCAACTTTGTGGATACTAGTTTTGATATTTTCTGAGTTGGAGAATTAAAGCAAGAAGATGAGGTTAAGCCTATACCAATTTATAGGGAGGTCCTAGATGCACCACAAGAAGATACCATTTGTACTATGTATTTTTATGGAGCTTGTTCCAAATAAGGCTCAGACGTAGGAGTTATCCTCATCTCCCCACAAGGTAAAACATTCAAGTAATCCTTCTTGTTAAAGTTTCCTTACATGAATAATGTAGTTGAATATGAGGCTCTATTGCTTGGTCCAAAACTAGCTTCAAAGAATGCTATTAAGATGTTAAAATTATTTGAAGATTATGATTTGGTTGTTTCCCAAGGAATATCTATATTTGTTTCAAAAAATAAAAGGCTTAAGAAATATAGGAATGTTTTTTGGGACACCATAGAGGGTTTTGATTCTTTTAACATAGACTAGATAGAAAGAGGATTGAATGTCAGGGAATATTTGTTAGCCAATAATTTTGTAAGATTAGATGATGTTACTTTTGATGGTATCTCAAAGATAGAGGTGCAAACTCAGCCTGTAGTGCCTAACAAAATTTGGAACTTGCAAGTTTTTAATAATGACAATGATATTTTGAACTTCCTGCACTGTATAGATCAATATGAGAGAAACAAAATTGACTTTAGTTCATTGGTAGTGGAGATAGATTATAAAGAAACATTATTTGGGAATGAACTAATCCAATTGAAAACTAATAAAATTACCAAAGGATTAGTTGCACTTGAAAGGGTCTTTGATGGCTCTGATAAAACAAATGTTAAACAAACATCTTCCCACATGGAATAGCTAGAAGAAATCAACTTGGGAATTAAGAATTCTCCCAAAAAGATATACATAGGAAAGAAAATGAAGCCTCATCTAAGAAACATGTTGATTTGCTTGTTAAGAAAGTATAGACATGTGTTTGCTTGGTCATATGATGACCTAAAGGCTTACAGGGAGGATCAACGTCAGCATGAGATACCTTTAAAGCATGATACAAAGCCATTTAGGTAGAAGCAAAGACCAATAAATCCCACACTTCAGCCCAAAATGCAGGAGGAACTAAAAAAGTTAATTGATGTAGGGATTATTAAACCTACTAGGCATTCTTCATGGGTTTCAAAGTTGGTTCCAATTAGAAAAAATAATGGTGACCTGAGGCTTTGTGTTGATTTCAAAAATCTGAATGTTGCATCCGTAAAAGATAATTATCCTTTGCCTAATATGGAGGCTATGTTACAAAATGTGACAAGATGTGAACTACTATCAATGATGGATGGATTCTCAGGATGCAATTAGGTAATGGTAAAAGAGGTTGAACAATACAAAATTGCATTCAATACACCATGGGGAACCTATGTGTATGTGAGAATTCTATTTGGTCTAATAAATGCAGGTGCAAAATTTCAAAGAGCCATGGATGTGGCCTTTGCAGATTTTATTGATCTATTCCTTGCTATCTATCGGGATTACTTGAATACTTGCAAAAACAAGAAAGACAATCATTATTCTCACTTGGAGAAAATATTTGTCAGAGCTCTTGAATATGGGATTTCTTTAAATCCTAAGAAATGTGCTTTTGGAGTTAAGGAAGGTAAACTGTTGAGACACATTGTGTCTAGAGAAGGGGCCAGGATTGATCCTGAATGAGTAAAAACTATAGATAAAATTCCACAACCTAGAAATACAAAGGGGATTCAATCATTCTTTGGGAAATTTAATTTTGTGAGAATGTTTGTCACTAACTTTTTTGAGATTGCAAGAACTATTTGTAAAATGTTGAAGAAAGGAGAAAAGGTAGCATGGACTCAAGAGCCCACTAGAGCCTTTCAAGCTATAAAGGATGACATCAAGGAAGCACCTATGCTCAAATCCCCTGACTATTCAAATCCATTTCAACTATTCACTTTTTCTTTATTCCATACTATTGCAGGAGTGTTGTTATAGAAAAATGATGAAGGATTTGATCAGCCTATCACTTTCTTTAGCAAACTTTGTAGGTTGTTGAGATTAAATATGATGCTATAGAGAAGCAGGCCTATGCATTGATCAAAGCTGTGAAATTTTTTAGGATATATTTGATGGGAGAAACTGTAGTGGCATATGTTCCAAGTGTTGTGGTTAAGGATATCTTCACTCAACATGAAACCACATGAAGAAGATGTAGATGGATCAATAAGATCCAGGAATTCAACATTGACATCCAGAATAAAAAGCTAGTGAGAGGTCAGGGTATAGCTAAATTGATGGTTGAAACCAACTTGGAAGCCAATCAAATCAATCAAGTTGAACATGAAAATTTTGCACCCATATGTGACATGCAGACCTGTGGATGGTATATGAAGATTGTGGAATACTCGTAGACAATGCAATGCACTGAGGGTATGGCCAAAAATGAAAGAAGAAATCTCAAACTATAGGCTATCAAATATATTATTATTGATGGAGAGCTCTCATAGATAATCCCAAAGGGTGTGTTACTCAGGTGTGGTGATGGAGATCAAGCATAGGATACTTTGTTTGAAATGCATAAGGGAGCATGTGGGGGCCACTACATGGCAACACCAACTTCTCATAAAATACTAAGAGTGGGCTTCTGGTGGCCAAATGTATTCAAAGATGCTCATAGGTTTGTCAAAATATGTGATGCTTGCCAAAGATTCACTAGTAAGTTAAAATTTTCTGGTAACCTTCCTCTTTTCCCAGTTTTAGTTCATGCCCCCTTTCAACAATGGGGCATTGATTTCATTAGAGAGATGTCAAAAAAATTAAGTGGGGGTCACCCTTGGATCCTTGCTGAAACTGAGTACTTCATAAAGTGGGTGGAAGCAATCCCCACAAGAAAAGAAACTAGCAAATTATTTATAGAATTTATGATGATCAACATATTTAGTAGATTCAAAGTCCTAGAAATAATTATTTCTGATAATGCTATGTGCTTTAGATCTGAAGAGTTTACTGACTTCTGCAATAAACATGACATATGTATTTCTTACTCATCTCCCTATCACCCTGAAGGGAATGGACAAGTAGAATATAGCAATAAGAGTTTGATGAAAATCATCAAACAGGTGATTGAGAAGAACAAGAAGGCATGGGATTCAAAATTGCAGCTTACATTGTGGGAAGATAGGACCATGACCAAAATGGTTATTGGGAAATCACCATTTAACCTAGTCTATGGGGTGGAAGCAAGGATACCTCATAATAACTTGATAAATATGTGTAAATTTGTTCAAGAATATGATGATAACATCGGTGATGAGATGCAACACAAGATGAAAGAGCTAATTGAGCTTGACGAAACTAGAAGAGAAGCTCATGAAAGAAATGATTTTTTTGAAAATTTGTAGTGTGTCTTGCCTTGTCATAATTATATGCTTTTGTGATCAAGGTAGGCCTTAGGGGTTTAGGTAGAACACCCTCACTTCAAAATTTGCATTGGCATGAATGTTGAATGTTATAATCCTTCATTGACCTATATACCTGATTATCGGTCACTCAAGTTGTGTCTTGAGCCATTAAAATTGTTGTCCACACCAACCCCTTAGGTTAGGTTTGTCGGTCACCATGTGAAATATAATCTTTTTAATTTCTTCATATTCAAGCCAAATAATTTCATGTTTAAAGACTTAATTCTTAATTATTTACTTCTCGAGGGTCAAGTCTCATATCACCTAGTTGTGGCCCTGTTTTAAGAACTAACAATTTTGATATTTGTAGAAATGAAAGTTTTTGATTGTCATTCGATCGTTGAGAAAGGATCATGACTATTTCCCATGCCCCAAATCCATTTTATTTCTCAATATTTTATTCACACGAGCTAGTGGGCTCAAGCCACATGTCTTGTGGACCTAATGCTTTTATTGAAGAGTGCAGGAGGTATCAAAGGAAATCAACAGTGATTGATAGATCAAGTGGTGGCATCTCGACCATTCCCCACATGCCCGTTCCCTTTTATTCTTTATTGAAAAAATATCATGGGCTTGTAGATGGTCATTGTGTGTCAAGTCCAATGGTGGGGGGTGAACCCACAAAAGTGGTTTACAATTCGAATGAGGAAGGAAAACTTCCAAAAAATGCGCCCACTAAAAAAAAATCATTTTGGGGGGTTCGAACGAACTCAAGGTTCGAGCGAACCCCTTTGAATGTGGGAACTCAATTTTTCCATTATGGGAGGAGGGTTCACTCGAACCCCTGGGGGTTTGAGGGAGCCCCTAGGGGTTTGATCGAACCCTTTAGGTTCGCTCAAACCCCCCTTTTCCCACCTTCCCACCCTTCGACACAAAAAAACTCCAGATTTTTTCCCTTCGAAGCTCGGGTTGAGGATGGAAATGGAGGAGAATTCACAAACCCAACTACAATATGGTAGTCCTTCAAATGAGCTATCCAACGAATATAATTTTAATATGTTTTGGTTTTATTATGTATGCCTTTTTTTAGTTTTATTAAACATAGGTTTTTAACCGAAAATCAAGTTGTATGTTCTGCACATGTGCAAAAATAGCAGATTATCAAAATAAAATTTTGAAAAATATGTTCAGGCTGGGTATTGATGTCCTTCATCCATTAAAAAATAAATTGAATTTTGATACATACAGAAAAAGTTATGTTGTATATAGTCTACTGCTTATATTTGAATTGTAATTGGTTTGACTTCGAAACTTGATTAAGGAAAAAATATTTAATAAAATACTATGAAAGCAAATTAAAGTGCTATATATCATAGTTACAAATCTAAATTCGAAAAAATTATAATTTTATCCTTCATACAGAAAAATTTATGTTGTATACAGTGAGCGTTACTCCTTAAAAATGTTGTTTTTAAAAAAAAGCTAGTTTTCAAAGCAGATGGAAAAAGAAGTGCAATATGATTCCAATTTTTTTGAAAAAAATATATTTAGAATCTATAGACAAAACATCACAAATCACTAGTTTCCATCATCTTCAAATTCCTCACGGTGTAGCCGCTATAGGAGCCCAAAAGTGAAGATTTAGTTAGAAAAAATTATTTTAGTGTCTAGTTTGCCCAAAAATTGTAAACCGGTATTGTGGGATCACCCAGCCCAATATTAGCAAGAAAATCTTTAAAGAAAATCAACAATCGATAGCAGGTGATGTGGGTCAATCCTGACTGCTCTCTTCTATCTTGTGCGGGTCCCTCCTTTACAGATAGGTTCTCAATGGGGCCGCGGGTGATTGCCATGTGGAATAACCCAGAGAACATGGAAGCAATGAATCAAAGAGTTAATATTATTCAAATATTTTCACATGGGATACAAACAATAAAGGATGTGCAAATAAATGAAGGTATGATGCATGTGTTTTAAGATCTCTTAATCTGGACCCTTCATGGTGTAGGAGGAATAAGGATACAGGAAATTGGTTACGACTAAGATGTGAGTAAGTAGAATCCATGGGATTTAATCCCAGCCCTTTATTGTCTCCCTACTGATGAAAGATGTGCATGGTTTAAGAACCACAAGGGCGAGGGGAAGAGGACATGTGGATTATGGCTATAGCGAAAAAGGACTAGTGGGGCCCATAACACCTTAGCAAGTGGTTCCATGTGGCTTATTGTCATTTAATGAATATTACAGTTGCATATAGTCAAGTTTTTTCAAATCAAGAGATCAAGATGGTTAAATATAGATCATTCATCAGTTAATGTGTCCATGAGATCAATGGCTAGAATTCAAAACTCAACTTGAGGGCAAGTAAGTTGTTCTGGTTTGGGCGAGTGAGCCTTAATAACAGAAATGAAATCGAGCTACCAAGGAAAAAGATTTCCTAGATATTAAAATTTGTCTGAAAAGCATAATTGAGCATTGTGAAGGAAATTCTACACACTTGGAGAGATCGTGTTGTGGTTTTTAGGCTTCTCAAACATCGAGGCTAGGGTTATCAACTTGTGAAAATAACCAAGGGAAAGGTACATTATATCCTTTGTATACATGTTTTTCTAATTTTGTGATGACAAAAGGAGGCTGGAATAAGATAATTGATATACTTAAAGCCTACCACATGCAAAGAGCAGTAGAGAGGATCAAATATGACCTGAAAGGCTTCATGGCCTGGTTGAAGGAAAGGAACAAAAGTTACAAATTTGTGCACATCTTCCCATTCCTTGATGAAGTGATAAGAAATGTGTTTGATCCTTTAGAACAATAATGAAGAAAGTAAAAATAGATTTATTTCAACAAAATGTAAAGAAGGATAAAGAAGAAAAAACAAGATTTTATCATTCTTCTAAAGGTTGATAATGTTATACAAAAGGTGGAGCATGTGTCCCAAAATTTTGAGAAAATATTGGGTCATCTTGAAGGTGAGGGAATAATTAAGGATAAGGGGAAAACCCCCTTTGATGAGGAATAGGGTGAGGGAGAGATCCTTCTTTTGAAAGAGAAAAGTACACCTCAAGCCCTTGATGAACCAAAAAAAAAGTTCTTTGTAAGGAAAAGGAGTAAGGAAAAGAAGGATGATACTATTCCTACTCCCTCTCAACAAGAGGAGAAAAGACCTCCTTCTCCTGTGCTGCAAGTACCAACACCATCTCCTCCAAGTCCAATAGGTTCTAAAATTATGGATATGGATTCTCCATCATCAAGTGCATCACCACCAAAGGAGCTCCCGTTGAAGAAGAAAAAGGCTGAAATAATAGGTCTGGTGGATTATGCTGATGAAGATTTTGATGATGATATTTGGGTATCAGAACAAGAAAAGAAAGAATGAATGCCTACTGTTCTAGCAATGGGGGAAGCATATAAATTAAGTATGAGGATACGTAAAGTTGACCTCACTAGGCTCAATGGAAAAGATGATATGCGGGTAGAGGCATACATGAAGTTTTTAGATGATTATTCATTTGTAAAGTCTCAAGTTTTTGTAGAGTTTGCATATAGGGCTAAAAGAGATAAATATGTCAATAGCTTGGCCATAGAAAGAAGTCTTCATCTAGAATTTCCTGGTGCTACCATTCAAGGAAATGTTTGAATGAAATGAATGACAAGTTCCAAAAGATGAATGCAAAGAAAGGTAGAGAATTGGCTAGAAATAGTGGTATTATGCTGTACTTCTAGAGTGGGATTTGGATTTTTCTATATAGCTTTTCATACAATAAAGAGGTGTGATAGGCCTATTTACAATTCAAAAGAAGAGTTTTCAATTGCATTACAAGGGTCTACTTTGAGTGAACAATGAGATGCATTGGCTATTTGGTCTCTAGACCCAAGTACAAGAAAACTTGATATTATTGAGCCTACACCTAACTACAAAGGAGGCCTAATAATAAAAAGAGTGTCAGACACATCATCTCTAGAGGCAACAAATATGTTAGTACATGTTGCAGAACTCACGAGGGCGATAGTATAATGAATAACTACAAAGAAGGAGAAGCTCAAAATTGAAAGCAATAATTTATTAGTTCAATATGGAAATATTGAACAACACAATATGTAGTTTCAAACTTAGGTGTCATTATTGGAGGAGAAGTTGCAAAACTTGCAACCACCAAAGCATGAACAGGCTAGTGTTGATTCCCCTACCACTTCTCAAGAAGTTGTAGCCCCTAAATTTATAATTGAAATAAGTTCCTAATGGGCTATTGTGCCATATAACATCGGAAGTGCACCCATTTCAATAATAGAGCCTAGTACATTAGAAATGCCATGAGTTGAAGGAGATATTCATAGAGAGGAGTTGCTCAAGCAAATGAATGAATATAAAGGAAAATTTGATGATCATGATAAGGAGCTTTTTAATAGCAATAAGAATATTGTCACTACAATATTGGAGCATCTCAACAAAGGGGTGAATAATAGATTGAATAGTATTCGTCATAACTATCCATCCATGGCGGCTACCATGAATAATTTTGATAATGATAGGGAAAGAGCTATTCCACTTATGGAAAAATGGATCCCTAGGATGAAGGAACTAAGATTGATGTCAATTGGAGCTAAGCAGGATGCTAACCCCCTAAAAATTTCAAGACCACTAATAATCTTGTGTGTAAAATTGAAGGGTATAGGGGAAATATTGAACCTTTGGGAACAAAGATAAGGTATTTGGTGAAGTCCTTTCATGAGTCAAAAATCATGGTCTCCTTCCATCCATTTTAAGGGGTGATGGTAATATAAAAATTCTACAAGAATGGAGGGATGAAACTAATAAAACTATTTCTAATCAATCAGTCTTAATTTGTCAAAAATATGATATGGGAACACTAAAGAGCAATATGGATATGTTGGCTCATGCATAGATTGTCTTGTTAGAATTTTATAGGGAGGCCAACCAAATTGTTACCAAGTATGCACCTTACAGAGAAAGAGATGATGAAGTCATGGATTTCTATTGGCGTACTGATGAGAAATTCAAGGCATGGATAGGCAGATACTTGGAAGGGGTGGTGGACTAGTTATAAAGAGGTAGGGTGGTGATTTGAAATTTTGATTTTGAAGTCTATAATGATGATGAATAATGGATAGGTGAAAATGCACTGCATAGCCTGAATTTAGTAAAGATTAGGCTTTTGCTAAAGTATAGAAAATAGAGTGCATTTTCTTCAAATTAAATTGATGATAGGGTAGCAGACATGGACATTGTCTTTTTCCTTTCCATTCTTTTCTTTCATTTCTTTTGTTCTTTCACTTGGTGTGCGTGGGCACAATTTTTGAGCAAACTATTATAAAGATACCTTTTGATAGGTGGGATCAAATCTCCAGTAATGAATTAAGATTATTATTTTCAACATGTTCCTTTTGGAAGGCATAGTATTTTGCACCAACTAATGGATGCTTTTGTTCTGATGATGAATATTCAATTAGTTTATTGTAACTTCCCATAGGGGAATATTTGTTATAGTGGTCTAATTAAAATGCGACATGTGTACTTCTCAACCTAAAGGTTGTTTTGCTCCCTTACTCTTATAAAAGGGAATTTTGGGCCATTTATAAAGGTCTCTTGTTGAATTCTAGATCCAAGTTATGCAAATTAAGAATATAGAGAGAACATATATGAAGTTTATATCTTCAATTTAGAGTCTAGCAAGTAAATTTTGTTAATTGTATGGTTTCTGACCATATTTGAACAATAATGAATATCTCATGACTCTATTATCTCTCCAATTTTACGTTAGACCTGAATTATTAATGAAAATATTGATCAAAGATCATTTCATTAATCTTCATTGTCATTGTACTTTGATGTATATTTTAATTTAAGCTTTGGCTCAATGGATCAGTCAAAATGCTTTGATTAAATCATGAATTTGTATACATGTTCAATAAGTTTGATAAGTAGTCATGGAATCTAAGTATTGATATGTGAGTTGTAAGATAGTCTCACGTAGATCATGCATGTTTAGAATTAAATTCACCTTATAGCTCAATTTCTTGTGTTCTTAATCCTTGCCTAAAGATATGGCATTGGTCATAGGTATTATTTGTATTTACCATGGTTTTGTTTACCCAATTTGAGAATAATACTCATAAATAATTTTTAAATCGTTTTACCTTTGTTAAGGTTGGTGTTGTATGGATTCTCAACTTTAGATGTGTTATCTTTCAAAGGATTTGCCAGTTTCTTTAAAGATTTCATTGATTCAACATCTGATTGAGAATGTATCTGTTAATTGTGCATTATTTAGTATAGTTGTGTAGGAAGATTATATAATGCACATTGTGGGATTACCCTCCCTAGTCTTACAGAGCCTAAAGTATAGGAGGAAAGTGTTATAGTGTTTCCTCGTTCCTTGGCCAATCGTCTCTTGAGTATTTGATAATTGAAGTTGGCAAGTTCATAAGTACTTAGTGGGATCTACTTGGTTCTCCAAAAACAACCAACAACATGAACCTCTTTTATGTCTATTTGACCATTCTTACAAAAAATATCTTAGTTTTCTATATTTTTTGTGGTAATGATAGAAGTGCTTTAATGTATATAAAACTATAGATATAGAAGATTCAAAAGAGCTCTAAATTATGTGTAGACAAGTTAGAACATTACATAATAGTTATTTCAATCTATAGAACATAGATTTACATATAATATTTCACATGCTTCAATAAAGTATTACACATAATCTTCTTAAAGAATATTTTTTTACTAAACAAAATTGGGAAGTAGAGGCACTAACAGGAAGAATGTATCCCCCAAGTATTGAAAGTAGAATCAAGTATAAAGATACAAATAATAAGAAACATGATAAAAATAATTATTCAAGTGAATCAGATGAGAAATATGATAGTTTACGAGAGCATTATGAGACACTGTTCTACTTTACAATCCCTTAACATCATAACTCCACTTTTCACTTAGTCTAAGATGTTGTATATGAGGTTTGACAATTATTTATTAAATATATAAAATGGTGTGAGATTTATATCTAAATAAATAAGTCTAAAGAAGATATTTAAAGATAAAATTGGAACCATTTGATTTGTGTTAGAGAAATAATAAACTAATCTTGTGTTTTTTCAAAAATTTAATAAAATCTATATTAAATTTTTAATTAACTATTTTATTAAATTTTTAAAAATATTAATATAATTATCCTCAAATTTTAAAAATCTAATCTAAATTACCATTTAATGCACAACCAAAAAAGACAAACACTTCTAAAGAACACAAATATGTAAAAAAAATCACTAAAATGGTAACCATAACTACACATAAAAACCAAAAGTACAAAAATAAATGTCCCCTAATTACAACTGTATAAAACTTTTCAAATATGCTCAATATAAACTCAAAAACCATAAACTTTATAGATAAGTTTAGGCCTAATAATTTTCCAAAAGGAACAAATGTAAATCGTAAAAGCAATTCCAAATTATTTGAAAGACTCAGACTATATTTTGATGGCATCCCAAACAGAATAAGGAAAACCTTAAATTCTAAAACAAATGTAGTACCAATATTCTATTCCTTAAGAAAGTTAAGGAATAATTCATATTTAGATTCTTATAATTCAAATTGCATCAAAGAAATTAAACTCGAAACGCTCAAAATTTTAACCTACACAAATCTTTCTAATGTATTAGACGGATTTAAATAATCTATAGCTATGCATAAATAAGAAGATGCATGGTTATTCCGCTTTATATTGCAGGGCAATAATTTCTTACCAACGATTAAATGGAACATTATTGAATGTAAGTGGTCTGCCGTGCCAATTATTTAATATCATATTCCAGTACACGGTCAATATTAACAAGAAAGTTCTGAGGAAGCTTCTGAAGAGCTGCTATATTGGAATCTATCCTATTCCAGTGCACGGTCAATATTAACGAGAATCTTCTGAGGAAGCTTCTGAAGAGCTGCTATATTGGAATCTGTCCCTGACATTTTTATTAGATTGGCAAACTTCTTTATGGTCTTTCCTTCTCGACAGTCGAATGAATAATAATAGCCAGGCATCTTTATCTACCCACTTCCTATCCCATGTTCTTAACAATAAATTTCACACAGCTTATGTCCTTAACATTAAACAGAAATGCCAGAGTATAACTACTTCGACGACGATAAGTGCTAACACAAATTAAAATAATAGACAGTGAAATAATAAATAGTAATAGTTTTATCTCAGATCTGTTTGAGCCGTTCTGATATATGATAGTTTACAGGAAAGTGGTCAGATTTAAAAGTACATTTTGAGTTTTGATTTGTTTAGGTAGTTCATCTAAAATTGAATTAATAAGTGGATCTTACGGGACAAGCTAGTCCAATTTTAGATGAATCGGGAAAGCAAGTTAAAGATTACGACGTGTTGTTTAAGGAAAGCTTATCTGAAAGAATTAAAGGATGGCGGAAAAACAAAAATCCCAACTATGTTTTCAATGTGAAAGTCTCTTAAATTCTGAAAGACAAATCTTTATCCAAAGAAAAATTAAAATAATACAGTGAAATAATAATGTAGCAATAATTTTCTCTAGATTTGTCTGAGCTGTTCTGACATATGATAGTTTACATGAAAGTGGTGAGTCTAAAATAGCGTATTTTAAGCTTTGAATCATTTAGGTGGTTCATCTCAAATTTCACTAATAAGTGGACACTATGGAGAAGGCAGTGCAATTTCAGCTGAGCCACCTATGTAAGTCAAAGTTTAGAATATATTGTTTAAGCCAATATATTGTTTCAGCCAAACTATCTGAAAGAAATAGAAGATGGTGGAAAAACAAAAATAGACAATGTTTTTAATGTGAAAGTCTATTTATATTTGAAAGAGAAATCCTTATCTAATTTTCTAAGGTTTTTTATTAATATATTTATTGTTTGGAAAAGGAAAAAGATTTATATCAAACATACATTAAAAGAAAGAACTCTTTCAGTAGATATAAGAAGACAAAATATTTTATTAATTCTATCATAGTATTTGTGTGCTTAAGTTGTGGTGCAATATTTTTGGAAAGGTTTCTTGGACCTATAAATATCTTTGGTATCGTTTCGTTTAATAAATGATTTAATAAATAAAGTATGTTCATTCTTTTTTATTTAAAATGGAGAGTACAATTTCAAACACAAGCCAATAAATAGATAATGAAGTATTTAAAACTTATATGAGATAAAAGTGTTAGGTGTGATAAATGTATTTAAATAAATATTTTAGAAAATTAAATAAATAAATAATAGTATTTTGTTAGAAATATTATGTAGATATATTGTGATGGAAGTAAAAATATTAGTGATATTTGGACAATTTTATAATAATCTAATATTTTATTATTTGTTTCAATGAGTGACTTTCACAACTATTCAATCAATCATGCAATCTATATGCATGGATCTAGTCTCAAAAAAATTTAAGGCAATCAGTTTTATTATGTCTTGAACATTTAAATATGCTCCAATATAAAAATAGGTTGATGTGTTGAGAGTTTCCATATGATAGAGATAGTTCCCCTTTTGTATTAAATAACATGAGTTTATAGTGTTAATGAATTTGTAAATGATCAAACATAATAGTAAAACATGTATTGAATGTCCTAGATGATGATTCGATGCAAGTACCTTGATAAGTAATTAATAATTTTTATAATAAGATTGTGGGTTGAGATATAGATCTAGAATTATTGATAGCTCAAGTGAGATAGGGATTCTCCTTTAAGGATGGGTCTCAAATAAAATGTTTTGCACTTTAATTCAGTAAAATAGTTGGATTATTAGGCTCAACCTAAATACATAGAACATGAAGAAAAAAGCATAGGTGTGATTAATACAATTATAAATTTAAGCTAGGTCATCAATGCAATCATGGATCTAACTCATAGTGTGAAACTAAAGTATATGAGGATTGACACAAATAGTTACAAGTTAGTGTCGATGGAAATAGATAAGGTTTGGGGAAAGTAAATGAACTAAATTTTAGTAGAAACAACAATATTTGTATGACTAGCATTGTGCATATTGGGACTTGCAAGTTTTCATGCACTCATTTTATTTCTCATCAATTATAATTGATATAAGAGAATCTACGTGGATTTATTATGTTTGGGTTGTGCCTTTAGTCATTGTATTCATTCTTTTCTTCGAACCTAGGTGCCCAAGTTGAAAAATAAAAATTGATTAAGTGTGGGAACTATATGAGTTTTTCATTGTGTGGTCTCACAAAACACACCATTTTTCCCTTGGAAAAATGTGTACCACCTTTTTTCCCCTCTATTTGCTTCCTTCTTGCATTGGTTTGTTTCTTTTTGGTGGAAGTGGTAAAATGAAGGTCTTGTTATGAAACTCTTAGCTCTTGGTTGAATTGGTGGTCTCCTTAGCTTGGAATTCTACAAATCTTAAGTTTCATTGAAGTTTTATTGTTTATCTGGATTCTTGGGTTTTCATGTGTCAGGTGTTAGTCTAAGTGTAGTGCAGTCAGGTTGTTTTATCTAGTGAGCTTTCACCTACTCACTTTTGACCTGTAATTTTTTTTCCCAAGTTCACATGCATCAGAAGTCTTTTAGCTAAACCCGTTGGTGGTTTCTCTTTCCTTCAAAACAAAATATTAGAAGTTTTGGTAACTAATTTTGTTTGAATTGTATTGGTCCTATTTTTACCTACACCTGAGTACCCTTTGCATCTAGTTCCCATGAACCTAGTAAGTAAAATCCTAATCCCAACTTTCTCCTAGAGTTGTGTATCAATGTTTCATTCCTAATTGCTAGCTAGTCTTTCATCATATGAGCTAGGTGCTTAATTAGCTACCTATTTCCAACATGGACAAATGTGACACATAAGCATGCCATGTCAGCTTCTTTTGTTGCCTTCTTTTCAAAGGTGGGCCATGGCACAAAAATCAAAGGCTCCACAATGTGAACCCTAACCTACCATGATTATACCTATTTTTAGGATAATTAATGCACAATTAAAAATACACATACTTGGCACCACCTCAAGCATGCAGTTACTTTTGTAATACATTATTGTGTGTGAGGTAACATATTCATAAGATCATTAATGAATTAAAATGATCGTCGAGGAACACAAAGAAAAGTAAGTATCAAGATATGAAAGGGATGCTATTACCAGAGTCTAATCCTATGTTTGTTCTAAATTGTTATCAATGAAACTAGGAAATCAACAAAGACATGAGTAGTTCACAAAAGAAGCAACCTAAGGAAGAGTTTGAATTTCTTTTCTCACAAATGATACCCACTTATGGATGATAACAGATACCCATTTTTGGAGGTTTTAATGAACACAAATTTGTGTGAAGGACTCAACAAAAAGATGCTATCAAGTGCACTAAGAAAATGGTTTCCAGTGGAATACACTTGGCAACAGGGTTCCCATTTGCAATGGAAGATCCTAAGTTAATCTGTGAGTGCATGAAGTGGTATAATGTAGATAGAAGAGAATTCATAAAAGACAAGAGAGTTTATGCAAACCTCTTGACGAATAGTATTGTATACACATTTGGGCTCTCAATGTTTACTAGGATGAATGTATTGAAAATGGGGCATTTGAAAAAAGCATATATGAGTGTGGAAGAACATAATAAAAAGTTTATGATATCAACATGGTTCTAGGAAAAAACTGCAAGGATGTTGAACCATATCATGAGGTCACTATTCATTCAGGAAATCCAAGACATGATAACCCTACTAAGAAAAATGGTTGGGTGTAGAGATTCCAACAAGTTTGAACCATGGATGTTCAAGATTATTAGGAAAATGAGGGAAGACCCTATCCATATTCATTGGACAAGTTTATTAGTGACAAATTGCATGAGAATATTTAGACATTCCCCACTTCCCAGTGGTTTACTATGTCCTCATAGATTGTTTATTCTTGTGCCCTAAAATCTAACATCCAAGGACTAAATAGAGTGGGAATTTTAGGAAGGGAACTGAGGAACAAATTGATTTACCAAAATTTTTCACGGAATATTGCTATGCAATATCGAGAACATTACCGTAGAGTAAACGATGTCTTTTTCATGATTCTAGTAAGATTAATGGAGGGAGATAAAGAAAATAGATTGTCTCTCAAAGCACAAGATGCCAAACGTTCAACTGGATGTCAGTTCATCCAGTTCCCCACATTCACTTATATTAGAGTGGAAGGATTTACATGTTACCCCTATATGTTGTCCAAGTATCCTACATATAAGATAGTGTTGCTCAAGTTTGTGAGCCAAGTGATACCATCTCATGATGCCTTTTTGTAGATAATGAAAAGGGACAATTGAAAATTCCTCACTATTCAGAATTATAGGTGCATTTTTGTTAAGATTGCTAAGTTGTGTGAAGATAAATTGAAATCCTATGGATTAGAGTTCTTTATATTTAAGAGGGACAATTATGATCTAGTTGATTGGTTATCCAAGCAGATAAATAGGAAATATTCTCATGTTCCCCACTTGGAGGATTTCTAGTATGGTTGTGAAGATGATCATGATGTTAGGAAGTGGTCTTAAACCAAAGGATGTCATTGGCCCAGTTGAAGACTTTTGGAACACATGATGTTCCTAAGAAAATGGATGCTAATAATGGGGAAGTAAGTAATCTAGCTTTTAAATTAGATAAGGTGTATGATGAACCTATCTCAGACCCAAATTGGGTGCAAGAGGAGGTAGTAACCCTTAACAATGTTTCTAGGCAAGTGTTGGATTATACTCAATCATCGATAAATGATTACCTCTAGGTGATAAGAGAAGTTGAAATGATGCCCACATAGCCACATGTTGGAAAGAGAAAAAAAGATGGTAAATGAATTAGGGTATGATGATAGTGTGGAGAAGAAACTCAAAATTATTGAAGCTAGAGAAGTTTAATAGGGTAGAGAAGAAATCCTTGATGTTTTGCGACAAGGAGTTTCAGTGGCTTCATAGACAAAAGATACAAATAGAAAAACCTTGGTTATTCTAGCTAATATGCTAAGAACTCCAATGATGGCATCTTCTTCTATGGTATTGTGAAGAACACAACCCTTGGCTCTAGAAGAAGTAATTATGAAAGCATAGGTGTATGCAAGGACAAGGTCAACATCACAATAAGTAGCTACTATATTTATGTCCCTACCTTTTATTAGCATGGAAACTATAATGAAGAAAAATTTGGGGGGAATACCCTTGATTACAAAGGAAGAACTAGTAGTAACTATAGAACAAGTCATGATGGAGGTAGAAAAATGGTTTTCTAGAATACAACAGTTTAAGGAGAAGCAGTCTAGAGGAAACTCAATGATGTAGCCTATAATAGAAGAGTTGTCTAATATAGGAATATGTCTAGATGATAAGGATGAAATTTTTTTTATAGTAGGACAACTCATTCAAGACGTGAGAAATATTGATGAAGTTAATATAGAAGAGGTGGTGTTCCCACAAAGAGAAACATGGGGCGCTACACTCTAGAGCTCCATTTCCATAATGGATGAAGATGAAGAGAATAAGTATGCACTTGATGATCATGCAAGTAAAGACTAAAGCCATTGTTGAGAAACCCTAGGAATAGGGGAATAGTGAAAATCCTTATGCCTTAGGACGACATGGACAAACTTCTCTAGAAGATGACACTGATAAGGAAAATATAAGACAAGAGAATATAAGCCTCGAAGATAGAGAAGAAGGAGATCTAAACCATGTCAATTCAGACCCTGGCAATCCATAATCCTTGTCAAAAATAGGGGAGAATGTGAAAAATTTAGGGGTTTTAACAGGTGATAGTGAGGAGTTAGAGAAGAATGTTCTTGAGCATTCTGATCCACAAGAGAAAATTCATGAAGAGGCAAGGAAGAATGAAGAAGCACTTGACTGGAAAGTCATGCAATTGGCTCCAACAGTGGAATTGGAATTGGTGCCTCTAGAATTTAGAAGTTTAGTACAAGAGTTGGAAACCCCTAAGCCTAAGGATAAAGCAAGGGTTAGACATGTTTTCAAGTGAAATTCAGATGGAGGGAAAAATCTCCAAATAGCTACTCTTATAGGAGGAAAAGATAAGCATTAAGTAATAGCTAGGGATTATCAAGTTACTACGATCATCTTAGGACATTCTTCATGAGAGTAGGAATTGGAAGAAATGAGAATGAATTTGGAAGTGAAAGCTACCCACATGTGGAAGGAAAATAAAAAGAAGAGGGAACTAAAATAATGGGTTGCTCACTTGAATAATTTTATCAAAGTTATAGCTCAACCAAGTCAGTGACTGATATGGAAAAAGAAAAAGTAGGTGCCATTGAAGGGTTGAAGCATAAAATGAATGTGTTTAAAGAGTGGCTAGAGCATTTGGTGCAATAGGGTGAAGAATCAATAAGGGGGGTAATTGGTATGTGTAAATAAGCGTATTTTTGGTTTGATAAGTCTAGAAGGCTTATGGATGAGTGCAAAGACCTCAAGGAATAGAATGACATAGAAATCCATTGGTTAAAGGTAGTTCTCAAGGTGAAAGTCCAAGAGTTGATAAGGGAAAAGGTGATTACATAATAGGAATTTTTGATGGAAAAATGGTTCAAACTACAATTGAGTTGGGAAAGTGACACTCTACTACAATGTGTACATGGATTAGAAAAAAGGTCATTGAGAAGAGTAAAAATCTCATCCATGGATAAAGATTAAAATCTCATCAATATGTTGACACAATAGATTTGTGACCTTGGAAAAATGGTATGGGATGATGCAAGAGTGTAGACATGGAAAATGAACAATTCAATCTGACGTTCTTAATCCTAATTACAAATGACATTTCCTCCTAAATCATACTCTTAGCTTATCATCACCTTTTCATCTCTTAAATAGATAAATCATTATTTATTTAATTAAGTCTCTCTCCTCTGTTGATTTAACCTTATATCTTTGTTTATTTAAATAATTTATTTTATTTAAATCAAGTCCTTAAAGTCTTCTCATTAAATTTAATAAATTAAACCTTATTTAATTTAATCTAACACTATCCCCTTTAGTTAAATATATCAAATCATTTATTTAATTAAATCTTTCTTCTTAATTCTTCATTTAAAGTAACTCTTAAATTCAAGTCAAAGTTGTCACATCTCCTAATTCTCCATTAAATTAATTAAGCATTGATTAATTTAATCCTAATCTATGTCACGTCCTCTAGAGAATGCAACTTGCACAATAAATCAATTACTTTGATTTATTAAATCTCTATTTTCCCTCACATGGCATAAAAAGGGAATATTCCCTCTAGTTTGAATTCAAAAAGTCTAAGTTGATGGGTACTTCCAACAATAAATTTAATGCCTCTTACATGTCCTTGTGCATTGAGCCAAGTGACATTAACTCCATTTCTTTCTCCCTCCAACATGTCACATTCAAATTTCAAATTTGAATCCAATAGCATTTATCATGCACATTGACCAAAATGTGTTCATTCCTCCTCCAATCACATGTGGACACGTGGCCTCTTCTCATTGGTTGGTCTTTTGTCCCACATTGCTCAATTTCACTCTCTCTTCCATTTTGGAAATCTATAAATGAGAGACTCTTCCTCTCATTATATCATCCACAATTTGAGTAAACTTATTATACTCAAATCCATCTTCAAGCATAGCCATTTTCATATCTCTATATCAAGTTCTTAGCTAGGTTATGTAAGAATTCAACCAAAGTGGATCAATAATCACAAAGCTTACAAAGGAGTTGGGAAAGGGCTAATTTCGACACATCAATTGGCACCAACTCCCCCATGGGATCATGAGTTTTCTTGCTTAATTAGGATTTACTTGCATTTTCATATTTTGTTCTTCATTTTTCCTATTTTGAGTAATTGTAAATGGATTTCATGGGGAATCCTTGTTTTCACTTGCATTTGATCTAATAATGTGTTTGTTTGTTGTATTTGTGCAGGTATCAAATTAGGGTTCACATTTTTGGCGCTAGAAGGAGGGGTTATCTCAAAAATTTCATTACGTTGTTATGAAAATTCTATGGTTTTTAACTTTTTTTGTCTACACACAGGAAATTGTGTCACTGATAGTTCATGCAGCGCTGTATTGCACTACTTGCAGAGATGCGGCGATGTATTGCACCGCGTATAGAGATGCAATGCTGCATTGCACCACACCTATTCTAAACTATGGCACTGTATTGGACCGCATCTACTCCAAACTCCACTACACCTTTTTCCTGCCTAAGAATTTTGAATTTCCAAATTGTGCCGCTCTCCAAACTGCATCGCATGCTCAAATTCCACCACACCTGCACTCTCTGTTTCTACAGAGCATTGAACCTAGTCAAACGCGCGGTGCTATATAGCACCACTGGATTTCCAAACTACGTCACATTTGCTAACTACACCGCACCTATGGATTTCTGATATTTTTTTAACATTTTTTTTTTATGCATGAACTTCCCGAGGTCATAACTTTTGACTCGGATGTGGGTTTTGGCTGAAATTTTATAGGTAGTTTCTTTATGAGGTGGCATGTGGATTCCCAATGACTACTAATCCATTCGATCCCATTCCAACACATTTTCGGAGCCTCAAACTTTCATCTTGACCCTCAAAATCATAATTTAGCATTTTTTTTTTCCAATTTTCCATTTTTTGAAAAATCATTTTTGTTAATAACTCGGAATACATGTCTCAGATTTGGGATGTTAGTTGGCAATTCATCCTATCCTAGTATTGGGTATTTTTTGGGAAAAAATAGGACTCTCAAAGTCATGGATGCAAAATTACCAAAAATGGAAAAAACTAACAATTGTTGAAATCTGCCCAAAAAAAAAAGATTTCCTTTTATCAAAACGTGAAGGAAGGAAAACGAAGGCCAATGGTTCTTTATGATGTTATCATATCATTGTATTAAGTGTTTTTAAACACTTTTGGGAGAACTTATAAACCCTTTCTCAAGATTTGTTTACTTTCATGCTCTTAGGAAACACTAAATTTCTTTTGGGCTTTAAAAAGAACAACACAAATTTCTTTTTTCAAAAGTTTGCAAAAGGGCTTAAAAAGATCCTTAGAAACAATCTACTAGATTTGGTTTAAGGTTTAAAATTTGAACAAGGCAACTTCCACATTTGATTTGGTGCTATAAAAAGAATTTATTTTTCTTTGTGGGATTAAAATGAACAAGTGTTATTTTGTTTTGTAATTATTTATTCAAGTTAATATTATCAAAATGGCGTATGCGCTTGACTCGCGCCTCATGACAATCTTGAGAATCAAAATTTCTTTTGGTGATCTTAAGTTCAATAAAATAATTGCCTCCACATTTCAGTTTTGGAATTAAAATTGAACCAAACATGCGAGTGTGAGCTAGGTATGTTGCGAGTGTTCTCCCTTTGTTTTTCAATGAAGGTTGATTGACTTATGGGATATGCTAGGTTGCTATTTTTTATCTTAGAGGGCCTAGCTTGTGGGAAAAATTACTCACCCGAGGGAACGACCCAACCGGGAACATGCTAAAGCCAAGCGACTTCCACCTGGGATATAAGTGTGGATATTGAAGCAAAGACCAATATCACGAGGATTATTCCGACGATAAGGGCAGTAATGGTCTTTCACCACATGGATAGTCCCCCATGAACGGAATGCCCACATTAAAATTCTTATTTAGCAAAGGCCAAAATCCTATCTATTTTTGGGTGCAAAAGGTCACGTCCTTTGAAGCCGCCCCACGTTATACATGCACTTTTGTTGTAGAGATGAAAATTATGCCATAGAAGATTCATGGGTATTGATGCTTGATTGACCCGAGAAGTGAGTGCACTATAAGGGGGAGCTTGTGTGGTCAAGTATCTAATCATCTGCACTGAATATGGGTGATTGGATTCGTCCAAGTGAGAACCCAACAAATACTATCTTTTCAGCCTAGGGTTGTGCATGTTATTGAGACACCTTGCTTAGTTCTAAAACATTGAGAAACAAACATTCACAAAAGCTTTGAAATTTCAAACCCTTTGAGGAAACAAATATCGTTTAACGAATCCAAGTGCTCTTGCTAGCCCTAGGGATTCTATCCTTAGATGTTTTTAAGTACTTGGATTTAATCATCATTTGTTTTCACCAAAGTCAACACTAGGAAACCTTTGCATTGATTTCCTTGATTTCCACATAATGCACTTTGTGGGATGAAAGAAAATTAGGACATTGGACATTCAGTTTGAAAGCATAATCATAATTAGGAAAGTGTTTGTGGTAAAAAGTGCCAAACCTAAGCAAGATAAAAGAAAATTGAACCACACATGTGCTTGGTCTCTTTTGGGTCATTGGGTTTTCAGCCAATATTGGTCTTTTGGTTTGAAAAACTTTTAGGGAAAAGCATATTATTCATTACCTTGGTCTTATAAGTAGGTCCTCTTACGGTCATCTATGATCAAGTCAAACACTTCACCCCATCCAAACAATTATCAAAATCCCATTTCATCAACAAATTCTTTGGAACTTTGAAAACATCACTTATGCTAGACTTTTAGGAAAAATCATCATCACCTTGTTTGGCTTAACACACCTAGCCAAATTATCCTCTTATGTATGAATTTACTCTAGGATAATGTAACTTCCTAGGGTTTACAAGTTCATCATCAAAAATCACCTTCTTTGGCTTAACACTCCTAGCCAAATTATCATCTTGTGTATGCATTTTCTCTAGGATAACACAACTTCCTAGAGTTTACAAGTGCATTATCACTTTGTTTGACTTAACACACTAGTCAAACTATTGAAATCAAATCAAATTGAAACAAGTACTAAAGTCTAGCATTGATCCAAAGTTCCTAAAAGTTTAAAAACCCATATCATTCACCCATTTCATCATTCATCTCATCATTGGTTCTAAACCCCTCAGAGGTCAACAAGATCAAAACACAAGAGGAGCATGGAATATAAACTTGATTCATACATCATGAATAATCTAAGTCAACCAAACTATCCAAGCCTTACAATGCCAATTTATTTTCAAAACTTGCATTTGTACAATCCATACATGGGATCATTATCTCCTACAAACCTCAATGGTACAACAAATGTGAGGTTTTCCAATCTAAATTCTAGAACACCTTTCCCTTTGGTAGATTTAAATCAAAGTCAAAACTTACAAATCTATCAACCAAACAATCAAGGCATGAGCCTTCCCCCTTTACTAGCCATCAATCAATCAAATCCAAGGAACACTCCAATCATAAACCAAAGCATCATAACAAATCCTCCCATTTTTGCATCGATATCATGACAACAGATGGAAACCATCCAAAAAACCCCAACAATCAAAACCATTCCCAATCCACCACCACCACCACCAAAACACATGGAAAATTCATTCTCCATCATGTTGCAAGCTACTCGACAAGCCATTCATCAAAAGGTGCTATGAAATCAACAAGTTTCACAAGCCACTCAAGCTACACAAGTCGCACAAGCTGTGCAAGCAACTTTAGCAACCCAACAAGCATAGGCTCAAGCTCAAGCCCAACACCAAGCTCAACAAGCACAAACACAATTTTGGGCACTATTGCAAGCAATCCATCAACAAGTGTATCAACAAGTAGCACAACAACAAGCCCAACAACTAGCATTGTTGGCTCAACAACAAACGCATGAATTACTCCCACAACAAAGCTTGCAACAAATTCCCACCACAATCATTGAAAATGATGATCAAGATCCTTTGACCAATGATCATGTTGAAAATGTCTCTACATCACCTAATTCAGTAGAGGGCATATCTCAATAATTTATTCCAAAGCATGATCAACATCTTTCACCAAAGTCTAGCAATGGACCTTTCCAAGACATATTGACATCCTTTGACCTCATGCTTATAGATATTGAAGAAATCCTCAACTCACCATTTGATCCAAGTCCACTCAAAGATCAAGAGGATATTGAGCCACTTCCCATGCCTTTTGATGATGTCCAAGAACCCTTTGAAAGCAATCCATCCTTTTAAATTGATCCAAAGCATGTTGAAAGCAATTCCGACATTAACCAAGATCAAGAATTTTTATATCAAAGATACTACAATGAGGTAATGGGCACTCTCCTATCTATACAAGATATCGCAAATGATGATCATATCCATATAGCACATAATCCTCCATCTACCCATAATATACTTTCTTTGGATGGATACGTAGATGATCTTCATTCAAAACAAGAGTCTCATACTCTTGAAATCATTACCAAGGAACAAGAGTCTCTTACTCTTTACATTTATACACATAGTTAAGATATAGAGAAATGTAGAGACATATCAGAAATGGGTCATGAAGAAGGCTTCTACAGAAGTTGTGAATTAGAAACATCATGTGAAAGAATGAATTATGAGGAATAATTTTACGAGGATAGTGAATCATCAATATCTCTCGAAGAAGCATTAAAATATGATATTTCACAAGATCAAGCCAAAGGGATAAATTAAGAATGTATCCCACTTATGGAAGATCCTATCACTTATAAACTTGGATCACTCACCTTTGTAAGGGAAAATTATCTTATCAATGAAGAAGTTGTCACCTTTGAAGATCCACCACAGATCAGAGAAGGAGTAGCACCTTGTTTTGAAGGTAAACCATATCCTATTGCAAATAAAATGTTTCAACAGATGAATTATCAAGGTAGAGGATTAGGCCTACATGAACAGGGTATCCTAGAACCATTGCTGATTATTGGCAATCCTAAGCATCAAGGTCTTGGTTATTCGACAATTAAGGGATCTAAACATGTAAGTGATACCTCTATAAAACTGGAGGAAACTTCATCTCAAGAAAATTCCAACATACGGGGCATGAAGAATCCTTATGATGAAACCAATGCCAATACTACAACCTACCATGTCATGAATCTTCATCCACCCATCACCCCATCCATGAATTAGGACCAATATCAAAAGAAATATTTAAATTAAAGAATGAAGAACCTTATCAAAGTAGAAGAAGCTAAGAAGCATGAAGGACAAATCAAATACATATGGATACCAAAGAATACAAAGAAAGATAATCCATATCAAACTCCATTAGTCAAACAAACTATGGGGCAAAATAAAAAAGGGAAAAGTATCCATCAAATATGTCCACAAAGGAAAACGAATGCTTCTCAAGCGACATACAAAGTGTATCAAGCAGTTGGTCCTAATTCTATGCACACTTCTGTATCCACCCATCATTGCTCATATTCCCAAGTTTGGAGAATCAAAGGTTCCAAACTATCAACCAATCCATATTTTATTCCTAAACACACACCATCCAATCCTCCATGCATAATATCCAATTTGCACATTGACCATGTATTGGTAGCAACCCTTCATCATAAGGATTCATAAGGCACTCTATCATGATGTGCACACAAAGACAAAGTTAACTACGATATCAACAAAATAGAACAAATTTCTCAAAATTTGCTTTCAAGTGCACATATCTTGGCAAAGCAGCTTCTTCAAGCAGGATATCAATGGAACATTATGATAAAAGCATCTACATCAACGACATCAGGTGGTTCAACATGAGCCTAAATATGTCATAGAAATATACAAAAAAATCAAAAATATATAAAATCCAAAAAAATTAGAAAAATGATTGAAAACAGTAAAGAAAAAAATCATCCTCTAGTGAAAACAACTTCAGTGGCACTTTGGAAAGGTACCATGATGAAAACCTAGCAAAAAGGCATCATATGTAGAATCGAGCATCTGCGTGCACCAGTTCAGGAGAAAGCATCTTATCACATCCCAAAATGAAGTCGACATTTCATCCATATCATTCATTCATCCATGAATCATTTATCCAAGCCATTACCATCTATCTACCTTATCTTGTCACAAGATAATCCTTGGAATCCTTTGCATGCTTACCCTATCTATCTATACATCTATCCAAGAATCCACCCATGGTCGTTAAAACATTGCTAGACACTGGGGGTAGATATTTGTATCTTGCTTCAGGAATAAATCTTGATATATATCCTCCAAGTTATGTGGTGATCTGAACATTGGTAAATGTGAAATCAAATTGGTCAAGCACTTTGTGAGCCAAAATCCAAATCACTATCCCATGGCATATTTTGACAAAAAGATGTTCCTTATCAAGCTTTATCTTTCGTCAAACATCAATCCAAACAATTCATATCAGTTGCATCTAATATGTACATCAACATGATATCAAATCATTCAAACAAATTTTATTCCAAGCCAAGCTTCCAAATCTTGATCAATCGAATCCAATCAATTATCACCTTGTTTGACTTAACACACTTAGTCAAACCACCCTCTTGTGTACGAGTTTACTCTAGGATAATACAACTTCCTAAAGTTTATAAGTGCATTATCATCTTATTTGACTTAACACACTTAGTCAAATTATCCAATCCATCATCAACTTGTTTGACTTAACACACTTAGTCAAGCTACCCTCTCGTGTATGAGTTTACTCTAGGATAACATAGCTTCCTAGAGTTTACGAGTGCATTATCACTTTTGTTTGACTTAACACACTTAGTCAAACTATCAATCCATCAATCTGATCAATCAACCTTAGCTTGTTTTTCAACAAAATCCAAAAATAGGGCACTGATATCATCACATATCCATATCCAAATTGTCAAAATCATCAAAAAATCCAAAAACAATTCAAAAAATCAAAACTCCAAAAACATCGAAAAAATCTTCAAAACATTCATCATTGAGTCTTGTCAGTCTTCCACCTTGTCCGAACTACATCATCTCTGAGCTTGAGCATAGGCAAGGTTGATCTTTTATCATCTCCTAAGACACCCTAGGTTAGTCCTTTAGGAATTTGTCGCAATGGCAATCCATTTGCCCACGTATTTTCACATTTTAGGTCAATCCTTAGGCATCTGTCGCAATGGAAATTCATTTTCCCATCTATCTCATAATCGAGTCAAGTTTGTTGTCATTTGAACTATTTCATCTCTAAGTTTGAACATAGGCAAGGTTGATCTTGGATCATCCCCTGAGACAGTTTAGGTCAGTCCTTAGGCATCTGTCGCATTAAAATGGCAACCTATTGCCCACGTATCTCATCATTGAGTCAATTATGTCATCAGTCGAACTACGTGGTCTCTGTGTGTATAACGTAGGCAAGGCTAATCTATGGATCAACTCCTGAGACCCCTAGAATAGGTCTTTTAGTTAGTCTATTCATCATAAATCTTGAAAATACCAAAAACACTGTAATACATCTCAAAAATACCAAAAACAACGTCAAAATATCTGAAAAATCCAAAATGGTGCATCCATTTCATCTCACTTTCACCCACAATTTTAATCACTTATAATAAAATCAGTCATCACTATCACCATTTGGTGAGTCAGTTAGAAGCAAGTCTAGCAGGTTCAGAAGTGAACACCCTAATCATTAGAGTCTTAAGTCTAGGTTAGTAAGCAAGCAAGTTGATCAATTCAGAGTATCAATATCTTATCATCCAATCAGCCTCATCAAAACCTTGATCACAACATATCCTAGGATGAATCCTTCCCAAGATGGACATAAGCATCAAGTACCCCACAATAGTTTAGCCTTGGCTAGCAGTATGAAAAACATTAGCTTGTTTGTTTGCTTTATTTGGTCTTTTCTTGGCTTATCTTATCTTGTGCTCATTCCAAGGACCTCTCGATGATGCCTAAACAAAATAGGTTTAGAGAGAAAGGAATGGGGCAATGATCATTATCTTTTTTATCTTTTGTGCTTGTTTGATATTCTTGTAAAATAACTTGGCGAATACTTTCTTTGTTAGGTCCGTCCTAGCAAGGTTTCTATATGTCAAGTGTGAACAAGAATACTCCTATTTGATTTTCAAGTCAAAGTCCATCACACTAGGTACAATGCCATCCTGGTCCTTTATACCTTGATGAATCGTACCTATGTATGTTATCAAATTTAAAGTAATTGGTCCTTTTAAAATCCCAACTCTTGGTAAGAAAATCATCATCATCATCATTAATCATGTAGGATTGTGTGGATCCTCCTTCCATCCATCTTATTCTTCTTATTCTTCTATCTTTACTAACATTTCTATCTAAAGTAGGTGTGAAATCTCAAAATATACACGAGGCTACCCATGGCTAATGACTGTCTATACATCATCAGATTTGTCTACATCAAAAAATTATCTTTCGTCCTTTGATCAATAGAACCACTCCTCTTGCATTTTATCGTGATATAGATCGAAAAAATAGCATTTTTGTCCGATCTCTCGAGGGGCAGTATACCAGCATAATCTTTCCATTGGGGCAACAGTGGGGCATTCAGAAAATTAGAAATTTTGAACTTTGATCACATCTTTTTATTCTTTGAATCAATGCAAGAAGTACATTACTTCGAAGAGGGGCAAAATGTAGACATGGAAAATGTACAATTCAATTTGACGTTCTTGATCCTGATTACTAACAAAATTTCCTCCTAAATCATACTCTCAGCTTATCATCACCTTTTCATCTCTTAATTAGATAAATCATTATTTATTTAATAAAGTCTTTCTCCTCTATTGATTTAACCTTATATCTTTGTTTATTTAAATAGTTTATTTTATTTAAATCAAGTCCTTAAAGTCTTCTCATTAAATTGAATAATTTAAACCTTATTTAATTTAATCTAACACTATCCCCTTTAGTTAAATAAATCAAATCATTTATTTAATTAAATCTTTCTTCTCAATTCTTGATTTAAAGTAACTCTTAAATTCAATTCAAAGTTGTCACATCTCCTAATTCTCCATTAAATTAATTAAGCTTTGATTAATTTAATCCTAATCTATGTCACATCCTTTAGAGAATGCAACTTGCACAATAAATCAATTACTTTGATTTATTAAATCTCTTTTTTCCCTCACATGGCATAAAAAAGGAATATTCCCTCCAGTTTGAATTCAAAAAGTCCAAATGGATGGGCACTTCCAACAATAAATTTAATGCCTCTTACATATCCTTGTGCATTAAGCCAAGTGACATTAACTCCATTTCTTTCTCCCTCCAACATGTCACATTCAAATTTCAAATTTGAATCCAATAGCATTTATCATGCACATTGACCAAAATGTGCTCATTCCTCCTCCAATTACATGTGGACACATGGCCTCTTCTCATTGGTTGGTATTTTTTCCCACATTTCTCAATTTCATTCTCTCTTCCATTTTGGAAATCTATAAATGAGAGACTCTTCCTCTCATTATATCATCCACAATTTAAGTAAACTTATTATACTAAAATCTATCTTCAAGCATAGCCATTTTCATCTCTCTATATCAAGTTCTTAGCTAGGTTATGCAGGAATTCAACCAAAGTGGATCAATAATCACAAAGCTTACAAAGGAGTTGGGAAAGTGATAATTTTGACACATCAATTGGCACCAAATCCCCCATGGGATCATGATTTTTCTTGCTTAATTAGGATTTACTTGCATTTTCATAATTTGTTCTTCATTTTTCCTATTTTGAGTAATTGTAAATGGATTTCATGGGGAATCCTTGTTTTCACTTGCATTTGATCTAATAATTTGTTTGTTTGTTGTATTTGTGCAGGTATCAAATTAGGGTTCACAAAGAGTAAAGGCTTGATGAGGATGGGTTGAGAAGATAAATAAAGACCATGTTTAGTCTTTAAGCTAGAAAATCATTGATGAAGTGATAAAATGTAGAAATCACATGAATAAGTATGATATAGAAATGTTGTAGAGGAATGAAGTCATTAATAAAGTAACTAAATAATGACATGGAAGGCATAAGTACAGTTGGAAAATGACACAGTGTTCCAAGGGAACATATAAATTAGGTTTTAACTTCTTTTTGAGAGTATTAGTAGAAGAAAGAAGAAGATGAGTTCATAAATGGGATATCTAGTGAATAACTGCTCATGATCAGGTAATGGAAGCTCGGGGTTTTGGTAAGTAAATGTGATGATGAGTTTTTTGAAATGAATTTTAAAAATTTATTCCTAAACTTGATGCAAGTTGACCTACTTCAGGGATTTTGGGAGGAAGTGTTAGTGGTTTTTCATCTTGTGTGAAAGTACCCACGTCCCGAAGACCCAAGTCTTAAAGGTTTCAGCTGTTGAAGGAAGTAAAAATAGCTTTTGACTTATTCTAGAAGATTCTTGTGCCAACTATCATATGCCATGTGCTACTCTATGATTCATTCATTTGATTCTCTTTCACGTTCTTTGTTAGAAATCTTTGGTTGCCTTATTCTTATAAAAGGTCAAGAGTTGTTTTATTTCGTTAATCTCCGAATTTGTGGAATTATAGAGACTTAAAATTTAAACTCTTTCCAGTTTTATTTCTATTTCCTATTTTTTGTGCCATTCTAATATAAAAACTTGTATGCCCCATTTAAAGTTTACTAATATCAAAACCAATTTAAGCTATTTCCTGGTATGAAATTTTATGTAGTTGATTGTTTGTTCCTATCAAAAAAGCCTATATGATGCATAAGACTTGGGTACACATTGACACTATTTGGTCACAAATGATCTCATGTTTCTTTAAAACTATTGCATCATTCTATTCCTAGTTGTGAAACAATCTAGTTAAGTATAGGGTGGTTTGATTTGATTTAGTTTATTTCATGGTGTATGTGTGGATAATAACTTGGAGAACCTTAAATTTTGGGGTCATTAATGATTTTCTTTAGAAGTAGATGTTAATTATTCCCAAAAAATATTTTAAAAGTGATAAATTCATGAAGTATTCCTATAAATATTTAGTATTAATGAAGTTATAGAGAAATTTATGTTAAATCTACTGAAGTTTTTGCAAATGATTTTAGTTCATGAAGTATTTCATATAAATATTTTGTTTTCATGAATTTTTGAAGCGACAAATGTTAGATTCGACCAAATATTTGTTATGATCCTTTGGACACCAGTAAGCCTAAGAAAAAATAGACCCCTCATGATTAACAAAAAATTTACACAATGAACCTTGAGTGAACCTAGTGTGTCAAGACCTAACATTCCCGAGCCTTAAGATCAACTAAGATTGCCTTTAGGTTTAGGTATTCCTAGTGGATCTTTAAAGAAATGTAGGTTCCTACATTCTTCGAGTGAGAATTTATCTATCTTTTGGTATGAGTGTGCAACACTCACATCAATAGGATTGGTGCTAGAAGGAGGGCCCATTTTCTTTATTTAGGGTAAAGAAAACTAGAGCTCCATAGGGTTACTATGTCTCAATCTAGAAATCCTCATGTGGCGTTTGTAGAGCTTGGTAGTCATACACCAATTAGGGTTTAAAGGGTGAATTTTGTTGGTACAACTTTGAGAAATCAAGTATCTATAGCACTTCCTCCACCCATAGCGATAAATTTCTTTAATGTGGAGTCCCCTATCCAGTTTTTTGTATATAACAATCTTCCATAAAATATGGATAAAGTGTGTTTGAAGTAATATCTTCATAAGGATGTAGAAGAACATATAATTATATTCAAAGAAACATGCTTTAGAGTGAGAATACAACATGAAGATGTTGTGTCTAGGTTGTTCCCCTACATGTTAAGTGATGAGGTTTACTAGTGGTACATCAATTTTCCTCATAATTCAGTCAGGACGTGGCAAGATATGTAAGAATTCTAGTAGATCTTCTTTTGTTATACCACCAATTTTGTCAAATCAAGCGATTTGATGATGAACCAATAATAGATTTTAATGATAGGCTCCAAAAAGAATTTTCTAGATTGCAAGCACCTTATGTTATGGATAATTTATCTGCTCTTGCTATTTATTATATTTTAGTTGATTCGTTAACAATGATGTTTGTGAAAAGGAAGACAAATCCTCCTACAACCTTAACCAAAGCTTATGTGAAAGCGATAAGTGTGAATTAAGAAATGAAACATGTTAGAAGTAGACCACCTATAAATAGTGGGAACAATTTGAACAATTATTCCACACTAGGAATGAACAAAGTCCCACAAAGCAATACTATGATCCCTAACCCTTTGACTTTAGTGGTCCTGAATGGGACCTATCTATGGAATAGTTTTTTTTAACCCAAAAATAGTCAAGTGTTAGTCTTGCATCATAGCCCCATTGTCATTGAGATACATCATAATGGTAATTATTTCTTTATGTGGGCTCAAGAGAGCTAACAAACCAAGGCTCATGACGATAAAGAGGAAATCAAAGAAATAATAGCTTAGCTTAAAAGGTTAACAACAGAGGTTACTCGACTGATAAATTAAATTATTTACTCACAGAATAATAAATAGAATCCACAAGGTCAGACATATAATGATTCTAGATCGTCTAGACCTTGGAATACACAAACTAATAATGGAGGGATATCTACACCTTTGGATAATGCCAATCCTTCTAAAGATCAGTCAACATCCAAATTAAACTTGGTTGAACTCACCATGAATAACTAGTGCAGGATTCACAATACTAGTGCTCATGTAGAAGCTAATTGTCCACATTTTAAAACCACATCTAACATTTTCCTAACCGTGACATAACATAATGATCAGTGTAATTCTCACCCTCCCCAAGGAAATAAAATAGTTCAAGTTGGATATGATTTAACACTTGTAGTGGACATTTATGTGTGATCTGGGTCGCCTGTTGTTTCTAAAAGTAACACTTATGATTGGGAAGATAGTTCAACAATGAATTTAGAAACCTATACCTTCCCCTATCAAGATGAAATGAGCCTCAAGATGAAATTGATAAGATCCGAACTTTCTAACAGTATCAATAGGGACATAGTTACAACTTGACTAGTAATACTATTGGTTGGAGTAGGTTCAAAGGACATCTAACTACATCAATTTCACCTAACAACTCTATTACACAACTAGATGATAAATTTAATAACAATCTAGGGTTGCCAAAAGTCACCTAGTAGTTCAACAGTGCTCTGAATCCTACTAAGAGTGGTAGAAAAAAGTCATGGAAAAGTGTAATTTGACTACTAATTTTGTAGAAGAGATTAGAAAGGTGAACATTAGCTTATCTTTATCAGAATTACTCAAAAGACCTATGATGAGAAATGATTTCTTAAAACTAGAGTCATCGTCGTTCTTGTTAACATTCAAGATTTTTGGAAAGAATCTCCATAATTTTTTGGTTGATGCAAGAGCCTCGATGAATGTGATACCCTTTTCCATATGACAGATGTTATGATTAACCCCTGTAAATTCCTTGAAGAAAGTCACTCAGCTAGATAAGATTGAGTTAAATGTGGCTGGAGAGTTGACTAATATTCACATGTAGCTGACATCTAATCCTAGGATCAATATTATATTGGCATTCATGTATTCAAGATACTAGATATGTATGGGATGTTGTTGAGAAAAGGTTGGTTGAAAACTTTGAATGGATCTATGGCTAATGAATTTTCAAGTATGTGGTTACCCTAGAAGGGAATTCTCAACCAGATCGAGATAGAAAGGGAGCCACATATGAAGCATATGATCACAAATTAGAATAAAAAAAATGAAGTGCTATACATCTATGTGGAAATTTGTGTTTACAATATTAAGGCCTCAAGAGTTAAGATAGAAGAAGTTATTATGTGTAATACAAAAATGCATGATCGATTGACTTTGAGAATAAATCTGTTAGTTGAGTCTGATTGTGATTCTTCTAAAGAGGTAAATAGTCTCCTAGATAAATTTTAGAAGGCCATTATTTGAGAAGTCAATATCGAAAGACTAAAGACTCACTAAAGGATTTGTTGTTACAAGGATGGTATAGGCTGCATAGTTCAACACACTTAGAAGATACTTGTGCAATGTTTTTGTAGATTATTAATAGAGTTAAAAATAAATCTTGTTTGGAAAAAAATAGTTTCTAGAGAGTGTTAATCTATAATTCTTGGTGATAAGACACATACAATGTTGACTGAAGGATTCTATCTTTCAACTTCTAGGAATGCTAAGTTTGATATCACTGAAGAGCAAGCTTGGATCATTAGATTCAATGGATCAAAGTCCAAACAAGGGATTAGATTAGAGGTTGAATTGATCAGTCCCTAGCGTAATTCATTCCTTTCCACTTACAGATTGTAGTTTCAATACAAATTACAATATAGTAGAATATGAAGCTCTTATCCATGGTTTGTTGCTTGCTATCAAGAAAAAGGTTAAGATACTCAAATTTTTTGGCTATTTGGAATTAGTTTCCAAAAATGTTAGGAAACATAATATTTTTCACTTTGTACATACCTATCTAGTTACAAAAATTGAGTGTGGGATTTGATTAAAATATTTGATGCCTTTAATATCATGCACATTCCACAAAGGTTTAACACAAAAGAAGATGCACTAGCTATAGCCACTAGTACCTTGGAGCCATTAGACATTTCAGACTTGAAAAAGTTTAGTGTTGAATTGGTGTAGTTGCCTTCATTTTTGGACAATGTTATTAATTTTCAAGTATTTGAAGATGATAAGCACATTTTGGAGTTCATTACTAATTCAAGTATTTTTGTGGTGTAAATAATTGAAGAAATAGATTGCCCTGATTGTGAACCCCATGATGATGACTTAGTTCAGTTGAAAGATAATAATATTCCAAAAGGGATTATTGAACTATAGAGTTTGTTTGATTTAGATCAGATAATCTGACAAAAAGATCTACCTAAGAGTGACGGATGAAAATCAGAGTTGTATGACTAAAATGCGAAGGATGATCCTAAAAATGTGTTCATAGGTAATGTATGCATTGAAGAAAAATGAAGGATTATTTCTTAGGCACTTAGAGATTATTGAAAATTCATAGTGTGGACTTATTAGGACTTGAATATGTATGATACCTCCATCAGAGCACATACCATCCTACTAAAACCCAATAAAACCTTTATGGAAGAAATAATGCCTAGTAAATGCACTTTTAGATCCCCTGATTTAGAAAGACATACAAAAGATCCTATCATCCACAATTATCTTTCCCATAAGACACTCCACTTTAGTGTCTAACTTGGTGCCTGTTAGAAAGAAGAATGGGTATAATCAGTTATGTGTAGATTTTTGAAACCTCAATAAGGAATCTAAGAAGGATAACTATCCTCTACCTTCATTCGATGAGGTATTGAAAATAATTAATGGGGCATAAATGATGTCCTTCCTATATGGGATTTTATGGAATAACTAGATGATTGATGCTAAAGAGAATAGGATGAAAACTAATTTCACTACAAAATGGGGAACTTTTGCATATAGAAAGATGCCATTTGAGCTGATAAATATTCGAGCTACATTTTAGATAGCAATGGATTATTCTTTTAGAGACTTGGCTGGAAAATACATCATAATATACATGAATGATCTCACCATGTTCTCCAAAAATAGAGGAGATCACGTTCATGATCTCATAGCTATATTACAGAAATGTGAGACATATGGAGTGTCATTGAACCCAAAGAAATGTATTTTTGAGGTGATTAAAGGTAAATTACTTGGGAACATTATTTTTGAGAGATGTGTTTGGATAGATCCTGATCTAGTGAGTTCCTTGATGATTTTGCAACCTCCAAGGTGAAAGAAGTAATTGGAGTCTTATTTTGGTAAGATCAACTTTGTATTGAAGTTCATTATGAGATTTGTTGAAATAGTAAGACCCCTTAATGATATATTGAAAAAAAATTCTCATATTGAATGGACAATTGAAACCAAGATATCTTTTAAAAATATAAACGTTGTGATCACAAAATCATTAGTGTTGGTAAGTCCTAACTACATTAAATTGTTCTATATCTATTATTTTGCTTCAATTCACACATGTGTGGCTGTGTTAATGCAAAGGGGCAATAATAAGGAGGAAATACCAATTTCATTTATGATCACCCCCTTCAAGGAGTTTGAATTAATATATATGGACATAAAAAAGAAAGGCTTCATCTTGGTTAAGACAGTGAGGAAATTTTGACTTTACATCCTTAGAAGCATGGATAAGGTGATTGTGCATGATGCAATAGTTAAGATGTTTCTCATGTAAAGTGAAGATGGAGAGAGAAGAGCTAAATGAGTTACCATTCTACAAGAATTTTATTTGTAAATCATACCCATGAAGTTTATTCGTGGGAAATCATTGGTTAGATCTATTGCTGAGATTGATCCTCAAATATCTAGTCAATAATATACCCTAGATATAGAAATTCAAGATGATTGGTATTAAGAAATTTGGTACTATGTGGTCAGTAAAAGTTGTCCAAATAATATGTAGAGGCATCAAAGAAAATCCCTAAAAATCAAAGCCTAGAGTTATATGATTAAAGGGGGGTTCTCTTTAAGAAGAATTGTGAGGGGATCTACTTAAGATGCCTGAACAAGAAAGAAGTAGTTGAGGTTCTACAAGAATTGCATGACAGATTTGGCATGTCTCATGGAGCCCCATTAGCTAGTACACACCTTATTCTAATTGGCATCTATTATTGGTTGACCATATTTAAAGATACATATGAATACATGAAACATTGTTACATGTGTCAAATGGATACAAACAAAGGAAGATTCAATGCATATCAATTGTAACCCATGATGGAAATACATCCCTTTGCATAGTGGGGATTATATTTCATTGGAACAATTAATCCGCCATCATTTTTTGATCATAGGTATGTTCTAATAGATACTGACTATTATAATAGGTTGACACAAGCTTGCCATAGTAGGCAATGCACCATGGAGGTGGTAATAATTTTTTTAGAAGAAGGCATCATTACTAGGTTTGGAGTACCATACACTTTGGTATGCAATAATGGCCCTACTTTTTCTTCTTTGAAAATTTCAAATTAGGAATTTGGATAGGTATAACATTAAACTTTTGATGTAATTATTATCCATAGGGAAATGGATTAGAAAAATCTTCAAATAAGAACTTACAAGATACAATTATAAGCATGATTGAGAAGAAACCCAGGGAATGACATTCCCTACTAAAATTTTCCATTTGGGTTGACAAGACTAGGATGAAGTCTCCATTGTGGAATTCCCTTTATCATTTGGTTTATGGAATTGGCCCTATATTATGGAACTAGTTCCACGACATACAAAAAGGAATGTAATAAGAAAAAAGAGGTTATTAAGGAATAAGTTGAATGAATATGAAGAAGTTGTAAGAAACAAAGAAAGAATGGTAAATAAAAGCTATTCATAGGTAGAAGGAACTGATTTTGAGTAAAAAATTTCTCCAGTAGCAATAGTGGAAGCAATCAATTTTTTTCTTACCTTGTCAACCCACAACTTTAAAGTATACTAGATGGATGCCAAATAAGCTTTTCTAAATGGAGATTTGGAAGAAGTTTACATAGAATAGCCTGATGGATTCTAGTTATTAGAAGACCCAAACATGGTGTGTCGACTCCAAAAGGCATTGTATGGTCTTAAACAATCTCCTAGGACTTGTTATGCAAGGTTGGACAAGTAGTTGCTTCATAAAGGATTCAAGAAAGCTACTATAGATAGTGTAATCTTTACTTCAAGATTGAGAATGAGAGAATTTTGATAGTTGTTGTATATGTTGATGATATAATATTTGGCAGAAATGATGAAAAATATAAGAAGTTTGTTGAAAAAATGAAGAAGGAATATGAAATTTTTATAATGGGTAAGTTATCCTTCTTTCTTGGTCTTCAAATTTTTCATCTAGATGATGGTATCTTTATTTATCAAGTAAAGTATGTCAAAGATATGCTTCGGCAGTTTGGTATGGAAGAATGAAAACCTAAGTACTCCTATGGTAACTGGTTGTCATTTGAGCAAAGATGATGAGTCTCTCCTAGTTGATCAAACTCTATATATAACTATGATTGGAAGCTCGTTATACTTAACTACTTCAAGAACTAATATTATGTATGTGATATGTTTGGTTACATTATTTCAAGTTATTCCTACAGAAACTTGTGTGGAAGTAGTAAAGAGAATATTTATATATTTGAAGGGAACTCTGGATTATTGATTATGGTATCCAAGAGAGCCAACGAGTGAATGCTCGAGAGGATAAAGAGGAAATAAAAGAAATAACAACTCCTCTTAAAAGTTTAATAAAAAAGGTTACTCAATTGAGAAATCAATTTTTTTACTCATAGAAAAATAATTGGAATCCACAAGGTTGGACATATAATGCTTCTAGACCGCCTAGAAATTGTAATACATGGCCTAATAATGGAGGGACATCTACACCTTTGGATAATGTCAATGCTTCTAAAGATTAGTCGACATCCAAAGTAAACTTGGCCAAACTTTCCATGAATAACTAGTGCAAGATTCACAATACTAGTGCTCATGTAGAAGTTGATTGTCCATAGTTTAAAACTACGTCTAAATTTTTGCTAGCCATGGCATACCATAATGATCAGTTTGATTCTCACCCACCCTAAGGAAACAAAAGAGTTCTAGTTGGATATGACTCAACACTCATACTAGAAATTTATGTGTGCTCTAAGTCACTTGATTTTGAAAGTAACACATATTATGTGGAAGATAGTTCAACAATGACTTTAGAAACCTATACCTTCCCTTATCAAAACGAAAATGAGCCTCATGATGAAACTGTTGAGATTCGGTCTTTCTAACAATTTTGGAAGGGACATAGTTACAACTTGAGAAGTAACACTACTAGTGGGAGTAGGTTCAAAGGACCTCTGACTACTTCAATCCCACCTAACAACTTGAGTACACCACTAGATGATAAGTCCAATAACAATTTAGGGTTTCCAAAATTTACCCCATAGTATTAGAGTGATTTGAATCCTCCTAAGAGTGGCAAGACATAAGTCATGAAGTAGATTAATTTGATTCCTTATTTGGAAAAAGAGATTAGAATGGTAAAGATTATCTTATCTTTATCAAAATTAATCAAAATACCTATGATTAGAAAGGATTTCTCAAACATATTATAAGAACTTGTAATACCCCTCCGTTTTGCTTCTTGTTCAAGTTGCTTTATGTTATGTTTGGTTGCAGTCACTTTGATACTAGATACATTTGGTTATGATGTTTTGATCATTACTATTGAGTGACAACTATTACTGTGGGATGTAGTTATTTGATTATTGTTTCACATGCATTATGGATTAATGATGTTATAGAGTTAACATGAGATGTTACTATGAGATTACTAGATTATGATGGAAATGTCAGTTTCGATGAGTGTATTGGTGAAGAGGATGATTTCGCATCACTTGCTTGTGAGCGCCCTACGAATCTGTAATTTCTTCTTCACGATGTGTATTATATGCTGAATATATTGTATGATGTTGTTTACTTGGTTGCAGGATTGCAGGTACATGACATCGACTCCACCTGGTTTCACAGGTTTGAGCGTGTCAATCCAACGGTTAAGTTGAACGAGAGATAGTAGCTAGGTAAAATGTGTCAAGTTTACACCCTAGTCTTAGTGTGTCGTCAGTTGTGTGTGTTGAGTCATTGTCTGTCTTGCTTTGATATTATTTAATTTTGAAGAATTCTTGATTTGGAAATAGATATTTAAAATAATTGCATTTAAATCATGTTGATGGTTATTTAATTTAAATAATTCAATGTGGATAAAATTTTATATTTAAATTAATTAATTATATTTAAATTATTTAATTAATTAAATTTAATCAAAGGGGGTTGAGTTTAGTTATTAAATAATTAAATTAATTAATTAAACGTGATGTAAGAGAATGAAAGGAAATAAAAGAATTAAAATTAATTTTGGAATTTAATTTCAATGTGTGGGAATTAAATTAGAAATTGTAATTAAATGTTACTTGGGAAATGAGTTTCAACTTTGGAAATTAATTTATTATTTGAAATTGAAATTGAAATTGAAATATCTAATTTGCATGTAATGTGAATTAGGGTTGTAAAAATTGAAATTGAAATATCTAATTTGCATGTAATGTGAATTAGGGTTGAATTAGGTATTTTTGATTAATAAAGAATACATGTTTTAATTTTAGGGCAGAAAAATATTTTAGAAACAAAATACATTTTGACAGTAGGGAAGAAATTTTGGAAAATTTGCACAAGGGTTTGAAGAAAGTTTGATTGTAGAATTGATTGAAGGAAAGATTGCTTGCATTTGTTGGGTTTTGGATTGGATTCATTGGAAGATTGAAGAAAATTCAGGAAATCCTTGAAGGAGGCTTGCATCAGAAATTCATCTCTTTCTGTAGCTTCTTGTACCAGGTTTTCCTCTTTGTGTTTTATTGTTCTTGATTGTTTTCTTTAAAATAGTAGCGATGAAAGATTTGTTTTTTAAATCTGTTTTAGAAAATAAATTTGATATTAGAAGAAAAGAATTAAATAAATTTACAGCCTTTGCTTGTGAAAATTGTGAAAACCTCAGTTGAATTTAAACTATTTGGGGAAATAGATTGTGTTGTTATTGAAAATCAAATATAGATATTGAACAATGCATTTAGAATGATTTTAGAAAATTAAACCCTCTGTTTATTATTAAAAATCGGATTTTAAAATCTGCAGGATAGTTATAATTTTTATGGTAAAATGGTCTGGTTGAATCTTCTATAAATTCACTTACACAAATTGGGTTGTCATAAAATTTAAAGGGTTTTTGCATTTTGAAATTTTCCTATCCCTGTCAAAAAATCGCAAATACCCAGATCGTAGTTTTTGAGTTACACTTAAAACATGAGACTGATGTTAAGTTATTTTCCCATGGCTGCTCTGAAAATAAAATAATAATAAATTGATATTTATAAATATTAATATTTTATGTATTGTTATTATAATATTAAAATATTATTTAATAATATTTTATATTATAATATATAATATTAAAGTATTATATTTATTTATATTATTTTAAATAAAATTTGTATATTAAATTAGTTGAATTAAAATTATAAACGTATGAGAGATTATTGTTTATTTTAAAATGACATGTTAAAATTTAATTGTGGAATTTAAATTCATGTGTAAAAGTTTCAATTATTAATTTGATTTAATTGGAAAAATATATTTATATTTTGGAAAATTAATGATAAGGGATATTTTATTTTGAATTAAACAATTTGATATTCTCTAAATAATAAAAGATATGTTAATGATTAAATATATTTAAATATATTAATTTATATTTAGTATATATATATTGAAGGTATATATTCATTTGAGAGAATAAATAATATTTTATTATTTTATTCTATTGTTTGCAAATTGAGTATTATTAGTGTTCTAAAAGAAATGATTAGTATGTGTAGAAAATGTATAGAGAAATATATTTTTTAATATAAGTAATTATTTGATTTAAAAGGAAATATTTATTTTGTTAATATAATTGAAGAAAATATATTGAAATGTATATATATATATATCCATGAGTATTTTCAATTAGTATTTACCTTGTTTTATTTAAGTGCATGTAATTTAACTTTGCATGAAGAATTTAAAAAATAAGTTTTGAATGTATGGTCAAAATTGATAAGGAAAAAGATATTTAAATATATTGAAGAATTATAGAAATATTTATATTTAAATGTTTGTTTTAATTAATGAGATTTAATTAGAAACAATATGAATGCGTGGTCAAATAGATAAGCCAAAAGATATTTTTATACATTGATGAAATTGCATGTTTTTTTAAATGGATAGTTGATGAGATATAGACTTCAGATAGAAAATTGAAAGGATTGTTTGCAATAGTGTTAGGTTGCATTAGAAGTAAATTTAGGAACTAACTATATTAAAAAGACAAATAGTTATTATGTTTTATTTAGTTCCATAGAGTAATCTAGTCATTGTGAATGGAATGTTAAAGAATTTATGTAATTAAATTTATTAATATATATATTTGGTGTCTATATAATATGGAGCATATATATATATATTAAGTGTAAAATTCATTATCGTATTTTAATAAGATGCATGCAATATATTATTGAATAGAGATTTAAAAATGGATAGAAAAACAATATGTTATTATATTAAAGTGATTGAATGTTCTAAATAAGAAATTGAATGAAATGTAAGATTTGGTTAGGAAATGGAAAGAGTTTACTTGCATGGATTTGTGTCGATTTAAAAGTAAATTAAGAAGTTGTTTTATTGATGAGGCAATCAATTATGTTATTTAATTAATTTCTATTTAGATTAATTGAATCATTGTGATTGGATTATGAAAGAGATATGGATTTAGTATATTCAAAAGTAGTATCTTCCTCATGATTATCTTAAAGGATTTAATTATCTGTATTTAGTAAAGGGTAGTAAGTTTAATTGTTTTAGATTTCCAATAATGAAAAGGGAAATAGGGGTTATGATTATTTTAGATGATCTAGTTATCACGTGTTTGACTTGTCAACACTACCTATTGAATGAGTATGGATTTAGGAAATCCAAATATTAGATTTGATTGATGACTTGAATGCTTTTGTTGCTATGTCGTCAAGTTGCATTGTGGGTTTTGGGATTTAGTGTTAGTCCTAAATTATAAGTCTTCTAAAAGAATTTAGATGATAAGGGTTGTTGAATCTTTATGCCATCCAATTGTTTTCCCTTGGGTAGTGCATGGCGTCTTTTCATTTTTACCCAATTTTCACGAACGGGGATGTTTGCACTTCCTTGGTTTAGGAGCAGATTATGGGATCCATGTCTCCTTGTATGGAGTGACCTTGTGATGTGGTTTCATATTGTTGCCTCCTATAAATGGAGTGGACTATGTGTTGTTGCCTCCAAGATGTTTGGAGTGAGATCTTTTATACCTCCTGTGAAAGGAGTGGACTATGTGATTGTTGCCTCCAAGATGTTTGGAGTGAGTTTCTATTATTTGTATCCTCCTTGTGTTGGAGTGGATTATGATGCCTATTTGGTATCCACTTGTGGTTCCCTTGGTGGATTGTTTGGGTGTGTGTTGTCGAATAGAACATTGGCTTCTGTTAGGTGCCAGAGCCCAAAGTGGTAAACTGGATAACCTTCAGGAGTGATTTAAACAAGTGATAATTAAAATAATGTATTTAGAAGATTAGGACTAACTTCTCACTAATCAAGATAATTTTACCTCACTCATAGACACAAGGGCTTGTTTAGACTTGGGATGAGTGAGAAGGCCTGGAATGGCAAGATCAACTATCTTGTTCTTGCGAGAGGTAGTTGATTCCGCATGAGTGAGTATGAGTGTTGGGATTCGGTTGAGGCCACCAGAATTACTTGTGCCAGAGCCTATGAAGAATGCCCAGAGGAGATCTCATGACAAACCTTGCGATGACACTCTATCTAGGACAACTGTTGTTAATTGTTTTATGTGTATGGTTATTTGAACATACTTGATCTACTTTATATCTGGAAGCAATGTGACCTATGTCAGTGATGTTGGAGTTGTACTTGTATTGTACTTGATTCGTACTTGTATGGTGAATGAGTTGTATTTGTTAATTCATTTGGTTGGTTATAATAGTATGAGTCAGTTTGAGTCTGCTTTGGTTAGAGGTAGCAGAATCTTTGTCCATGTTACTTTGTTACTATCTCCTAGCATGGGGGGTGGGCCTTCGGGTACCACATTGGTAGGGTGGAATATGCACCAAAACCATTGGGTCCCCATCTATCTTCAGTACTTGGTGGCGAGACATCCAGATGGACAGCTCGTGGTTCTTGTTGTAATTACTTGCATTGTAATATTTGAACTTGTATAAGTTATTTTATCCCTCTTATGTTTATGAGATGGAAGTTTGTAATTGTAACCTTGAGTACTATTGTCTCATTCTGGGAATGAGTGATGTAACTATTGGAATAAGATAATGATTATGAGATTGTATCTTGGTTGATTATTTTATTATGTTATGTGATATTCTTATGATGTATGATGGTTATTTCATAAATTTCATAAGGCTATGGTTATATGTATTATGTATGTGTGGGTTTAAGTAATCCTAACCTTGTAGCATTAGAGGTTGTTAATTAGTAAGTGAATGTGTATGTTAAATGCACTTTATAAAAAAAAAAATTGGTTCGCTTAAGATGTTAATTGCAGCTTTCTTTAGGGTTACTTGGTGGGGCATTATAGAACCTCTGAAATAAAGCTTAGTTAGCAAACAAGCATAGACTAAATATGGCTCTACTAAAATGAAAGAAAAAAATATTATTCCTATGGTAGATAGTCATGTAGCTCTACATAGGGGAAAGACAAAGTCACAACCATTCTTGTTAACATTAAGGATATTTGGAAAGAATTTCCATAATTGTTTGGTGGATTCATGAGCCTTGATGAATGTGATGCCTTTGTCCATATTCCATACATGAGGCTTAACCCCAAAAAATCCCTTGAAGAAGGTCACTGAGTTAGATAAGACCAAGGTAAATGTGGTTGGAGAGTTGACTAATATTCACATGCAATTAGCGTCTAATCCTAGGATTCAATATTATATTTAAATTCAAGTATTTGAGATACCAAAGATGTATGGGATGCTATTGAGTAGAGACTAGTCTTGAAAACTTTGAATGGATATATGGCTACCAAATTTTCACATATGTGGTTACCTTGGAAGGGAATTTTGAACTAGATCAGGATATAAAGGGAGTCATGTATGAAGCATATGATCAAAAATTACAATTAGAAAAATGAAGTGCTATACATTTATGTGGAACCTGGTGTATATGGCACTAAGCCCTCCAAAGTTAAGATAGAAGATTTTTTTATGTGTAATACAAATATGCATGATTGAATGACTTTCACAATAATTGTGTTAGTTGAGTTTGATTATGATTTGTTTGAAGGAAAAAATATTCACTTAAATAAATTTTAGAAGGTCATTGTCAAATAAGTCGATAAATGTTAAAATAATAAAGACTCACTAAAGGATTTGTTGTTACAAGGATGGTGCAGGCTGCATAATTCGACACACTCAGAAGATAGTTGTGTAATGTGCCTAGAGGTTATTTGTAGAGTAAAAAACTAGTGTTGTTTGGAAAACATAGTTTCCAATGAGTGTGAATTCATAATTCTTGGTGATAAGACATAAAATGTTGACTGAAGGATTCAATCTATCAACTTAAAGGGATGTTAAGTTCAAAATCACTAAAGAGAAAGATTGGATTATCAGATTTGATGGATCAAAGTCCAAGCAAGGGATCTTAGTATGGGTTGAATTGATCATTTTTTAGGGTAAGTCATTCCTTGCCATTTACAGATTGCAGTTTCAATGCACTAACAATTCAACATAATATGAAGCTCTTATCCATGGCTTTTTTCTTGCTATCAAGAAAAAGTTTAAGATACTCAAAGTATTTGGTGATTTAGTATTAGTTGTAAAAAAAGTAAGGAAATAGTATGATTGTCATTACAAATTCCTATCAAGTTATAGACATCGAGTGTGGGATTTTATTGAAAGCTTTGATGCCTTTAATATCATGCACATTCCATGGAGGTGTTGGTGGGTATTTTTGCACCTTCTCAACATAGACACTACACAAGTGCATTGCCTCTTTTGAAAGGTAATTTTTACAACTAATGTTATAGAAATCACCCCAAGGTCTCTCAGGTGTCAAGTCATGATAATGCTTAGAATAGTTCAATTGGTTGATGTGATTTGTTGGTAATCACAGGGTGGACTTTATGGTTTACAAAGAATGGGAAGTTGGGTCTGCAAATGGAGTTTCAAGGTGCTAGAAGTGAATGAATAGTGGTTGCTCACTAAAAATAGGAAGATGGAAATCACTATGTTCATTTCATTTGACATGGTGATGATGCTTGGAATCCTACTCTAACAAGGATCTAAAGAAATAGAAAAAGATGAAAGGGTTGAGAGAGTTGTTCTAAATTTGACCTATGAATGAACAGTGACAATGGAGGCTGCTATAGTAGACAAACTTCCCTAACCAAGTTTTTTTTGACCAAGAGAAACCTACAGCTGCACAAAACTAGTGCAATCTTCTAAGTTTTGTAGATTTTCATATTGTGCATTCACCTCATGAACATGCAATTGAACTAAGTTGCAACAATGAAATAAAGAAGCCCAGGCTAACTTTACACAATAGTTTGTCATCAACAAGTGCCAAAAGTATGGGATGAAAGTTCATAAAATACCACAATAGCAACCATTGTCAAAGCCATCCAAGAAACTACAAGCTAAAACTAACATGGAAGTTGAATCATGCATGCATAATGAACAAACTCAAAGAAAACACCCATAAAATCGTGCAATGCTTCCTTCTATTGCTGCAAAATTCCTTTTGCACCAATTCACCAACCACTTATAAATGAGGAGCAAGCCCCTATTTATAGTTTCCAAAAGGAAAATGAATGGCCATGATTAAATTACAATGTGTGGGCTAGATTCATTACAAGTTAGGGTTTCACTTACCCCCAAATATAAGATAATATAAAATAAATCCCTTGTCTTTTCCCTATTTTTTTATTTAGTAACCCTGACACTATAAGAATTTTATCCTATAGTGGTTGCCTCCTTTGTTGTAGTTTAAAATAGTTAACATCTTCCTTCTTTTAGGATGTGTTTGTTGCATTCTTCCGACCAACCAAGTGTGTCTTGCTTGTAGATTTGGATCATTGTCAAGCAAATAATTTTCTCTTAATTCTGATGGATAACTCCTTAACGATCATAATCATTTGGTTGAAGAAAAAAACAACTCCCTCTTGTTTCTGAATTTGGTAGATAGCCTTATGATTCTATGACACTAACCTCTTGGCATGCATTCATATGTCGGTCAGTCCTCCTTTGGTGAGCTACCACCTTTGAGTAGAATTCCTTAGCATGTATTTATAAGTACACAAACCTCCTGCCTTGGCAATTTCTTGAATTACCACCTTGCCCCCAGGTACAGTTTTGTATGCATCTCATATGTAGGCATTCCCTTAGATTTATCGTATGCATGCTTCAAATACCAACCTTCACACCCTTTTGCAATACTATACCTACGAGGAACATAATAATTGAGTCACTTCAAATTATAAGGATTTATAAAATTGGCTTCATGGAATGTAACATAAGAGATGTAATTATGTTCTAATTTAGTAGGATGGTATTATTAAAACTTTGAGTTACTCCCTTTCAATTCCAATTGGTTCCCATAATTAATCCCACTCATTGCACACATATTAATAGCATGAAATGCTTTCCTTTAAATCTCATAATCCATTTTGATGGATTAGAGTACCCTCCCCTTGACACCCATCAACAATGGTTCTCCCTTTAACTTTATCCCCAATGGAAATTTAATCCATTCCCACTGTCAAGGGAAATTCTTCCCCCATGTTTGTTTAGTTTGGCTTCCCCAGCACTATCATTTAAATTTCGTAATTTTGTTGAAATAGCGAAGTATATACATATGCCACTATACTCCTAAGGACCACTTTACATAACTATTCTTCATTTGTGAGGGGGAATAAATTCTGGAACTACCATATGTGAATGTCGTGTGGAGAACAATTTTGCAAACCCTACCAGGGTTGGTTCCGGTAAGAACAGTAAAAAGCATTGGAAGTAAACTCAAAGATACCCATTGACGCAGAGAAGCTCCCAACCTGCAAGCAAAGTTTCTACCTCTTTCATTGCATTACTAATCTCTTTAACTATTCTCAGAAAGTGCATCAAGTTAATCGCTACTTACAGTGGTTGCACCTGTATCCTTTAGTGATGTAAATTGAGGTTAATTCCATAACTACCAAATAACTTCTCCCATAGATATGAAATCCCTTTTCATTTAGCAGTAGCAACCCCATATTTGACATGGATTAAAGCTAAAAAAATTGAACTCAAAATTCATACCCTTATGATCACTTTAAAGCTAGGAATGCCAACTACCCCCATAATTTGACATCTTATCATTTACAACAGAGCCCCTTGACAGCCAAATTTGAGTTAAGAACCTCACCCACATGGAAATCTTACCAATCTTTAAAGGGGTGATAAAATATTAGGATAAAGTAATAGTATTATGAGAAATGCCTACTTGGCCGAAATCATCAGTTGTTGATATTCCACCAAGCTAGAAAATATCCTTGATCTGATGCTATTTCAGTGTATGGGTATGTGTAGGATCATCATGGAAAAAGCAGGCCCTTAAGTGGCAATGAAAATTTTGAAAATCAGAGTTAGGCAACTTGACGTAAAAATTTGAATAAGTTATCTATATTATTTCAAAAATATGTAACAATAGAATTTGTATTAAATTGAATGTAGTTTTTAAATTACTAGGTTTATTTAAAAAAAAAAAAATCTATTTGGTGAAAATTTAAATTTTCAGTGTAGTAATACTTAAATTTCAGGGAATAAATAAGAAGTAGGTGTCTCTATGACCACCCTAACCACAATAAAATGATAATATTTTTTAATAAGATTTTATAAATAAGTAGAGGAATCGTGTCCTGGTGTGATGCATATTTTTTTGTAATTTTTTTCCAAGTAAATAATTAAAAATGAATTTTTTATTACAACTTTTATAAATTATAAAAACTCGTATGTTTGACCACCTTAACTTGGTCAAAACTTCATCAAATTCAATTTTATTTTTTTTAATCCTATAGTATGTGAAGCATAGAATGTGACACATGTTTCAAATTCAAAAAATGTGATATTGTTTGAAAGCTATAGATTTTTTTCAATCAACCTATCAATCAGGACTTTAGTCATTATTCAAATAGAAAATGAATAATAATAATTTATTAAATTCAAAGTAAAGCATAATTTATATTGGTGGAAAGATGAGAATATCCTTTAAAAACCCTTTTCATTTCATCAATTTTGGGTGAAAGAAAAAGTCATGAGCCACATGGGCCATCATATCACTTACATATCACCACTTTTTGGCCCATCATGATCCTACACATACCCATATATTCGATGAGATTGATCATATTTAACGACTTGTCTCAGGCACTAGGAAAGAAATCCTACCACCTTATTGCTCGAATGACACAACCTAAGAGCATCACTTGAATTTCACAAAGAGTAAAGGAGCAGGGGGGAAAGGGTCGTGCGAGATAATCATATGCTGAATTTGTTTGTGGGAATGTGAGGGGACAACACTATTGTAGAACCGAAGAGTGCAAGGAATTGAGGGAAAGAAGATGGGATGAATGATCACAAGATTCATGGAGGCAACTATAGAAAATGGTAATGTTGGGGCAAAAATCCATATTAGAAGTCCTATCAGCATAGAGGAGGACATCACCTACAAGGAGATTTGTTGTAGCCAATTTATTTATTTGAAATCTCCCTTTTGGGAGACTCAAATACCTTCCATGTCGTTACTTAATCATTCCAACTTCATTCAATCATCTGCTTATTTCAGTCATGAATCATGTGAATCCTTGCAAAAGAAATGGACACAAAAAATAATCAATAAACTCCTCACATTCAAGCTCAGCTGAGAGCTGATGCAACTTGATGATAGGTATCCTTGTTTTGTGCATTAGATATTCAAACTATTTAGGCTCTCACACTGCTAACTCCCCAGCTTTCGCATCATTAACAAGTGACCAATAATTGAAATTTTATCGTTCTCACTTTCCTATGATAGTGTCTGCTACAAATTTTGATTCATAACCATTAGGCTAGTTCATTAGTCTTGTGCTTGCATTGCCCACCATCTCTCCATGTTCTGCATCTATATAAATAACAACAAACCACCAACTCCCTCAAGATGATTCAAGTGTCATCAAAGAAGCGCCAAGAATTCATGGGAAAGAGAAGAGTGAGGGGCCCGAGGAATGCAAAAGGGAGACATGCAAAGGATGACATAGCAACATGAAAAACCCGTAGTTTAAATGGTTGTGTAATACTGTTAGAAGAAATAAAGGAATGAAAGCAAGATCAAAATAACAATCCAAGAATTGAAGTGCAAGAAGAGATTTACCATAAATCAAATGAGAGATAGGTGCAAGATCAACCACCAATACCAAGATAAGACTCCAAGAATCCAACAAGAGCCAAGAGATTTTTGTAAGGGGAAAAGCAAAGAAAAACCCCTTTGTGAATTATGAATGAGGCATGAAAAGCCTAAAGAGAGAGAGAAGAATATGAGCGAGAAGCTCAATACAATATAATAGAACTACTATGCAAGAGGAGAGAATTGTGTGAGAGAATTGTAAAAAATTAGTGTGTAGTGTGTGGAGAAATATCTCTTTAAGTAGAGATGAGTGAAGGAGTTTGCATGTAACTCCCTATGCATAAGAGTTCCACATTCATACTTAGTGTGTGCCAAGTGTGAGCATCCTCATAAGGAGGAATAACCTATTTTCCTTATTAAAGGAATTATAAAAATATGAGTTGTCCTCCCACTTGGACTAGAGGACAAAATTACATGAAGAGATTCCTTTAGGAATATCCTAAAATAAATAAAAGAGGATACCTTGGTTTATCCTCAAATTAAATAAAACAACCAAGGAAATATTACTAATTCTAACAACCCCCTTTAATCTTTACTTGGGGTGATTACATCAATGGGTATCAAACCCAAATTTTTGCAATGAAATTCAAAATTTTCTCTAGAAAGAGGCTTTGTCAAAATATCTGCAACTTGATTTTCACCCTTGCAATAGATGAGGGACACTTTCTTTTCTTCAATTTTTTCTCTAATGAAGTGGTGGTGGAGAGAAATGTGCTTTGACTTTGCATGGTAAACCGGATTCTTTGCCAAGGCTATTGCACTTTGATTGTCACAAAATAAAGGTGTAGGTTCTTGTTGAGGTAGACCCAAATCTTCAAGTATTCTTCTAAGCCATAGAGCTTCTTTAGAGGCATGAGTACAACTTTTGTATTCAACTTTGGTAGAACATAGAGAAATAGATTGATATTTTTTTACTTTTCCAAGATATAGCACCTAAACCAAGAGAAAAACAATACCCAAAAAGTAGATTTGCCATCATTGGGGTCTCCACCTAAATCTAAATCAGTAAAACCTTTTAAAGAAAAATCAGAATTTGCATCATAAAATAATCCTAAGTTAGTAGTACCTTTAATGTATCGTAATATTCTTTTAGCAATTTTGAAGTGTGTTTGTTGAGGTTTGGACATGAATCTTGAAACTAAACCAACACTAAAAGATATATCAGGTCTAGTGAGAGTTAGATAATTTAAACTACCTACAAGTTCTCTATAAGGAGTAGCATCTATGAATGGAGATTCCATATCTATCATTAACTTAGTTCCTAATTCACATGGAATTGAAACATGATTAGCATCATTCATATGAAATCTATCTAGAAGATCTTTAGCATATTTACTTTGAGGAATAAAAATACCCTTAGGGGTTTGCCAAATTTGCATTCCTAGAAAATAATGTAAAAGTCCTAAATCAGTCATTTGAATTTTTTGGTTAAGTTGGAACTTAATATCAGAAATTAAATGGTTAGAACTAGAAGTAAGAATCAAATCATCAACATAGAGAATGATAATAATAATTTCATCTTTACTATGCTTGATATACAAGTTAGGATCATTTTTACTTCTTTCAAGACCTTGAGAAATAAAGAAAGCATTAATTTTTTAATACCACTCTCTAGGAGATTGCTTTAAACCATAAATAGATTTATTTAGTTTGCATACTAGATGTTCATGACATTCTTTAATAAAATCGGGAGGTTGGGACATATAAATTTCTTCATACAAATCACCATTTAAAAAGGCACTTTTAACATCCATTTGGTGAATAGGCCAATTCATTTTTGAAGCCAAAGCAAGAACTACTTTGATGGTAGGCATTTTTGCAACAAGGGAAAATGTCTCATTATAGTCTAAACCTTCAATTTGAGAGAAACCTCTTGCTACTAACCTAGCTTTAAACTTACTAATTTCATTATTGGCATTCAACTTAGTTTTATATAACCATTTGCATGAAACTAAATTTTTACCATGAGGTAAGGGAACTAGATCCCAAGTATTATTGGAAATTAAAGTTTCATTCTTCTTTCATAGCATTTTGCCAATGAGGTTGATTTTTAGCTTGAGAAAAGGTTTGAGGATCATTAGAGTTCATAAGAGAAGACATTAAAGCATAATTACAATAATTAACTCTCCTAGGTCTAAGACCACCCACTCTAGAAATATAATCATCACCTTCATTAAGTAAATTTGTAAGCCATTTAGGATTTCTCTTAGAATTAACAGAAATATCACTATGAGGAGTATCATTATCATCATGATCAACATTATTAATATGAGGAGTAGATATATTATTACCATCACCATCATCATCATCATTATTAGTATTACTAGTAGGAATAGAAATTGATGCATGAGGAGTAGGGTTTAGAATAGGAGGTTGGTCCTCCACAATCCCAATAGTTCCTCCTTTAAATTCATCATCATTGACCTTGGAGCAATCATGGACTCCATTTTCTGCAATGCAAACATCTCTTGCAATATGCACCTTGTTAGTAGTAGGATCATAAACTCTATAACCTTTAGTAAATTCATCATACCCAACAAAAATAAATGTAGAAGATTTAGAATCAAGTTTTTGCCTTTTTTGTTTGGGTGTGTGAACATAAGCAATAGATCCAAAGATTCTCAAATGTTGTAAATTTGGTTTTCTACCGGACCACGCTTCCTCAGGAGTTATATCTTGTAAAGCTTTAGTAGGAGTTTGATTAATAATATAAGTGGTACAAGCCATTGCTTCAGCCCATAACTTGTAAGGAATATTTTTTGCATGCAACATACATCTAGTCATTTCCACAATAGTTATATGCTTCCTTTCCGCCACAGCATTTTGTTGTGGTGTATAAGGAACAGTAAGCTCATGTTTTATACCAAAAGATCTCAAATAAGAATGAAATGCATTGTTAAAATACTCAGTACCATTATCTTTTCTAAGAATTTGAAACTTAGAACCTGATTGCCTTTCCACAAACATATGAAATTCAGAAAATATATCAAGAACTTGAGCTTTACTATGCAAGAAATCGATCCAAATTCTTCTAGTAAAGTCATCAACAAAGGTAAGAGCGTACTTTGAACCTTGAATGGAGGTGTTCTCCATTGGTCCCAAAAGGTCACTATAAATCAAATGCAACTTATGAGATGCCCTCCATGAAGTACCATGAGGAAAGGGCTCCCTTTTCATTTTTCCACTCATGCACCCTGTGCATGTAATTTTAGATGGAACAATATGCGGTAATCCTTCAACCATGTTAGATTTGAGCAATCTAGAAATATAACCAGAATTCAAATGGCCAAGCCTTTCATGCCATACATTGAAATCAATATTAACTTTCAAAGAGTACCTTGATGAGGCAAACTCATAAAACTTAAACAAATTATCATGATCCAACTTAGCATTAGCAACAACATGATCATTCTTAGGATCAATAATGTAACACATGTCTTTATGAAATTCAACTTTGTAATCTTGACATAATTGAGCAACTGAAAGAAGATTATATTTAAACTCAGGAACATAAAGAATATTGTGTAATTTTCCATTTGGAACATTAACATCACCAAATCCATCAACTTTGCAACTATTATTATTATCTAATTGAATAGGAATGTTAGTTTTATCAGGTTGCAAAGAATCAAACACTTCTCTATGAGATGTAACATGGTGAGAAGCCCCACTATCAATAATCCATTCTAATGCATGAGAAGCTTTAAAACAAGTAGTAAAAGCACTACAAGCTTGATTATCTTGAGATTTGAAGTTATTTTGATTATTGTTATTCATAGGATTCTTATCATTTTGCTTTTTAAAACAAGCATTAGTTAGGTGACCATCTTTGCCACAGTAAGTACAATGAGGTTTCTTATTTTGTTGATTATTATAATTATTATTATTGTGATGAGCATTATTGTTATACGAGGGCCTAGAATTAAATCTATTGTTATTATGATTATTATTATTGTTATGAGGATTATTATTGTTATGATGATTATAATTATTATTACGAGAATTATGATTATTATGAGAAGAATTATGATTATGAGATCTATTATTTTGATTTTGATGTTTAGACACAAAAGCATGTTCAGAAGATCTAAGAGTACCAAATTGCAACAACTTAGCTTCCTCTTGACGTAAAAGATTTTGAAATATGTCATAAGTTAATTGAGGAGCTAAAGTAGGAATAGAAAGTTGCGAATGAATGTTAGTAATAAATTGTTGAAATCCTTTAGGAAGACACTTCTTGAGAATAATAGTAATTAATCTAATATCACTTAAAGTAACATTCACACCATTTAATTGAGTCTTAATAGCATCAAATTTAACCAAAAATTCATCCATATTTTTAAAGTCAATATACCTAAGGTCTTCCAAGTTGTCTTGGAGCTGAATCTTACGTGATTCGGTGGAGCTATCATAGGTTTGTTGCAAAATGGTTCACGCTTGATGAGCATTGGTGCAATGTCCAATCAAGACATACAAATTAGGAATAACCGAAATACCAATTAATCCAAGAGCTTCTTCATTTTTAACTTGCCATGCATCTTTGTCAGTTTGAGAAGCAGAGGCAGCTGGTTCAATAGTGGCATTTGTAGCAACTTGGAGTAAATGTTTAAAATGAAAAATGAAAGAGAGGTGTGTTTTCCATTGATGATAGTTAGAGCTATTTAACTTGATTTCTGGAATTAGAGTAGACATGATTAAATAATATTCAGATTTGAACAAATTAATTTAAAAAAAGATAAATAAACTAAAAATAGCAAAGGAAGAGAAAGGATTCCCTGCAAAAAACGTTATATAATGAATAATGATTAAAAAAATAGGAATCTAACAAATATTAGAATTGCAATGATCAAATAAAGTAATCATGAAAAACTGATATAAATCGGAAGAATTTTATGATGAAAAATATACAACAAAAATTATGTTAGAAAGAAAAAAGAACATGCAGGCCAGAATAAACTATCATGGAAAATACAGTCTTGGTGCGGGGGGCATATCTCTCAAATGAACCATTGGATCGAGCTAATTTTAGGATAATTTTGAGATAACCTAATTATCTAGAATCTGACCAAAGACATCTTTCTAATGTGTATGGGTTCAAAAGATATGGGCGACCGAGTGAGATACTATCAAAACAGAGATTAATACAGAGATATGGAGAGCAGCAAATGCCAAAACAATACAGAGATATCAATAGAGATTAGAAAAACAAATAATGAAGATTCAATCTTTTAATGAAGGTAATCAACTCATAAATGATAATAAACTCAGAGATGCATGCAAGAGGAAGATGAAACTACTACACTTTCTGGTTTATTGTTTTAATAGAACCTGCAAGAATGTTAGAATATGCAAGAATGATAAAAAATGCAAATGAAAAATTGTAGAGATAAATGAGAATAACCTGAAGAGATTTAGAATAGAACAAATGAACTAATTGTAACCCTTGCGATCTCCCAACAGAGGGTGCTGTTAGATCTAGATAAACAAAACTTGAAATGAAGAAATAAACTGGGTTTGGTGGAGAACCGTCCAAACCCAAAAAAATTCAAAAAAGTATACTCTTTGGCGGGAAGCCTTCCAAAGAGGGTTAGAGAAAAAAAGTATGAAGAAGAGTATGGAAAAAAAAGTTAGAGCTGCAACAAATGTTAGATCTATAAGATAAAACTTGAAAAATCTTGCTCCTTTGAATGTTGCCTTCCTACAAAACATTTAAACAAGGATTAGTAGCTAGCTTTGATACCATGTTAGAAGAAATAAAGGAATGAAAGCAAGATCAAAATAGCAATCCAAGAAGTGAAGTGAAAGAAGAGCTTTACCATAAATCAAATGAGAGATAGGTGCAAGATCAATCACCAATACCAAGATAAGACTCCAAGAATCCAACAAGAGCCAAGAGATTTTTGTAAGGGGAAAAGCAAAGAAAAACCCCTTTGTGAATTATGAATGAGGCATGAAAAGCCTAAAGAGAGAGAGAAGAATATGAGCAAGAAGCTCAATACAATATGATAGAACTACTATGCAAGAGGAGAGAATTGTGTGAGAGAATTGTAAAACATTAGTGTATAGTGTGTGGAGAAATATCTCTTTAAGTAGAGATGAGTGAAGGAGTTTGCATGTAACTCCCTATGTGTAAGAGCCACATTCATACTTAGTGTGTGCCAAGTGTGAGCATCCTCATAAGGAGGAATAACCTATTTTCCGTATTAAAGGAATTACAAAAATATGAGTTGTCCTCCCACTTGGACTAGAGGACAAAATTACATGAAGAGATTCCTTTAGGAATATCCTAAAATAAATAAAAGAGGATACCTTGGTTTATCCTCAAATTAAATAAAACAACCAAGGAAAGATTACTAATTCTAACAAATACCTATGAGGGAATGTTGTGTAGGAGGGCTTCTAGTTAATGTCATAACTAGCAGTGTTGCAAACAACAACCACTACCTCTTGTCTTTCTGCACTTCTTCAAAGCAACTTGGACTACTTCTTATATGGTTGAGGTTTGTAATTGTGAAATGTGCTCCAATCAAAGGCATTTTAAATCAAATAATACTACGAAATGAAGTGTAGGTGGCTTAACATGCTCAACTCTATGCACAAAGAAAGGTGAAATATATGATTCTTATGGTGCAAGCTGCGATAGTTACCCAACCCCAAGGATATGACAAAATGCTACACATAACCTGCAGTGAAGAAGGGTGCTAGTGTTGGAAAAATAACACGGCAACTGTCATATGGTGTTTTCATTGATGGCAACCCTATGTGTTGATAAGGTACACATATCCTCATTCAAGCCTATCGATAGATAGATTAAAAATTGACAAGGTAGAACAGGGTATTTGGTAACTCAACACTCATCGATCTGTGCATAGATTTCAGGTTACCATTTTGTGTTGCGCATCTCAGGAAATTATTATTGATGTATTACCTCTATTGTCATTGAAGCACATTGTCTCATACCAATTCACATGAGAGTTAGAAGATTTGGTTGGCATATTCTCAGTTTTTCTTGCATTAAGGCTGACTTCATAAATATATTAAGTCGTGGATGTATGAGAACTAATTAATTGAATATCTCTATGTTTCTATATCTTTGTTTGGGTCTTAGCCAAGTTGTGACCAGCCATTAAGGGTATGCATTGCATATTTCTCAGTATGTGAGCCGACAGTTGTAATTTTGTTGAAGCCAACAAAGTGTAAATAAATCCTATGTTGCGGATAGATATATATGATTGTTTGTATCATTTTGGTAGAAGTATACATTGTGTTACTATTTGAATTGCAAGTTAGAGCAGAGTAGAGGTTTGATTAAGTTCAGTTTCACTTGCGCATAGAAGATCTGTGTGGTGTGTGTGAGCAGAGCAGAACAAAGTTACATAATCATTTTGTAAGGCAGCAGATATTTTATTGTACTTAATCCATTACTATAATCAAGCATTTTAGATGCTATCATCTCAATTCAAATCTTCAGATGGTTTTAATTTGAACTCTTGGGTAGCAAGCCCTCTTTTCTTTGAGTAGTGAGCTCTAGGATCTTGGGAGATCTTGGAATAAAATTCAAATGTACTCAAGGAATCTTGAACAACAACTTATGGTGGCCCTAGATGAACTTGATCAATCAAAGGGTGAAGTCCAGAAACTACAAGCGAATCTCAAGGATGCATAAAAATTCATTAAGTCTCTGAAATACAAAATCAATAATTCAAGAGAGAAGAGAAAGGAACTCTATGATCAAATTCAACAGAATGATAACAAGAGCACTGAATATGATCAATCTAGTAAGGTCCTAAAAGAAAAGACTGAGGAATGTGAAAAGCTTACTCAAGAGAATATAGTTCTGAAACCTGAAATGGAATCCATCATGATGAGAATGACCAAAGAGATTGAAGACAAAAAGAAGAATGAAGAAAGCCTAGAACATTCGCTAAAAAATAAATCTAAAGTATGTAGATGATTGGATGATGAATTGGAAGTATCCATGAATAGTAAAGAAGCACTTGAAAGATAGCTAGATGATCTCATAAATGAACTTGCTATTGCAAATAAGTACAAGGAAAAATTCAAATACAACTCAACCATGCTCAATAATCTAATTGATAATCAGACTCATGGTGATAAAAGAGGTCTTGGATTTGAGAAAGGAGAAATCTCAAAGTCTAGACAAAAGGATTATGGAAAAAGGAGATTCAAGCAAAGAAATCAGATGAACAATTCTGGCAGGTATCTGGTAAGACAACCCATGCTCCAAAAATCAATGGATACTATTTTAATTGCAACAAGTTTGGACACATGGCTTATCAGTGCAAAAGAAGAATGAATCAAAGTGGTCCATCTTTCTCAAGTCAATATTTTAATTGTCATAAGATTGGTCATAAGTCAAATGAATGCAGAACTATGATGAATCAATCTCATAGAAACATCAGATACTCTACTTGCAATAGACCTAGAAATGTTGCTAATCAATGCAGATCAAGAGGAAATCAATGGAACAACCAGTCTGGTAAGAGGAATGTTGTATGCTACAATTGCAACAAAACTGGACACATTGCTACATTCTGTCATAATAAAAAAGGTTTGGTAAATCAAAGGAAAAATATGCAAAAGGATGTGAAAGGATGTGAAAGGAAAAGGTAAAGTCACTACAAATGAGGTCAGGAAACAAATGCAAAAAAAATAGGAATTAGCATTAGGCCTTTGGCCGAAGGGGAAGCAGTCAAGAAAATCATCAAACCCCCTAACCAGTAGATGACACCGGATGTAAGTACATAATGGAGATGGAAAAATTCCCAACAAATGTTGTTGAACTCATTAGAGGAATTAGCATACCATATCTCGATTCTGCAAAAGAGTTATCAGGTTTTTGTAAATAGTAAAAGTGCAACTAGATGAATTAGGGAAAATGCATTTATTGCAACAAAAAGTTAAGTATACGAGTGATAAAAGTTCACTTCTTTTCCTCATTTGTCACTTTTCTACCTTGAGTGAAATAAGTTGGAGAGCTCTAGGTGACCTAAGGTAAATTAAGATAAAAATCAAGTGTGAAGGTGATTCAGTGATCGATTTTGCATTTGGCGAAAAAAGGTATTTATCAAGAACTTCTTGTTTTTTGTGATTTGGGAAAGATGAATACTCCTTTAGTGGTCAAAGTTAGTGGCATACCTCATCCTAAATTTAAATTGCATCCCCACAAGTCTTTAGAGACCAATCCACTAGGGGAATTTTTGTCAGTTCCGCATGGAGTCTTATATATAAAGGATATTAGGGTTTACATTCATGCAAATATTGAGGATCTAAGAATCAATCAAGTTGTGAATTTATACAATCATCATATCGTTGATGAAAATTTTAGAGTAAAACTGGAATACAAAATCTTGGAAACAAATAAATTCATTTCGATGGTTAAATTTCCCATGTTCATGGAGTTGGAATGGGTTCGCTATGTCTTGAGTTGGGTACATGATGAATTCATGTGGCTTACTAATCCCTTCAAAATTAAAAAGGAAGCCATTAGTGTAGTAACTGGTTTGAATTCCTTCGGTGGTCTACCTATTTTGAATTCCGTGAAAAATCAAACCATCACCATCACCACAGACTCGACATATGATAGGAGAGCAATGACTGTTGACAATATTGTTGATATAAATGTTAGATTTGCATCCATGGTAATTGGTTATAATATTTACCACACTAGCTAGGAAAACTATCTATCCAATATGAAAATCTATGTCACCTACCAAATGGTAAAATAAAATATGGAATATGATCTATGTGAATTATTAAGGATTTAGTTGATGGAAAACCTTGTGAAGATTAAGAGAGACAAGAAAAATTCATTCAAATATGGCAGTCTACTTCTATGCTTATTTTTTTATTTCATGGAAGAAGCCTTAGGTGTTGGAAAAATTTAGTGGCAAAACAACATTCTGGTAGCCAAACAGATCAGGAATCTATTGTACAACCTTACAGATACGAAAATCAGAAATGTTGATATTTGGGGTTACTTCAAAAGATTTCAAGCTAGCATGTAAGCTAGGGAAATAATTCCCACCACCATTGTGGAGAAATACAAAGATTCAATCTTTTTTATGGTGAATGTAGATCAGTGCCTGATGGAAGTAGCAAATCCAAGAACTGTTTGGATCATGCCTATGGGCTACGAGGTCGAGGAAAATATTTTGGAAATGTATGCCCAACATCTATTGAAGAAACCTTTGGATCCGATTGAAAAGAGATTTTGTACTTATGCATAGAACCACACTCAAATTCATAATGAACTCAAGAAACCAACATCAACCAAAAGAATAAGAAAATAAGTTGAAGTTATTGCAAAATGTTTGGGTGTATCCACGGAGCAACTAAATGAAGTCAGGGAGAAAAATTTAAGAGATGCAGCATTAGGGCATGCTACTAAAGAGGCAACAAAAGAACAATCAGCTGGTCCGACAACACTATCTTCCTGAACTGAACAACCAGAAGCTCAACATCTCACTTAGCTCCTGCAGCGAAATCTGCTCCTATGAAAAGTGAAAGAAAAAGGCCCGGTAAGGAAGCCCAAGGAAAGAAAAGAAAAAGAAATGTATTCTACATGACTGTCTCTGTTGATGAGGAAACAAAATTCGATGAAGATGTCAAGGAAATTAAATAGCAAGGTACTAAAGCATCTTTTGTACCAAAACCCTCTGGTGTAAATGCTCAGGCAAAGAAGAAGACCAAGGTTGACACACCTAGTATGTCTATTGATCAAATTGAAAAAGCAATAATTTCAAATGGAAATCTTAGACCACTTTCTCAATCGTATGATTCTTTCTCTGAATCTGATAGAAGAATTCTAGATGAAGCTACAATAAAGTACATGAATATCTTCAAAAAAGTTTTGGTTGAAATCATGTCCAACCTCCCAACAGGTTTGTATGATATTCTAGAATCAAGGAGATTAAGTGCCTTAATTGAAGAAGAACGAATGAGAGAAAGAGTTCTTGTAGAACTATGTCGAGAAATTTCTGTGGAAGACATGCAAGCATTCCTGAACAAAGAAAAAAGGAATTTCAAACTCAAGTCAAGGGTCAATAAATTGATGATTGGCATAACAAATGAAGTTGTAAAAGAAATATTTTTTTCTTTGAAAGAGCTGCTACTAAATGATAGAATTAAGTTTGTGTCTGAGGAAAATCATATAGATGATGTCTCATCTAATCTGGTCAAAGATGCAGAAGAAGAAAATTTTGGTGCCAATGAAAACTTTGAGATTCCACTTCTGGATAAAAATACAGAAATCCCCATGGAAGTTGATGCAAATGTGAATGTACAAGCTGAAACGACAGAGAACACTGAAGAAAAATCAAAAGCTTCAATTAAGGAAGTATTAGTTGAGGAAAGGAAAAGTGATGTAAAAATGAAGTCGAGAGACACTGTCAAGATAGTTAATAAATTCTTGGTGGAACATAAGGAAGATATTGAGCCAGAACAAATTGAAGGTTCCATTGACCTATCAACTTTCAGCCCAATCTAGATAATGAAGGTGGCCTCATTTGCTCAAGTAAAAACTCAAGAAGAGTTGCTAAAATCTCATATTGAAGATAGTGAATTTTTGGCACTTGCATCCAGAGTATTGGAGAAGATCATGCTCTCCTTTGTTAAATATCAGACTAGATCTTCATCTAGTGAATTGAAGAGGCTTATCAGCTCGGTGAGTACTCATTTTCAGTCTATTGAAAAGTCTACGTTGGCAAAAGTGCAAAAGGAATTTGATGCAAAATGGTTTAATGGACTGAAAATACTGATTTCCAAAGACAAAGTCACTTTAGCCACTTGTTTCAAGCACATATAGGATGCTCTATCTGAAGGAGGCAATATTTACAAATCTTGTTTGTATTTTTCAAAGTTTACAAAAGCAAATGAAAAGAAGGTGAAAGACTTGGAGAATCAGTTAGCAACTATCTCTGAGGCATTTGATCCACTATATGGTGGTGTTGGAAAGATTGAAGGCGAAGTTATGTCATTGCTAAACAAGATAAAATGGTTGAAGCATGCAAATGATAAAATTGTCTCTAGAACCTATGAACTCAGAAGCATTATTATCCCCAAAACTGATGTAATGGGCAAGGCTCTAAAATAATGAGAAGAAACAATGGTAGTCAATGATCCAACCAGTCTGGAATCCATAGAAATGTTGTCCTATTTGATTTGTGGATAGATAACAATAATGGAAAGCCTTAAACAGGTTTGGGATTCAAACCCGACACAGCTAAAGAAGGATTTTTCGGACATCTTTCAGCTCTTGTCAGGTAATGAAGCACCTTTGTATAGATAAATTTTTTGATTAATTCCTTTTTAATATGTGACCCCTGCCTTTGTCATTGATGTCAAAGGGGCAGAAGTGGTGTGAAAAATGTATAATCTACTGGGGGAGAGTAGCATTTTTATTTTTATTTTTTATTTTTAATTTTGGATTGTAGTGAAGGTTATCTTGGTACTAATCTGAGACTTAGTCATTTTTCACTAAGTGTTGCCATCAATGCCAAAGGGGGAGATTATTGGAAAGAGAACACTGCAACTATCATCTAGTGTTTTCATTGATGGCAACCCTATGCATTGATAAGGTACGCATATCCTTATTCAAGCCTACCGACAGATAGATTGAAAATTGACAAGGCAGAATAGGGTATTCGGTAACTCAACACTCATCGATCTGTGCATAGATTTCAGGTTACCATTTTGTGTTGCGCATCTTAGAAAATGATTATTGATGTATTATCTATTGTGATTGAAGTGCAGTGGCTTGTACCAATTGACATGAGAGTTAGAAGATTTGGTTGGCGTATTCTTAGTTTTTCTTGTATTAAGGCGAACTTCATAAATATATTAAGTCGCAGATGTATGAGAGCTAATTAATTGAATATCTCTATCTTTGAATATCTTTGTTTGGGTATTAGCCAAGTTGTGGCCAACCATTAAGGGTACACATTGCATATTTCTCAGTATGTGAGCCGATAGTTGTAATTTTTTTGAAGCCGACAAAGTGTAAATAAATCCTATGTTGCAGATATATACATTATCATATGTATCATTTTGGTAGAAATATACATTGTGTTAGTGTTTGAATTGCAAGTTAGAGCAGAGAAGAGGTGCGATTAAGTGCAATTTCACTTGCGCATAGAATATTTTTGTGGTGTGTGTGAGCAGAGCATAACATAGTTACAAAATCAGTCTGTAAGGCAACAGATCTATTCTTGTACTTAATTTGGAACTTTAATCATGAATTTTAGATGCTATCATCTTAGTTCAAATCTTTAGATGGTTTTAATCTGAACTCTTGGGTAGAAAGCCCTCTTTTCTTTGAGTAGTGAGCTCTAGGTAGTGCGCTTGAATGCAAGTGCATTCCCATTTTGTAATCTTCATTTTGAGTATACTCAAAATCATAATTGTGGATTGGTCATCCATCATGGTTTTTCCCCTAACAGGGTTTCCATGTAAAAATCTTGGTGTTATGGTGTTGTGTTTATTTTCTTGGTTATGCGTTATGATTGAATGTTTCTAATGCTTGGAAGTTAAAGGTTATTAAAGTTAATTTTTGCACAACACTTATTTATCCCCCTCTCTTAGTGTGGCTTGTTTCCAATAGCTAGCACTAGTCATGGCCATGGTGTGACGACGCTGCTCCACTAGTAGCTTGTTGATGCTTTTAATTATAACATCATGATCACACTATTTCACATGAATAATATTCTCCTCATTGGATTGGGACTAGTATTTCATGATCGGATTGGTTTGTTAGAAACTCAGATTCCTCCGTTTAGTTAAACTCACGACAACTTGTAGAGAATAAGTGATTACGACAGTATGGTTAAAATCTCTCCTTCTTGCTACCCAGTCAATCCCTTATTTCAGTTGTGTTGCAAGGATGAATGGGCCTATAGGGAAATGAGGCAACGAAGCCACAATGAGAAACATCATTTGAATGGCTAAATGGGATGCGGGCTCCAGAAGTAGCATCTTCTCTAAAGGAAAAGCTGGAGCGATCATGCTGGGAGCTGCAAGAGGCAAGTTGTTTAAGAGAAATGGATAGAGATAGGCGGAAGTCCACATAGTAACCCCTGCATAGATGACTGCATAGAGTGGAAAGCTTTAGCACACGAAGTTGTCCCTCCTCAAATAATCAACATTAACTTAATATTCTATGTTCACAATTATTACACGATCATCCTGATACCATGCTTGGATGTAGTGATGCGGAAGTTAGGGGTGGGCCTGCCGGCTGTGGAAAAGCCGTTAGGGAGGGGCGCTTGTAAAAATCAAGGTGACTTGTGGACCCCGCAGCAAAACTTAAATGCCTTTCAAATTGTTTTTACTTCATCCCAACACATTCTGGTATATTGTGATCACTCCTTTGGTGATAAACCAACAAAATGTTGCATGGCCTGAATGCTCTCCTCTTTAATTCGACGCAGGTGAAAAGAGGTGACGGCCCCATCCTTAAAAGTGCATGTGGAATAGTGAATGCGGGTGGCCATAATAGCAATGTTCCTTAAACGGAAGAGTGCGGGCAAAAGGATTCGGGAGGCCGTTATATGGATCCTATTTTTAGATGGTTGAGCGAATAACGACCCCCACTGAGAAAAGGCCCACAAAGAGCGAGACCAGGGAGATGGTGCGGGGAGCTAGGTGATGTTTTCTTCTAAAATAGGATAATGTTAAAGGGGATGACTCCCATAATAAGTTCTTGTGACTAATGTACAAGCAGTGCCCAACCCAACAATTGCTTCATGTTTTCCTTAAACAAGCTCAATTCTTTAGCCATCATCGAGTGGCTGATCACTACATTTTCAAGGGAGTTTATAATAGCCATGTACAAAGCGTGAACCATGGGCTCGATGTCTAACTCACTCACAAACTAAAATTATTCCATAGAATGGGCTCCTCATGAATGATAGAAGATAGATGAGGGAAGTGTCGCCTGCGGGATGCGCATAGCAGAGTGACCCCAAGATTCCACCGTCGAAGTGATGGTCATCGAGAAATGACTTTCTACTAGTGGGTGCCCACGAGGGTAGACCTGAGTAATTGTTTGTTTGCTTCACCACCCCGAGCTATAAGGTCGGGGTCGCAGATAATTAATGTTGAATGTAATACTTGGGCCGATATAAATGTTTTATCATCGATCGACGACAACAGAATGATGGCGAGGAAAGAGAGACCAACTACAAATCCCACCATGCGAGTGGAAGTCCAGTGTCGGCCACAACCTAGCGGAAAAACGAAATGACAATCTGCATGAGGTGACCCATAGATGTGGGTTTGTGGGGCTTGATGGATGTCAGGGAAAGAACCCAAGGGAAACCTACAGGACCAAGCCCACATAGGCAAATGAATAAGTGAAATTCAAGGGGATGAGTGTGGTCAAAGGTAATCTAATCATTTTAAGGCATCTGACCAACTTGGGCTTGGAAACGGGGGCACACAAAGTGAGGCAAGAGAAAAATGGCTTGTCGAGAGGAAAAAATGACCCGTCGGGAGTGAAAGAAATGGGGTACCTACCTTCGGTTGAGCGTGTGTTCATAACATGCACAATAGGAGGTTAACCAAAAATAAGATGCACTAGCTACAACCGCTAGTACCTTCGAGTTTTTATATGTTTTTGAATTGAAAAGGTTTACTATTGAATTGGTGTAGTTGCCTTCAGTTCTCGATAATGTTACTAATTTGCAAGTATTTATAGATGATAAGCACATTTTGGAGTTCATTACTAGTTCAGGTATTTTCAAGGATCAGATAATTGCAGAAATAGATCACCCTGATTTTGAACCCCATGATGATGGCTTAGTCCAATTGAAAGATAATAATATTCCAAAAGGTATTATTGAACTAGAAACGTTGTTTGATTTAGATTAGATAACACAAAAAAAAAGATTTACCTAAGACTAATGGAGGATAATCTAAGTTGTACAACTTAAACACCGAGGAGGATCCTAATAATGTGCTCATAAGTAAAGTATGCACTGAAGATGAATGAAGTAACATTTCTTAGGCACCTATAGATTATTGGGAATTCATAGCATGGACTTATTAGGAATTGAAGACATTGATACCTCCATCATAACACATACCATTCCATTGAAACCCAATGCAAAACCTTTTTTGAAAAAATAACACTTGGAATAAATGGTTGTTTAGAGCCCCTAATTTATAAAGAGGCATAAAAGCTCCTATCATCTAGAATTATCTTCTCAATAAGACACTCCACTTGGGTGGCTAACTTGGTGCCTGTTAGAAAGAAGAATGGGGTATTCGATTATGTGTAGATTTTCAAAACCTCAATAAGGCATCTCAAAAGGATAATTATCCTTCACCTTAATTGGATGAGGTATTAAAAATCATTAATGGGGCACAAATTATGTCCTTCCTGGATAATGTTTCAGGGCATAACCAGGTGATGGTTGCAAAATGGGGAACTTTCACCTATAGACGGATGCTATTTGGGCTGATAAATGTTGGAGCCACATTTCAAAGAGCAATGGATTATGCTTTTAGAGACTTGGTTGCGAAATCCATCATAATATACATGGATGATCTCACTGTGCTCTCCAAAAATAGATGAGATCATGTTCATGATCTTCGAGCTATATTATAGAAATGTGAGACATATGGAGTGTCATTGAACCCAAAGAAATGTATTTTTAAGGTGAGAAATGTAAATTACTTGGGAACATTATTTTTGAGAGAGGTATTTTGATAGATACTGATCAAGTGAGTTCCCTGATGAATTTGCGACCTCTAGGGAAAAAGGAGGAATCAAAGTCTTATTTTGGAAAGATCAAATTTGTTAGGAAGTTCACTACGAGCTTTGTTGAAAAAGTAAGACCCCTTAATGATATGTTGAGAAAAGATGCTCATATTGAATGGACGAATGAAACCAAGCTTGGTTTTGAAAATATAAAATCTGTAATTGCAGAAGAACCAATGTTGGTAAGTCCTAACTACATTTAACTATTCTATGTTTATTATTTTTCTTCGAGTCACAAATGAGTAGTTGTGTTGATGCAAATGGGCAAGAATAAAGAGGAAAGATCAATTGCATTTATGAGCACCCCTATCAAAGAGGTTGAACTAAGATATATGGACATTGAAAAGAAACCCTTCACATTGGTCAAGGAAATGAGGAAATTTAGACATTAAATCCTCATAAGCATGGTTAAGGAAATTATTTTAGATGTAGTAGTTAAGATGTTTCTCATGCAAAGTGAACTTGAAGAGGGTAGAGCTAAATGGGTTACCATTCTACAAGAATTCAACTTGGAAATAATACCTGTGAAGTTGGTTCATGGATAGGAATTGGTTAGATCTATTGATGAGATTGATCCTCAAATATTCAGTCAACAATATACCCTAGATACAAAACTTCAAGATGATTGGTATTCAGACATTTGGTACTATCTAGTCAATAAAACTGTCTAGATACTATGTAGAGGCATAAAAGAAGAGCCCTAAAAATAAAATCCCAAATTTATATGATTAAAGGGGGTTCTCTTTAAGAAGGATCACGAGGGAATTTACTTAATATTTCTAAACAAGAGAGAAGCAGAAGATTTTCTACAAGAATTGCATAATAGGTTTGACATGGCTTATGGAGCCCCATTAGCCACTACTCACCTTATTCTGACAACCAACTATTATTGGTGCATCATATTTAAAGATGCATAAGAACATGTACATTATTGTACATGTCAAAAAGATACAAATAGAGAAAGATTCAATGCACAACCATTGTAACCTATGATGTAAGTGCATTCTTTTGCACAGTGGGGATTAGATTTCATAGGAATGATTAATCCACCATCATCTGCTAGCCACAAGTATGTGCTAATAGCTACTGACTATTGTACCAGGTGGGTAGAATATTTCCATAGTAAGCAATGCACCATGAAAGTAGTAATAATATTTTTAGAAGAAAGCATCATTACCAGGTTTGGATTAGCATATGCTTTGGTATGCAATAATGGCCCTACTTTTTCTTCTTTGAAATTTTCCAATTAGGCATTTGGATATGGTATAACATTAAAGTTTTCATCTAATTAGTACCCATGGGTAAATAGATTAGAAAAATAATAAAATAATAACTTGCTATATATAATTAGAAAATTGATTCAGAAGAATCCCAAGGAATAGCATTCCCTACTAAAATTTTCCCTTTGGGTCAATAGGACTAGGATGAAGTCTACATTGGGGAATTCCCCTTATCATTTGGTTTATGGAATTGACCCAATATTTCCTGTAACTTAAGGATCCCTACTTGGAAGTTTTCCAAGGAATATGTCAGATGAGATGACCAAAAAGAGGCTTAGTTACTACAAGTGATGCATTTGGATGAAAAATGCACTAGGGCAAGAGACTATTTTGCTTAACATTAGTTCATAGTTAATTGCTAGTTTGACAAAAGGAATAGAGTAAATTATTTTAGAATATCTAACCTGACCCTATCTTGGAAAAATCCCCATGAGTAAAAGGGTGAGCATGGTAAGTTTGACAAGTTATGGACTGGTCCTTACCAAGTGTCTGATATCCTCAGTGATAGCACGTACAGGCTTAAAACCCTCACTGGAGAAGAAATCCCATTAACCATCAATAAGAAGTTCTTAAAGCATTATTTCCAAGCCTAGTGTAGATCATTGGTCATTGTTGTAAATATTTAAGGAGGTTTCCCTTTGTTTTCTAGTTTTCTTTCCTTGTTTTGTTTCTTTTTGGTCCCTTTTTTGCTGAGATATGCTAGATGATTAACAACCCCCAAAATTAACTAGAATTATAGAACATCAATTCTAAAAATGTGGATCATATTTTGGATGAGAGTAATTTTCCAATTATAGATGATTATGAAATTGTTTTGGATTTGTTTACTTTAGTTCTCATAAATTATTAGGCTAATATTTGACTACAAATGCGTAAATTTTAAATTTTTTTCTTAAATTTGGGAAATAGAAATTTCTTGAATTGAGTGAAAAATCAAAAGGTGACCTTTTCTACCATTGTAATTCCAAACCTAATATCAAGCTCCATTTCCCACAAGTTCAAGAAAAAGAGTTTACAAAGAAATATCAGATAAAAATGAATATCAAAGAGATATAAAAAGAGAAAATTCAACTCTTTAGGCTATCCAAATATCTCTATTAGGACTATAGATGCCTTGCTAGTAGTAGAGCTTTGTTTGGGATAATTGTAGAGATTAGCTTGTTGAGGCTATAGATGCTTGACTAGTAGCAAGGCAATATCCAAGGTTGGCTAAAGAGGGAATGACCAAACTATGTAGGTCAATGTAAGTATTTGCTAGGACTCTAATTTTTTTATAACAGAATGAATCACCAACACACACATGAGCCCAATGAGATCTAATCTTGTTATGTTGATTAAAGTGAAAGGAATGCTAAAGTGAGGTTTTGATTGTTCATAATCAAAATATTATAGAGGTTTAATGTATTGCTCTCATTTCTAGAGTTGATTTCCTATTGTTTTGATCAGTTTTGTTGGTTGCTAGTTGTTGTGTTATCTCACAACATGCCCCATTTTACCCTTGGAAAAATGTGGACTCTTTTTTTCCTCCCTTTGTTGCCTACTTGCACTAATTTTTTTCTTGTGGAGGAAGTGATAAAATGAAGTTCTTGTTTCAAAATGCTCAGTTCTTGGTTGAATTGGTGGTATCCTTAGCTTGGAATTCCATAAACCTTAAGTTCCCTCAAAGTTTTATTGTTTATCTAGATTGCTAAGTTTCCATGTGTTGAATGTTGTTAGTCTAAGCATAGTACAAATTTTGCAAGATTTGTGTTATGCCTGACAAGTTTTTTTACCCAATGAGCTTTCACCACTTGCTTTTGACACGGGGAACATTTTCTCGATTTTGCATGCATCAACATTCTTTTGGCTAAACCCATTAGAAGATTATCTTTCCTTCAGAACCATAAATTAAAAGTTTTGGGAATTGATTTTATTTGAACCATATTGTTCCTATTTTTACTTGCTCCTGGGTACCCTTTATTGGAAGAATGAAGAATAACACATCTCTTAATGTAGGTTTTGTGTTGTCATTTATCTTACCATGATATATGAGTTGCAATTTCAAGTTCAAAGTTAATATTGATCTGGTATTCTGAACCGGTATGTAGAAATGTCCTATGGTATTTTGGTCCACAATTCCCCTCTAGTGATCATCACTGCTCATAGTTTTGGGAAATGGTTTTTTTTTTAATGGAAGCATGCAAGTTCAAAATCTTGTGTGTGTAGGTGCTCGTATACAATGTTGACATCATTTTGTTGTTTGCATTTTGTCAATAGTTCTATCTCTGGCCAACCTAATAAGTGGTTGAAGTTGTAATGGATTAAATTATGTATTTGTTAAATATCCAATATACTAAGAGGGGGGTGAATCAGTATATTATTAAACTTATTGAACAAATACCATCCAATCAATCAAAATAATATGATAATTAAGATAAGAAGAACCATCAATAGAACATGAAGCACAAGACACAAGAGACACCTTAATTTTTACGTGGAAAAACCAGAGTGGGAAAAAAAATGGTGAGGATTAACTCACAATATAGTATAACTAGTTATAAGATATTACAAAAGGGGTGGCTATATATCTAATTTTCAAGGATAACAATCAAGTCAGCTTGATAAATATTCTCAACAATAATTCAAATCTGTGGTATGCTACAACTTGTCAGCATAGATTACAAAAAATTTAATCCATTATATCTTTATCCACTTGATAGGTCGGCTAGCAATGGACCTAATAGAAAAATTGTAAACAACAAAAAATTGATACTAGTGATGACCACGAATAATTATGCTCACGATTTCCTATCCATGTATTCATTTCTCATTCACATACCATTTCCAAAAAACTGAAGTAGAAGCTATGTACCAGAGAGGATTCGAGAGAAAAATACAGAAGACTGAGCCTATATTATCAGTTCAGAATATCAAATTAATGTGACTTAGAGTCTCATAGTTTCAACTCATATATTATGGTGACATCAATGACAACAAAAATGTTAACAAGGGATATGATCTTGTTCATTCTCCCAACAATCTCCCCCTTCATCATTGATGGCAACATGTGCCAAAAAAAATACACAAAATTGTATAGAATATACTCTATTTCTCATTCCTCTTCTCCCCCTTTGACATCAAGGACAAATGTCGAAAAAAAACATGAAAGTATGTACACATGGTATAGAGTGTTCAAACACATAGAATCAAACTTCTAAACTCCCCCTGAGGAGTTATCTCATGCAATGTAAAAATAGAAAAAAATCCTACCCAAAGGAGGAAGCATTTTGCAATTTCTGAAGAATGCCTTGCCAGGTCATTTTTCCATTCTCCCAACTATGCTTCATAGATACTAGAGTTTTGTTCAAAGATTCTAAAGAAATTAAATTTTCTTCATCTTCATCTAGAGTATCTAGAGTTAGATTCATCTTGTCCAAATTTTCAGCAATAGCTAAAGCATTGGCTACTAGAGCATACTCCATTCTCATGTTATCACCAAGCAGGTTGAATTTCCTGATTATCTCTTCCTTCTAATTTTGTAACATACAAAACTTTTCTCTATGTGAAAAAATAGTATTTCAAGTTGATCTATCTCTGTCCATTGATACGTTATAGGTGTTGGAGACAGTCATCAACTGGGACTCAATGAAGTCCATGAGATCTTTTATGCTTTGAGTGGCATCAGGCCACATTATAAAACATGCAAACATAAAACTAGCTTCATCTTCACAAGCCTTCACAACTTCAAGGCTCTTCTCTACATTGGCATGTGCTGAGGCACATTTGTCATGAAGGATAAATATCCTTTTCTCATTCAACTTCTCTTCTACATCTTGTTTTTTTTTCTCAACAAGTCTTGTAGCATGCTCCTTGAAGGAGTCCAATAGAAGCTTCAATTTCTCAACCAGTGAGAGAGATGTATCAACAAATGTATCCAGTGTAACATCCTGCAAGGTTTTAATGGTGTCTTCAATGAGTTCAGTTCCCTTTTGATGTATTTCTAATATTTCTCTCCTATCGGATCCATGAAATACATCACCTAACACCAGTTTATGTACCAGAGAAATATTGTTCAAGTCTGCATAACCTTGATTCATTGGAAGTTGCAGGAGTTCCAGAGGAATTACCAATTGGAATTTGATCTTCTTAGACAAAAGTCCCTTGAAAACATCATCAGAAGAGGAGGGTTCTCTAGTGGAATTCTATGATTCTACAACTAGTTGGGATACTTCTTCATTCTTTCCAGCGATATGGACATATTCCATATTTTTGTTTTCTTCTTCCTCTTCTGCTTTTGCTTCCTCTGCATTCTCCTTTTCTACATTCTCTTTTTATGTATTTTCTTTTTCTATATTCTTTTCTTCCATCTCCTTTTCTTCTAATTTTTCTTCTTCAATTTTCTCTTCTTAATTTTCTTCTTCCCTCTTCTCTTCTTCTTCCTTACCTTTATCCTCTTCTTCGGGGTGTACTAGAGGGGTAGCAACATGAACTTATACTTCAATATTTTCTTCATTTTCCAGATTCTCATTAGCAACATTGATTTCCAGTAGAACATTTGTACTACCTATTTCTAGAGGGATATTGGTGTCATTCACTTCCAGAGGTATATTATCATCAACAACACTAGAAGGAGGTTATTCCATAACTTTTGTAGAAGTTTATTTTCTGGGTTCAAATGCTCAACCAAATGCACCAACCATACCATTATTTTCTGTAATATCCTTGATAGTTCTTATTGTTTCCTTCTATATTCCTTCAATTTATTTCTTATCTTTTGTCAACAGAGTATTAACTCTTCTTTTCTCCTAAGAATTTTAGCAAAAATATTCTTCAAAGATTCTAAATTATTCAGGGTTAGAGAGGATGCAATTTATTTATATGTTTTATTTCTTATTTTCTCTTCTAACTCAACTTCTTCTACTCTTTTTTTCATCAAAATTTTCCATAAATTTTCAAAAACATCACACCTAATGTTATCCTATTTAGCTTTAAAAAAATGACATATTTGATGATGACAAGAATTATTGTTTCTTTATCCTCTTCTCATACTAAATTATACACTTTCGCTGTGGACTTCACCATGTTGTCTTAATTTACCATATTATTTACCAAAACATCTAGTTTAAGAGGGGAACCAGGTCTTACTAGAGAGGCATTCTTCTCTTCCTCGTACAATGGAACTTCTTCTGTATCTTTGGCCTTATTTGCATTATCATCAACATCCTCTAAGGATGACACAAGTTGAACCTTCTTTGAACCAATATTGGTCTCTTGCGATGCACCTTCACTGGAGGAAGCACTTAGCTTTCTCTTTCATGTCAATTTTGCAGCTAGATCTTCTTCCTCTTCCTCCTGATCATCATTAACACTCATATTCTTCTCCCTAGTAGCATTTTATTTTCTTCATTTGACAAGGGCTACTAGAGGAACACCTTTTATTTTTCTTGATCTAGTAGTAGGTCTAGAAGCGGCCGAGCCTTTGCTTTTATCAACAGTGTTGGGCACAAACTTCTTTGTAGTTGGTCCAAAATTTGGTATGGAAGGAGGGGTCCTACTAGATCTCCTTACACTAGGTACTCCTTTAGACTTTTGTCCTTGAATAGCTCTTCCTCAAGCTAAATATTCAACTATGAAACATTTCTTGAGCATTTCCTCCATATTTTTCTTACCTTTTGCTTTGTTTTTCTCCAAATGAACTTCCATGGATTTTTCTGCATAAGTTCCTATCTAGGGTTCATTTGGATCTTTAGGACTCTTTAAAAAGAGTTGCGCATAGCCTTTAGCATCATATTCTGAGACTTCGTAACCCAGAGGTTGAATCCAGGTGGTCTGGGGTTCAACCGCTTCTATCATACATTCATCAGAAGATACATGAAATATAATCTCATTTTTATACTTCTCAACAATCTTTCTCAAAATTCTATCCCTCTCATTCATATTCTTTTTAAACATAGAAAATAATGTCGTCAAGGAATTTTCTACATTATTCACATCACCCAAACTACTTATGTGATAAAAAATTTGGTGTGCCACTGGTCGGGACGGATCCCAATACACTATTCTAAATTGTCCCAAAAGCATCCTGGGAAAATAGAACAATATTGACACAATTAGAGAACCAAACTTAAATGGATACTTGTTTTCCTTTGACATTCTTAGATTTTAAAGCAATTATTGTTGAAGAAACTCACATAGATCATAACTTGTACCATTTACAGTCATGTCATGACCAATATAGATAGTTGTCGAAGACACATAATTCTCTCTATTGGTGAAGTAGATTTTGTGGCCAATCATTATGGATGCATACTTCATAGCTAGATTTGTAATAGGTTTTGTCACTAGAGCCCTCTTTTCATAGGTAGCACCGATGATTTTTGATATCATTTCATTTTTCACTTCTTTTAACAGAGGTATTGGTCTGGTGTCGCAGAGTCCGGTGATGACTTTGATTGCTTCCTTGTTTATCAAGTGCGGTTCATGAGTCCATAAGAATATATCATGCATTCTAGTGAGAACCATCTTTACATATAGATCATCTACTATAGAACAAAAATCTGGAAAATTGTTCCAACAACCCAAATTATTTGTCACAAGATTTGAATATATAGGTTTTATCAAGAAATCATCATTAGTGAGTTCATTCATCAATATATCAATCAGTTTCATGTGATTGAATTATTTTGAATTAACCCTAATGTACATCCTTGTATCCTCTGTTGGCATGACACCGTGAGGAATCGAAGAGAAAGCACCCATAGCGTCATCTTTGAAAACTTTCATCAAGTATTTCCTGTAGGAGGGCCTACGTCTTTATGTTGTTTGTAAAAATACAAGAGTTACCATTTTCTATATACCGAGATTTAAAGAATTCAGGAAAGTAATTTTTGCAAGCTCACAACAACACATAATCAAGGAATACCTTTTTCTTTGCAAATAGTTGAAAATAGGGTTTGCACCAATCACACCTCAATTTTCTCTAAATCGCTCTGAGTCTCTCCTTGCCTCTTTCAAATACACAAATGATTGAAATGCATTTATGTTTTCTCTTTATAGATTAATGTGATGCCCTAATTTGCATTTAATGCTCTTTAAATTTGCACGCTGCCAAAGTTCCTTAACTGCTCTCAAAAAGCCTAATATGCTCCACAAACGAGCACACAAGCCTCTTTTCTTCCGGTTTCTTTTTCAAAACCTCTTCACACTCATTTCTTATGACTTTACCTTGTGTTAAGGATCTGAAATGCTTGCAATCAGGGGGTTTTAAGGATTTTCTACTAGAGCTCCCCCTAAGACCATGTTAGGTCTAGTTCCTGAAGGAATTATCTACATCAGGTGAGGGTACAGACACATCAGTAGTCCTTGATTCTTCTTTCTTTTTCCATACTTTAATCATTTCATGCTTAACTTCTTCTTTGTCAACCTTCTTCATAGTTTTATTCTTCTTTACCAGAGCAGATTGATTTTCGTTTTTGCTTCTACATACCTTTGAAATATGTCATGATTTGTTTCAATTATAACATAAAAAATATCTTTGATTTTATTGACTTCCATTAAACCGTGTTCGACACTTATTTTCTTTATTCCCATATTTACTACATGTAGCAATAACCAACAAAGGATTGAATCATCCTTCCTCTATTAAACCAGTTCATCATCTAAGTTTTGCATTCACTAGCTCTATGTCCAAACTTATTATAGGCATAACATTGTCTGAGGAAAAAACTAGAAAACTAATTCATCCTGCTTCTACATTCAGTTGCCTTATGCCCAAACCTATTGCAAGAAAAACAAGTGCCATTGGAAGATTGGTAACTTTGTGCATTTGGCTATCTTACAGGTGGTTTTCTTCCTGGGTTTCTTTTCTACTTCCCTTTATCTTGAATCTTTTGATCATTTACTGCTTTAGGGATTTCACCTATTTCTAATCCCAATCCTCCTTTGTCTTTAGAGGGTTTATGTCCTACAATCAATTCATTAAGCCTAGTGGAGCTTGTTTTGAAACTATCCTCACAAATGTTTTCCTTTTCTAGTTCTACTCTTAGATTTACCACTTCTTGCTCAAGTTTGGAACACTCATTAGACTTGGTTTTTATCTCTATATTCAAGCATTCTTAAATCCTCTTTTTTTCTTCCACTTTCAACTTCAGTCCGATAATGTCTTAATTTCTTTGTTTCAATTGGTCACTAACTTATCTATGTCTCTCTTTCAACTTCCTTAATTATTCCTTCAAATTTTTGACATATTCATTTGCTTCATTTGCTTCATCAAGGGCAGTCCAGAGTTTTGCATTATCCTCCATTTGTTCAATCTTCAAGATCTTCCTCAAGTTGTTAGACTTCTCTATAGGAACCAAGCTCTAATACCAATTGTTAAATATCCAATATACTAGAGGGGGGGGGTGTGAATAAATATATTCTTAAACTTATTGAAAAAATACCATCCAATCAATCCAAAGCATATGATAATTAAGATAAGCAGAACCACCAATAGAAGATGAAGCACATGACATAGGAGACACCAAAATTTTTAAGTGGAAAAACCATGGTGAGGATTAACTCACAATACAGTATAACCAGTTATAAGATATTACAAAATGGGTGGCTCATTGTCAGGACTCACTATCCAAAATGGGAGGCTTAGTGCCTACAAAAATGAAGTAACAAAATGGCTAACCACCAGAATGAACTGGTAGAAGTACACCTTAAGTGCATATTCAGTTCCTATGTAATTTAGGAGAATTTGCATGCCAACACATCACACTTCGCCTTTTTCACTTCCACATGTAGTCTGCTAATATTCGCTCAATCCCACACACACATTCATTTTAACTCTTACAAAAATATCTTGTATATATATCTGATCAAGTCAAGGATAACAATCAGGTCAGCTTGACAAATCTTCTCAACAATAATTCAAATGTGTGGCATGCTATAGCTTATCAGCATGGATTACACAAACAAAATTTAATCCATTATATCTTTATCTGCTTGATAGGTCGGCCATTAATGGACATAATAGAAAAATTGTAAACAAGAAAAAAATGATACCAGTGATGACCAAAAATAATTGTGCTCATGAGTTCTTGTCCATGTATGCATTTCTCATTCATAGACCATTTCCCAAAAACTAAAGTAGAATCTATGTACCAAAGAGGATTCTAGAGAAAAATATTGGAGACTAAGCCTGTATTACCAGTTCAGAATACCAAATTAATGTGATTTAGAGTCTCGTAGTTTCATCTCATATATTATGGTGACATCAATGACAAAAAAACTGTTAACAAGGGATGTGGTCTTCTTCATTCTTCCAACATTATTGAGGATGTATATGTGATTCAAGATGACATGATGTAGCATACTACACTCTTGAATTATTTTTGAGAAGTTTTTTGTATTTTATTGAAGCCGGCCTGATTGATGCTTATGGACAAGTCAAATATTTATACAAGATAGTTTGGAGATTGAAGAATATTTTGAGAGTGTGTGTGTTGATGGATTGAATTTGAATGTGAAAAATAGTTAATATTGGTCTATTGGCAAGAAAATTCTTTGAGCATCAAAGGAACTAAATCTGCACTTGCAAGGTGTAACTTCATTAGTTCATTCTCTGGTTCTAAGACATTTTTTTATTATATCTTTTGTAGGCAGTGAACCTCTCTTTTGGATAGTGAGTACTGGTAGTGAGACACCCTTTGTAATATATTATACTCAATTATACTATATTGTGAGCTAACCCTCACTGTGGTTTTTCCCATTCTGGGTTTTCCACATAAAAATCTTGGTGTTCATGTGTTGTGTGTTTTCTTGTTCTGGTAATTCTTTTTCTTATCTTAACTATCATATGAATTGGAATAATTGGTTGGTATTTGTTCAATATGTTTAAAAAGATACTGATTCACCCCCATCTCAGTATCTTGGGTATTCAACAATTGGTATCAGAGCTTGGTTCATCCGAAGAAGCCTTATAGCTTGAGGGAGATCTTGAAGATTGAAAAAATGGATGATAAAGAAGAACTCTGGATAGCCCTTGACGATCTTGACAAAGCTGAAAATGAAAATAGAAATCTAAAAGAAAATATTTATGATGAAAATAAATGCATCGAAAAATTGAAAGATAAATTGAAGAAATACATAGAGAAGTTAGTTAGCAATTAAAACATGCAAATGAAGATATTATCAGACTAAAGGCGCAAGTGGAGGAAAAGAAGAGAATTGAAAAGTGGTTGAATGCAACAGTGAAAATCAAGTCTGATGAATGCTCTAGGCTTGAACAAGAAGTGGTGAACCTAAGATAAGATCTAGAAAAAGAAAAAGTTTGTGAAGATTGTTTTAAGACAAGCTCTACGAGGCTTGATGAACTGATTGTAGGACATAAACCATTTAAGGACAAAGGTGGATTGGGATTAGAAGTAGGTGAAAGCTCAAAAGACTCAAGGTGAAGCAAAATATACAAGAAATACAAGAAGAAGATCACCTATCAGACAACCAAATGCTCAAAGATATCCATCCTTCAATGGTGTTTGTTTTTATACAATAAATTTGGTCATAGGGAAATAGAGTGCAAAACTAGGATGAATCAGTTTTTTGGTTCCTTCTCTGCACAATGCTATGCATGTAATAAGATTGGACATAGAGCTAGTGAATATAAAACCCAAATGATGAATTGGTCAAATGGAGGTAGATTGAATCAATCCTTTGTTGGTTACTATTATGCTTGCAACAAGTTTGAACATAAAGAAAAATAGTGTAGATCAAGGATTAATGGAAGTCAAACAAATCAGAGAAATGTTGTCTACTACAATTGCAACAAACCAAGACATATTTCAAGAATATGTAGAATTAAAAAGGGAAAGCAATATGCTCTAGTAAAGAAGAATGACTATGAAAAATATTGATAAAAATCAGGTTAAGAAAGAAATGAACAAGATATGGAAAAAGAAAGAAGGGCCAGAATCTTCAAATGTGTTTGTGCCCTCATCCAGTACAAACAATTCCTCTAGGAATTAGACCTAGCATGGTCTTAGGGGGAGCTTTAACAAAAAATTGTTTCCACCCCCTAGATTTTGAGTGTGTCAGTATTTGGAAAGAGGATATTTTGTAAGGAATAAATAGGCAGAGGTTATGAAAAATAAATCAGAAGAAAAAGTGAAGGCATGTTCATTTGCGAAGCGTATTAGGATTTTTTAGTGCCACAAAAGGGTTTTTGTCAGCTTTTCAAATTTCATCACATTTAATGCAAATTAGGGCATTTATTTGATCTATAAAGTGAATTTGAAAAATCATTTTAATCACTTGTGCATTCGAAGAAAGTGGAGAGCGATTTGGAGAATTCTTTAGGCAATTATGTGAGCTATGAAAACCCTAGCTTCAGTTTTTTGTGAAAGGAAAAAGGTATTTTATGCTTCTATGCTATTGTAATCTTGTGTAAATTCTCTTTCTAAAATTATTAGATCTTCATGTGTTGAAAATGGCAACCCCTGTAGTTGTGAAAGCATCAGAAAGACCTAGACCTTTCTATAGGAAATATTCTATGAAGGTTTTTGAAGATGACCATATGGGTGCCTTCTCATCGATTCCTCATGGTCTCATGCTTACTGAGGACACTAGGATTTATATTAGGGTCAAGATTAAGGAATTTAATCATAGAAAATTGATAGAAATGTGATTGAATGATCTCACTGGGGGTAACTTCTTGGTAAGACTAGAGTATTTGAATATTGTGGCGAAGAAGCTAGATCGATGGAAATCCTTTCCTAATTTGTGTTCCACTGTTGATGATAAGTATGTTAAACCTATCCTTAGCCGAATGCATGATCAATTCTTATGAATTGAAAAACGTCATTTGATAACTAAGGATGTAATCAAGGGAGTTACCAGACTCTGTGATACCGGACTGGTACTAGTGTTGAAATCTATGAAGAATGAAGTGGTGATGGAACTCACCGATGCTACATATGATAAAAGGGATCTCACAACAAAGCCTATTGCTAATCTAGCTGTGAAATATGCATCAATAATGATCAGGCATAAAATTTACCTCATAAATAAAGAGAAATCCATGTATTCTATAACAATCTATACTTGTTATGACATGGTAGCAAATGGTGTAGATTGTGATTTGTGTGAACTTCTCTCACAACAGCTATTTGAGAATCTAAGGATGTCCAAGTAGAAGAAATATCCATTTAATTTTGGTTCATTGATTGTTTGTTTGATGTTCTATTTTATTAGAAGGATTCCTTGAAAAGATGTAGTGTTTTGGGACCCGTCCTAATTGGTTTCTCATAAATGTTTTGATTATTTGCATAAATTGGATGATTCCTTGACAATATTATTTGTCATGTTTAAGAAAATAATGAATGAGAGAGAAATAATCCCAAAGAAAGTTGTTGAGAAATACAAGAATGATATCATATTCCATGTCTCTTTTGATGAATGCATGGTTTAGGTGGTTGAACCCCAGATTGCATAGATTCAACCTTTAGGATATGAAACTACAGAGGATGAAGCTGAAGGTTATGTGCAAATTTTATTCAAAAGTATGAAAGATGCCAATGATTCCATAATTGGTACATATGCAAAAAATCCTTGGAAGTTCAGTTGGAGCACAAAAACCAATAAGGAGGAAAAGGGTAGATGAGATGCTTAGAAATTCTAGTTACATGAATGAGGAGATAGCATAGGGAAGATCTTTGGGGGAACAAAAGTCTGGATAATCACCAGGTGTAAGGAGATTTGGTAGGATTGCTCCTAAACCATCTTCTTGTCTAGCTGTAGTGAAAATTGAACCCAATGTTTTTGATAGAGGAAAAGGCCCGACTCCTTTTGGACCTACTACAAGATCGGGTAAGAGAAAAGGTATTCCTCCAGTAGTTCCTGTTAAGCGAGGAAGGAAAGAAAAATCCACAAGGGAAAAGAACCTTAGTATTATTGAAGATCAAGAGGAAGAGGAAGAAGACCCTACTGTAAAACTAATAAGAAAGAAGAGAGTAAGTATCTCCGATAGTGAAGGTGAGTCTCAGGAAGCTAGTGTTGGATCTAAAAGAGCTCACTATGTATCATCCTTAGAGGAAGATGAATAACATGACATTAGTGTTCACGAGGCAGAAGAAAAGAAGGAAAAAGTTGTAGAAGAGGTTTCTTTAGACCAGGTAGAGTAAAAATATTCTCCAGTAAGACCTAGTGCCCCTCTTAGACTAGAAGCCTTGGTAAATAGTTTGTTACATTATGAAAATATGTTGCAACTCACAACATAAATTTTTAATCAAGTAGGTGAAGAGGATAGGAAAAAATTAATGATGGATATCACTGAATATGACATTATTTTGGAATTTGATTGGGATCATCTTAAGGATAATGTACCTGAGAATTTTTGGGAAGATTTGACGAAGAGAAGATCATAAGTTGATGAAATGGAAGAGAAAATAAGGACTAAGGAATTCTCTAGAAGCCTCAAATTTCACCCTCCTTTGGGTAAATTTTTTTTGAGTCTACACATTGATTGGGACAAAATCCTAAGGGGGAGTTCAGTATTTTGATTCTTTTGGCTGTACATTATTCCAGACCATGTGTACATATGTATATTCATATTTTTGGGTCACCCTTTGTCCTTGATGTCAAAGAGGGAGAGAGAAAAGGGAGAAAATGTTATTGAGAGAAAAGGGGAGAGTATTGTATATAGGAGGCTTGTAAATTATTGGTTGTAAGTTCTTTTAGCACATGTTTCCATCAATGACAAGGGTGGAGATTGTTGGAAGAATAAAGAAGAACACATCCCTTAATGTATCTTTTGTGTTGTCATTGATGTCACCATGATAAATGAGTTTCAACTACAAGTTCAAAGTCAATATTGATCTTGTATTCTGAAATGGTATGCAAAAATGTCCTCTAGTATTTTGGTCCATAATTCCCCTCCGGTGATCATCGTTGCTCAAAATTTTGGTTAATGGATTTTGGTTGATGGAAGCATGCAAGTTCAGAATCTCATGTGTACATGTGCTTGTATACAATGTTGGCATCATTTTGTTGTTTTCATTTGGTCATTAGGTCTATCTCTAGTCAACCTAATAAGCATTTGAGGTTGTAATGGACTAAATTTTGTATTGAGGATGTATATGTGATTCAAGCTAACATGATGTAGCATGCTACACACTTGAATTATTTTTTAGAAGGTTTTGTATTTGCCTGAAGCCGACCTAATTGATGATTGCAAACAAGTCAAATATATATACAGGATAGTTTGGAGATTGAAGCATTTTTTGAGAGTGTGTGTCTTGATGGATTGAATGTGAATGTGAAAAGAGTGAATATTGGTCTACTAGCATGCAAATTCTTTGAGAATCAAAGGAACTAAATTTGCACTTGTGAGGTGTAACTTCATTGGTTCATTCTCTAGCTGTAAGCCATTTTGTTACTATATCTTTTGTAGGCAGTGATCCTCTCTTTTGGACAGTGAGTGTTGGCAGAGAGTTGCCCTTTATAATATCTTATAACCACTTATACTATATTGTGAGTTAATCCCCACTATGGTTTTCCCCATTCTAGGTTTTCCACGTAAAAATATTGGTGTTCATGTGTTGTGTGTTTTCATGTTTTGTTATTGCTTCTTCTTATCTTAACTATCATATGCATTGGAATAATTGGTTGGTATTTGTTCAATAAAGATACCGATTCACCCCCCTCTCAATATCTTGGGTATTCAACACCTTTTACACCTAGTTCCCATGAAACCAACAAGTAAAAGCCAGATTCTAGCTTTCTCCTAGAGTTTGGTGTCAGATGTATCATTCCTAATTGCTAGCTAGTCTTTTAGTGTATGAGCTAAGCACTTACTCAACTACCTTTGTCTAGCATGGAAAAACATGGCATGCAAGAATTCCATGTTAGCTTCCCACATTGCCTTATTTTCAAAGGTAGGCCATGGTTCAAAAATCAAAGGCTTCACGATGTGAACCCTAACCTACCATGATTATACATCTTTTTAGGATAATTAATGTGCAGTTTTAAGGAATTGAAAGAAGGTGACAAAACACACATACTTGGCACCACCTCGAGCATGAAATTGCTTCTACAATATATTATCATGAATGAGGTAACATATTCATAAGATCATTAATGAATTAAAGTGACAGTCAAGGCATGCAAAGAAAAGTAAGTATGAATATATGAAAGGGATGCAATTACCGGAGTCTAATTTATTTGCTTGTTTGACATTGCTATCGGTGAAACCATGAAATCAATGGAGACATGAGTACTTCATGGAAGAAGCAACCTAAGGAAGAGTTTGAATTTCTTTTCTTACAAGTGGTACCCACTTATGGTATGGTAATGGATACCCATCTTGTAGGTTTTAATGAACATGAATTTGTGTGAACGACTCAACAACTAGATCTATCAAGTGCACTAAGAACATGGTTTCCAATGGAATAAACTTGGTGGTAGGGTTCCCATTGTCAATGGAAGCTCTTGAGTTAATCCTTGAGTGTATGAAGTGGTATGAAATAGACACAAGAGAAGTCATAAAAGAGGGGATATTTTAAGAAGACCTCTTGGTGGATAGCATTGTATACACATTTGGGCTCCCACTATTTACTAGGATGAATGTATTGAAATGGGGGATTTGACCGAAGCATATATGAGTATGGAGGAACATGGTTCCAAGAAAAAACTACAAGTATGTTGAACCATATCATGAGGTTGTTATTCATTAAGTAAATCCAAGGAATGATAAACCTACTAAGTAGAATGGTTCGATTCAAAGATGCCAGCAAATTTGAACCATGGATGTTTGAGATTATCATGAAAATGAGGGAAGACCCTATTCGAATTAATTGGAAAATTTTTATTAGTGACAGATTGCATGAGAATATTTGGAAATTCCCTACTTCCTAGTGGTTTACTATGTCCTTGTACATTACTTAATCTTGTGCCCTAAGAGCTAACATTCAAGGGCTGGATGGAGTGGAAACTTTAGGAAGGGAAGTAGGAAATAAATTGATTTACCAGATTTTTCCACAGATTATTGGTAGGTAGTATTGAGAACATTATTGTAGGGTAAATGACGTCTTTTCCATGAAGCTAGTAAGATTAATAGAGGGAGATAAAGTAAAGAGATTGTCTCTTGAATCATAGGATGTTATATGTGGCACTAGATGTTGGTTCATATGGTTCCCCACATTCACTTATATTAGAGTGGTAGGATTTATGGGTTACCCCTAAATGTTGTCTAGGTATCCTACAAATAAGATAGTGTCGCTTGAGTTTGTGAGGCAAGTGATACCATCTCAAGATGCCTTTTAGCAGATGTATAAAAAGGGACCAATGATATTTCCTATCACTATTGGAAATTACAAGTGCATTTATGTTAAGGATGCTAAGTTGTGTGAAGATAAATTGAAAGCCTATGGATTAGAGTTCTTCATGTTTAAGAGGGAAAATTGTGATCTAGTTGACTAGTTAGCCAAGTAGATAAATAGGAAACATGCTCATGATCCCCACTTAGATGATTTTTGGTATGACTATGAAGATGATCATGACATTATAAAGTTTCCCTACCAAAGGTTGTCATTGGCCTAGATGAAGACTTTTGGAACATATGATGTTCCTAAGAAAATGGATGTCGATAATGGGGAAGTAAGTAACCCAACTTATGAAACAAATAAGATGTATGATGAACCTATCTCAGACCCAGATTGGGGGCAGTAACCCTTGATGATGTTTATAGGTAAGTGCTTGATTATACTCAATCATGGATAAATGGTTATTTCTTGGTGATAAGAGAAGGTGGAATGATGCCCACTGATGCAAGAAGAAAGAAACCCATCCACAAAATCAAAAAACATAGAGGTTAAACAAAGAAAATAACCTACATTCAAATCTGAAAATGATATGCAACCATGTTGAAACAATTACAATATTTATTCAATAATATGATTGACAAAAAAAATTACAATGTCTGGCTCTCCATGACAATTCTCTCTAAGTTGTCCTCAAAGTTAGTCTTCATCTCTACTTACAATATTTGAAAATCTTCTCTCCAAAACTTCCATGTTGTTGTCCTCATCCCCACCTCACTTACATCCGACCTCTAGCGGACCTCCCTCTCTCCTTTTCTTAATTTTTTTTGAAATCTAAATTAAAATATAATTAAACGCTCACCCAAAGTGGTGTCCCACTCCCTCAATAAAATAACATTTTAATAATTTAAATCTCTATTGGAATCTTCTATGTTTGGCATTCAAACCAGTTCTCACGTTTTTTTGACGATGTCCTCCAAAATGGAGGTCTAAACATAGAGTTTTTAATCAATAAGGTCAAAAATACCCGTCTCTTACTAATCCATACCCTTGGGTCTTCAAATTAATGATGTTATCCACATTTTTAGCTCTGAATTTTTCTTTGTAATAGATAAAAGAAATAATTATTATTTATTGTTTTATCCAGAGTGATTACATGAAGAAAAGGTGAAATTACTCCAATAATTTAAAATCATCCATCAATGCCCATTTTTTTTAATTTGCTTCAAAATATGAATATGAGATAAATAAAATCCATCAAACATTACCTTCTAAGATTACATATATAATTTGGAAAAACAAATCAAGCGTGTTACTTCGACGCTACATAATGTGTGACAAAAACTGGCTTTTTGCATAACTCTTACCCAAAAGCTCATATTCACATGAAACTTTGCCATGATATGAATAATACATCAAGATGATTCCCTCTAAAGGATTTTTCTCCAACATTTAAAAATATTGAAAATTAATTATTTTCATGGCCATCTAAGATAAAAGAAAATTATTTTAAATTCTCCAAATCCATGAGGAATTTAGTCACAAAAATTTCACCACATTATGCAAAATTAATCCAATGATATTTATTCTAAATGATTTCAACCTAGCTCTTATAGATTTCTAGAAATAATTATTTCCATAAAACTACCTATGGGAGCCTTAAAATTGTGACAAAGCAAAAACTCAAATTTTGAAAATTAAATCACACGAGAGGTTCTCCAATGCAAAGAGATGCCTAAAAAGACCACACCAGACCAAAACTAAAGAAAACAAAAAAAAAAAGGTGACGTAGGATCGCTTATGGACCCGGATGCTCCTACATCAAACATGTTGGGTAAGAATTTTGTAAGTATAGGATCAAAAAATTGGATTTGAATGGTAGAACCATTATTTCAAATTACAAGCAATCTGTAATGAACTCTATTGATGTCCAAAGTTCATATGAAGTCTTTCTTCTTCCTCTTCTTCCAACATCTTGCTGGAGCTAGCTTCACTCTCTTCCAACAACTCTTATTACCATTCTTCTCCTCTTTTGTGGGACTTGATCCACCAAAATTTGACCACCTCCACCAAATTCACTCATCATACTCATCAGCACTTGCAACATACACACACAAATCTGCCCCTACAACTTTTGCATATAAATGTGTAACCCTTGAATGCCAATCTATTACTACAAATTCCTTTTGCATATCTACTAACTTTTCTCTTCTCTCCACAACATCCAAATCAATTTATTCTTAACATAATATAGAAAAATCAAAATTTACATCTTCATTGATTTGATGCTCCATATCCACCAACATGTCCTCATTATTCCATTTTTCTTTTGCTACAACTTCTACCTCATCTTCATCTATTGTAATTTATTTCACTAGGTCTGCACTTTCATTCTTCTAAAGGTTCTCATTCGATTTGAACATCTCCTCTATCTTCATGATCTCCTCTACAAGCAATGAATCTTCCTCATTAGCTTCTTTGTCAAACACAAGATCTCCAAAAATATTTGTATTATCATCCTTCTCTCTTGGGTTGCAACACTCATTTTTCCTGCTCTTCTTCTTACTTTTCTTCACCAATATCCTCTCATCTTTACCAATTTTCATCTTCAAATTATCTATGCTCATCTTGATGTTTCTCACTTCCTCACAGACCATTTGTTCCATCTTCTCAAACTTCTCATTTTCTACCTTCTCCCAATATTATTCTCAAAATAATATTCTTGCAGGTCTCCTCATGACCCACCCCATCTTGTCTATTGCAATCTCACCTCAACTCACATGCTCTACATTAACACAACTTGTCCCTCTTGAATCTCAATTGCTCAGGACTCTACACACACTTGCAAAAATTCTCTCGAGCTTCTAAGACAATTCTATTGTGCTTCCTCTATCCATCCACCAGTCTTGGCATAAGTTGCCTCATGTCTAGAAATCTCCTTATGCACTCAAAAATTATATCTCTAATACCATTTGATGCAAGAAGAAAAGATCCATCCAAAAAATCACAAAACTTTGAGGTTAAAAAAATAAAATCAACTGCATTCAAATATGAAAATGATTTGCAACCATGTTGAAACTATTATAATATTTATTTAATAATATGATCAACAAAATAATTTTTACAAAGTCTAGATCTCCATGGCCATTCTCTCTCAACTATCCTCAAAACTAGACTTCATCTCTACTTCCTTCAAGATTTGAAAAATCTGCTCTCCAAAACTTATATGTTGTCCTTGTTGGACTCAAGGGAACACTAAGAGGGGGGGTGAATCACTATTCAACAAATCTTAACTTTATTAATCTAAACCTCAACCATTTTATCATTACATTAAAAGAAAAATGAAAGAATTCAAAGGAAACATTCATGACACCATAACACAGATATTTTTACGTGGAAACCCTTTTAGGGGAAAAACCACAATGGAGGTTAATCCATAATTTGAGTACTCAAATAAAGTTTTACAAAGGAATGCACTTGTATTCAGGCACACTGCCTAGAGCTCATTGCTCAAAAGAGAAGGCTCACTACCTTACAAAAGTTTAGATTAAAACCATTTGAAGAATGAACTGAGATAGTAGCATCTATTCATGCCAGGTTATAGTTTTGGTGAAGCTCATAGATTTGATTCTGGATCTTCTTTCTAACTCTGCACTTCGCTCTGCCCTGCTTTTCTCTTTTCTGCACTTTGCATTACACATAGATAAATTTTCACTATTACTCTACTGAAGTTTGCACCATATTTGCATTCCATATATTCTCTATCTTCATACACTTCTCCACATATGACACACACAAAATGATAAAACCGATCTCATATATATATCCTCTATCAAGGATTTGATCATTCTTATGTCAACTTCATAAAACATTAAGTTCTTCTCAAATGTCAGCTAGATCCACCAATAATTATTTATGCACATCTTCCAAAGTAGGTTAAGGAAAAGAGAGGACTTAAACACACATAATAGAGCATGAAAACATTTGATTAATTACTCCTTATACATTCACGATTACTATATTTTCAAAGTCGGCCTTCTAACATAGATAATCAATAGATTAGTGTACCTAATCTCCTAGATTACGTACCATTGATTGTGCATTAGTGAACTTCACAAATAAGGTGATTAAAACATCAAAAAACCTTCCTCAAAGATCCACAACCCAAAATAATAGTCTAGTGAGATGTTCAAATCAAATTTTATACTTATAACCAGATGCCTATGTTCTTTACCTTGTTCTGCTAGTGTAAACCAGAACTGTATTATAGATCGGATGCATGACTTAGGTTTCCAACAACCTCCCCCTTTGGAATTGATGGCAACACTTAGTGAAAAATGACTAAGTGTCTGAATCAATATAAGTATGATGCCAAGCTTTGCTGCACTCTCTCCTCCTAAGATTTATAAAGCATTTTTCACTATATTCTCTCCAACTTTGACATCAATGACAAAAAATAGAAACCATATGCCAAAAAGACAAAAAATGTGCTCAAAATCTTTAAAACTCCCGATTATACCGACAATTCTCCCCCTTAGACCAAAACTTCAGAAATTTGGAGACAATTCACCACTACTTTAGAAAATTATCTTATGATTTCTCTTCATTTCTGGAAGGAATGTCTTCCAAGAATCTATTGATATCCCAATGATAATGATCAAATTGTTGTTTTTGTATTTTCTTTTGACAATTTCAGTTAAAGATTTTGGAATTGTAATTGCTTCTTCCAATTTCTCACCTTTCCTTAATATCTCCACCATCTGCTCCAATCTGCATTCGGTTTAATCCTTCACCTTCAAAAAGGTATCAACAAGTGTGTTCTTGATGAATTGAATTTTTGTGTGTTCAGACTATAGCTCCTAAATTATTTTCCTGATGGTGCCATCCTGATCCTGCAACATGTCAAAGCTTTTTCCAATGCCATTCAACTCTATTTCAATCTATTCCAATTTCTCTTTGTAATTACTAACATGGGGCCAACAAATGCAATAACTGTAGATGTTATTAGATGAATTTATGCATTGCCTCAATTCATTCATTTTATTCTTTAGTTTGGTAAGTGATACTATAAACTACTCCTTAAAGTGAGAAATGACTTCACCTTCTTCTTTGTCTTCTTCTTTAGAGCTCATTGTTTCTTTACTGCATTCAATCATTTCCTTAGGTAGAATATTCTACAAAATTTCCAATTTGATCTTGTAGTGCTCAACATGAGTATTTAGTACACTCAGAATCATATCTTGATCATATGATGGTCTAACAAACCATAACCTAGCGATCTTCTACATTCCACCTTCTTCCTCAATAAGCTGATGTAGCTTTTCCTTTGTTAGATCATCTTCTTCCTCACTAGATTTTTCTAGTTCAGATTCATTTTTCTATGTGTCCTCTATTTCTTCATCAAATTCTTTGTCTGGAATATCCACAATCTTCTTTTCTTTACATTTTCCCTCAATTCTAGGAACTTTGCATTTTGGAGGGTTGTATTCAACAACTTCTTTTTCTCTTTTTTTGCTTTTTATCCATGCCATCAAAAGAGGAACCAACTTCCATTGTTCTTACGAGAGGGGAAATATTGAATGAACCACACTTTGCAAGCACATTCTTAAAGAAATTTTCAAATTCTATATCCTAATTAACCAAGCTCCTAGAATATGAGTATATTTGTCTACAAACTGGTTTGTTTGCATTCCACACCACATTGTCAATTTTTGGAAAATAATTCAAGAAATACATTACTATTTATTTTATTAGTTCCACATTCTTTATTAGTTGATCCTTTATCAACCCATATAGGTCAAAGTCCTAACCTTTGATTATCATCTTCTGAGAAAAGACAACGTCAACCGAGGTCTCTCCTTCTCGATTTCTAGAAAAGGAATTTATATGAAATTCTATGTGCAATGTTTTTTGTAATAGGATTCTTGATTTTCACAATTATCAGCACCCTCTGATCTCCGATTATTCCAGTTAGGGTTTTGAATTCCTTGTTTCAAATGGATTTCTTCCTTGGTATATCTCTGACTTTGCATAATCCAGTCAAATTCTCAATTACCTCCTTTGAAATGATGTAGGGTTTGTCCAAAGTTAAAGTATCATCATGTAATCTTCTCAAGATGAATTTGACAAATTTCACGTCCTCGAAGTATAGAAACTCATTCCAAATATCCATTTTTATGTGGTTGGCTTCACTCAATTACTTGAATTCATTGGGTAATATAAAATTCCTCATGGACCTAATCTTTCCACTGTTGTATTAATCCAAAATGATTGTCCTTTTGATTTTTTCCATTTTCCTTTCACACTTAGGTTTAACAACCACACACCAAATTATTTGAAAATTCTAAAGACAACTGAAATACCTGATAGATTTTGAGTTTTAATGGCGAATCAATTTCTTTGCTTTAAAATTCTTCTAGCGAGTGCTCTCCTTCTTCTCTTCTTCAATGCAAAGTGAAAAATGATGATTCCCACTTGACTTTTGTAGTTCGCACATGTGCAATAAATGCATTTTCCCTAAGTTTTCTAGGTGCTCTATTTTATTAGACAGTGACAGAAAAATTCTCTTGCAGACCCATTAATTCTCTGAATTTTCTTGTGAAAGTTCTCCGAAATCTCTGCACATCATAAATGCACCTTCTTGACTATTCTTCGCATTTTGGTACCATCCACAGATAGGGGAGGAAATATTTTCTTGAGAAACTCCCCTTAGACCAGTGGCTTGAAATCAATTACTGGAAGAATTACCGGAAGCAGGTTCCGATGCATAACCTTTTCCAACATCATAATCATTCTTCCTTACCCATGTATTCTTCATCTCATCTCCTATCTCATCTATAGTAACTTTTCCTTTTTCTTTTTCATTTCCTTATATATTTTTGCCTTTGTATACTAGACCTATTCTATCCACAGTTTTGTTTATGTAGAATCTTGCAATGTGACCATATTTATTGCAATTTTAGCACATAGTGCTTCCTTGTCTAGACCAATCATTCCATTTATTTCTTCTTGATATGCATTGATTTGCAATATGTCCAAATCTTCCACATGTGTAAAATTCAACATTCTTTCTATTGACAGAGTAGTTTGACATATTTTTGCATTCATTTGATTTATGACCAAACTTCTTGAATTTGAAACAGTGACCATAAAATGATGAAAATCTTGATTTCATATTACTTCTACACTAAGTAGCCATATGTATGAACTTATTGCAAGCAAAATAGTATCCATTAAATTTTTGAGCATTAGGTTGTCTTACCAAATACCTTCCACCTTTGTTCATCAGGTTTCCTTGTCTCAAATTCTTTTGTCCAGGTCTAGAACTTTCTCCTTTTTCATATCCAAGACCTCTCTTATCATTTCCACTCTTTTGTCCTTGATTCAGGTCATCAAGCTTCATTGAATTGATTTTAAACTTTTATTTGTCCTCATTTGCAGTAGTAAGTTCATTTCTGAGGATAACAATCTACTTACCAAGTTCTTCTTCATTGTTTTTGGATTGTTGCAATTCACTTTCCAACTGAGAGAATTCTTCATTTATTCTTTTGTCTTCATTAGATTTCTCCTTTAAGGACTGAGATAGATTCTCTTCGTTCTTCTTCCTTTCTTCAATCTCTTTAGTCAACTTCATCACCATAGATTCCATCTCATGCTTCAAGGTAGAATTTTCTTTGGAAATATTTTCACATTCTTCAATTATTTCCTTCAAGGTCTGATTTAAGTGAGAATCATCCATGTTTTCATTCTCTTGTTGCTTGATCTAATCACAAAGATCCTCCCTTTTCTCCCTGGATTTAACAATCTGATCCTTCAATGACTGAATGAATTTCTTAGCATCCCTAAGAATTGCTTTCAATTCCTTTACTTCTTCTTTAGACCGATCAAGGTCATCAAGTGCCACCAAAAGCTGCTATTGAAGACTACCAGAGTCCATCACATTCCAAGATCCACCTCAAGTTGCTAAACTTCTTCTAAGGAACCAAATGCTCTAATACCAATTATTGGACTCAAGGGAACACTGAGAGGGGGTGTGAATCAGTGTTCAATAAATCTTAACTTTATTAATCTAAAAGTCAACCATTCTGTCATTACATTAAAAAAAAAATGAAAGAATTCAAAGGAAACATTCATGACACCATAACACAAATATTTTTTGCGTGGAAACCCTATTAGGGGAAAAACCATGGTGGAGGTTAATCCACAATTTGAGTACTCAATTAAGTTTTACAAAGGATTGCACTTGCATTCAGGCACACTGCCTAGAGCTCACTTCTCAAAAGAGAAGGCTCACTGCCTTACAAAATTTAAGATTAAAACCATCTAAAGGATGAAATGAGATAGTAACATATATTCATGCCAAGTTATAGTTTTGGTGAAGCTCATAGATTTGATTTTGGATCTGCTTTTTGACTCTACACTTCGCTCTACCCTTCTATGCTCTTTTTTGCTCTTCGCATCTTACATAGAAAAATTTGTACTATTACTCTGTTGAATTTTGCACCATATTCACGTTCCATATATTCGCTATCTTCATACACTTCTCTATATATGAAACACACAAAATTATAAAACTGATATCATATATATATCCGCTATCAAGGATTTGATCATTCTTATGTTGGCTTCATAAAACATTAAGTTCTTCTCAAATGTTGGCCAAATCCACCACTAATTATTTATGTGCATCCTCCAATGTTTTTTAAGACAAAGAGAGGACCTAAACAAACATAATAGAGCATGAAAACATTTGATTAATTACTCCTTATACATTTGCGATTACTATATTCGCCAGGTTAGCCTTCTAGCACATATAATCAACAGATTAGTGTATCAGATCTCCTAGATCACATACCAGTGACTGTGCATCAATGAACTTCATGAATAAGGTGATACAAACATTAAAAAAGCTTCCTTAGAGATCCACAACCCAAAATAATAGTTCGGTGAGATGTTTAGATCAACTTTTATACTTATAATTGGATGCCTCTGTTCTTTACCCTATTCTATCGGTGTAAACCAAAATTGTATTGTAGATCAGATGCATGACTTAGGTTGCCATCAATGACAACACTTACAAGCCATAAGCCAATAGTCCTCATCTCCACCTTACTTACATCTTCCCTCCAGCCCTCCCTCTCTCCTTTTCTTAAACTTTTTTGAAATCTAAATTAAATAGAAATTAAATGCTCATCCAAAGTGGCATCCCACCCCCTCAATAAAATATACACTTTAATAATTTAAATCTCTATTGGAATCTTCTATGTTTGGCATTCAAAATTGTTCTCACATTTTTCTAAAGATGCCCTCCAAAATGGAGGTCTAAAAATAGATTTTTTAATTAATAAGGTCAAAAGTACTTTCCTCTTACCAATGAATACCCCTATGTCTTCAAATTAATGATTATATCCATGTTTTCGGCTCTAAATTTATCTTTGTAACAACTAAAATAAATAATTATGATTTATTGTTTTACATGGAGTGATTACATGAAGAAAAGGTGAAATTACTCCAATAATTTAAAATCCTCTATCACTACCCATTTGACTTTTTAATTTTCTTCAAAATATGAACATGAGATAAATAAAATCCATCACACAATACCTTTTAAGATTGCATAGATAATTTAAAAAAAATTCAAACATGTGACTTTGACACTGTGCAACACCTGTCGAAAACTAACATTTTGCATCTCTTACCCAGAAGCTCATAGTCACATGAAACTTTGTCAAGATATAAATAATATAATCAACATGACTCCCTCCAAAATATTTTTCTCTAGCATTTAAAAATCTTGAAAATTAATTGTTTCCGTGGCCATCTAAGACAAAAAAATTAATTTTAAATTCTCCAAATCCATGAGGAATTTTTTCACCAAATTTTCACCAAATTATGCATAATTCATCCAATGATATATCTTCTAAATGATTTCAACCCAAATCTTCTAGATTTATAGAAACAATTATTTTCGTAAAACTACTTATGGGAGCCTTAAAACTTCGATAGAGAAAAGAATCAAATTTTGAAAATTAAATCACATGAGATGTTTTCCAATGCAAAGAGATGCCTAAAAAGACCACAACACACCAAAACTAAAGAAAGAATAAACAAATATTTTTGGGCGATGCAAGATCGCTTGTGGACCTAGATGCTCTACATCACCCACATAACCACATAGTAGAAAGATAAAATAAATGATGGTAAATAACTTAGGGTATGAATATGGTGTGGTGAAGAAAATAAATTATTGAAGCTAGAGAAATTGAACAGGGTAGAGAAGAAATCCCTAATGTTTTGAGCCAAGGAGTTTTAGTGGCTTCATAGCTAGATGATTCAAATAGAGAAACCTTGGTCATTCCAACTAATATTTTAAGAAATCCAATGATGGTATATTCTTCTATGGAATTGCCAAGGTCACAACCCTTAACTCTAGAAGAAGTAATTATTGAAGCACATGTGTACGTAAGGACAAGGTTGGAATCACAACAAATAGTTATCATTTTTACCTCCCCACCTTTTTTTAACATGGAAACAATGAATAAAACTTTGGGGTAACACTATTGATTACAAAGAAATAACCAATAGTAACTATATAACAAGCCATGATGGAGGTAGAAAAATGGTCTATTATAATACAATGATTTAAGGAGAATTAATCTGGAGGAAACTCAATAATGTAGCCTATAATAGAAGAGTTGCCTGATATAGGAGTATGTTTAGATGATAAGGAAGAAACATGATTTATAGTAGGACAACTCACTCAAGAGGTGATAAATCCTAAAGAAGTTAATATAGAAGAGGTAGTGTTCCCACAAAGGGAAATAGGGGGTGCTGCACTCCAGAGCTCTATTTCCATAATGGACAAAGATGAAGAGCATAAGTATGTACTTGATAATCATGCAAGTAAAGATAAACACTGACAAGGAGAGATTGGAGCCATTGTTGAGCAACCCTAGGAATAGGGGAACAGTGAAAATACTGATGCCTTAGGATGACATGGACAAACTACTCTTGAAGATGGCACTAAAAAGGAAAATATAGGACACGAGAATATAAGACTCAAAGAAAGAGGAGAACCAAACCATGGTAATTTAGACCATGGAAATTCAAAATCCTTTTCACAAAGAGAAGAGAATGTGAAAGATTTAGTGGCTATAATAGGTGATAATGAGGAGTTAGAGAAGAATGTTCCTGAGCATTTTGATCGGCAGGAACAAGTCATGAAGATGTGAAGAAAAATGAAGAAGCACCTTACTAGCTAGTCATGCAATTGGCTCCACCAATTGATGTGTAATTGGTGCCTCTAGATTTCAAAATTTAAGTACAAGATATGGAAACCCCTAAGCACAAGGCTAAAGCAAGTGTTCTAGACATGTTTTTAAGTTAAATTTAGATGAAGGGAAAACTCTCCAAATAGCTACTCCTATAGTAGGAAAATTTAAGAATGAAGTAACAGCTAGGGATTATCAAGCTACTACAATCAACCTAGGACATTCCTCACAGGAGCAGGAATTGTTAGAAATGAGAATAAATTTGGAAGCGACAACTACCCACATGAGGAAGCACAAGAAAAATAAGAGAGAACAAAAATAATGGGTTGCTCACTTAGAGAATTTATCAAAGCTATAGCTCAACCTAGTGAGTAACTAATTTAATTTCTATCAAATCTAGTGTTAATGTCAAAAGAACAAGTAGACATCATTGAAGGGTTGAAGCATAAAATGAATGTGTTTAAAGATTGGATAGAGAATTTGGTGCAACAAGGTGAAGAATCAATAAGGGGGAAATTGGTAAGTTTAAAGTAGAGTACCAATAGTTTGACAAGTCTAGAAGGCTTATGGATGAGTGCAAAGACCACAAGGAATAAAATGACATAGAAATGTAGTGGTTGATGGTACTTCTTAGGGTGGAAGTCCAAGAGTTGATAAGGGAAAAGGTGATTATCGAATATGAAGTTTTGATCATAGAAATATGGAAATTACAATTGAGTTGGGAAAGTGACACTCTGCTACAATGTGTAAATGGATTGGAAAAGGTCACAAAGAAGAGAAAAAATCTCATGGATAAAGATTTAAATATCATAGAGATGTTGACACAACAAATTTGTGACCCTAGAAAAATGGGGCAGGATGATGTAGAAGTAAAGGATTCCAAAGGATGGATTGAGAAGATAAATAAAGACTTGTTTAGCCTTTGAGCTAGGTAGTCATTGATGAGGTGGTAAAATGCATAAATCACATGAATAAGTATGAGATAGAAATGTTGTAAAGGAATGAAGCCATGGATAAAGTAACTAAAGAATATGCAAGACACAAGTATAGTTGGAAAATAACACTGAGTGTTCCAAGGGAACATATAAATCGAGTGTTAATTTATTTTTGAGAGTATCAATAGAAGAAAGGAGAAGATGAGTTTGTAAATGGGATATCTAGTGAAGAAGCACTCATGATCAGGTAATGGAAGCCAAGGTTTTTGGTCTATAGACATGATGATTTTTTTGAAATGAATTTTGCAAAGTTATTCTAGGACCCAATGCAAGTTGACCAATTTTAGGGATTTTGAGAGGAAATGCTAGTGGTTTTGCATTTTGTGAGAAAGTCCTTATCTCTCGAAGGCCAAATTATTAAAGCTTTTAGATATTGAAGGAAGTTGAAATATATTTTAACTTATTTGAGAAGATTCCTAAGCCAACTGTCATATTCCACATTCTATTATATGATTTGTTCCTTTGAGTCTCTTTCATGTTCTTTGTTGGAACTCTTTGGTTGCCTTGTTCTTATAAAAGGTTGAGAGTTGTTTTATTTTGTTAAGTTTAGAATTTGTGAAATTACAAAGATTTAAAATTGGACCACTTTCTAGTTTTCTTTCTTTCTTGTTTTCTATACCATTCCAATAAAAAAAAATTTATGCTCCATTTGAAGTTTACTAATATCAAAGCCAACTTGAAGCTATCTCTTGATATGAAATCTTATGTAGTTGATTGTTTGTTCCTATTAGAAAAGCCTGTGTGTTGCACTAGACTTAGGCGCACATTGACACTATTCAGTGGAAAATGATCTCATGTTTCTTTAAAATTCTTGCATCATTCCATTCCTAGTTGTGAAGCAATCTGGTGAAGTATAGGGTGGTTTTATTTGATTTAGTTTATTTCATGGTGTATGTATGGATAATAATTGGGAAACCTTAAATTTTAGGATCTTTAATGCTTTTCTTTAGAAGTAGATGTTAAATACTTCTAGGAATTATTTTAAAAGTGATAAATTCATCAATTATTCCTGTAAATATTTACTATTCATGAAGTTACAAAGAAATTTATGTTAAATGTGCTGAATTCATTGCAAATAATTTGAGTTCATGAAGTATTTCATGAAAATATTTTGTTTTCATTAAGTTGTGAAGCAATACATGTTTGATTCGACTAAACCTTTGTTATGATCCTTTGGACACCAGTAAGCCTAAGAAACCATAGACCCCTTGTAATTAACAACAAATTTACACAATGAACCCTAAATGAACCTAGTACATCAAGACCTGACATTCCCAAGCCTTGGGATCAACTTAGATTACCTTTCAATTTAGGTATTCCTAGTGGCTATTTCAAGAAAGGTAGGTTCCTACATTCTTTGAGTAAGAATTTATCTGCCTATTGGTGTGCATGTGTAACACTCACATCAATAATTTCCACCTTGTAGATTGCTCAGATGGGTATCTCTAGTTTAATTTCAAAGGAATTTGGGAGAAAATCGACTAAGTTATGTTTTTGCAAGATTTGGGTCTCCAATTGGAATTTTGTGAATATTTTCTTCTAAACCAAACTCTTGTCAACTAGTCCAAATAAATTTAGATAAAGAAAAATCATTTCCCACATGATTAGTATCAATTGGTTTGTACATACTTTTAGACATATCCTAGTCAACTAAACCAAAACCTTTTTAACTAGTCAAAATATTTTCAACCACTTCTAATGTCTTTTCTTGCATGACCAACACCAAATGCTTTTTTTCGTTTGTAGGAACTTCTCAAACATATAAGTTTGTAGGAATCTCATAGCCATCAATATTTTTGAGCACACTCTATTGAAGTGATTTTTAAAGCCTAGATAACTAGTTTAGATGAAATCAATAGGGGAGGGTGTCACACCAAATGATAATGTAAGCATGATATTGTGATGAAATCACCATGTACGAATTATGAACTTATACTAGTTAATTGAACATGCAAAATTTCTTGTCCAATCCAGTCATTTGTGGAACACTCCCTTTCTATTATCTTATTTATTTCTATAATGATTTAGTCATTGTAACCATGAAAATATGAAATGGTACAACATCCTTCATCTCAAAGGAAAAGTAGAAGACATTTAGCAAAGAGTGAAAAGAGATAAAGTGAAGAAAGAAAGAGATGTGGGGATGGATGAATAATTTGAAGGGTTCACTTGTTCCAAGAACACTCCAAACTACCAAACAATTTCAATTCTCGCTCCACATTTTGACAAGCTCCTAATATCCATAATGCACCCCTAAAAATATTTTTAGGAACATATCAGATCACTAATTGAAGTATGAAACATGCCATTTTCATTCCATTAAATAAATATTCAATTATAACTAGAATTAAGTTGCATGAGAAGTTTTAGTTGGGAATATTTCATTCCATGATAGAAATAAAAGTAATGTAGTGATGAATACTCCTTGTTTTCATAGGTAGTTGCAAGCAAGGAACAATTGGTTGGATCCAAGTGATATGTGTCATCTTCTAATGAATATGCAATTTAATCATTTACCATTAATATATTGAAATAATAAAGAAGGTTGTCATTAACGATTTTTCATTGATGTCAACACTACATGATGAACACCAAATCAACATGATGGAATTTTTTAGAACATTTATTTTACAAAGTTTTCTTTTGGCTAAGTGTCTACACTAGCAGCCTTAGCAAATAGTGCCCTCTGATACTCTGGTTCACATATGTTCACCCTATTAGATCTACTTATGTGGTTCTAGTATGTTGTTGATGGATGTCACTAGCATCTTATCTCATAATCTTAGTTGTTTTGGGTAAGTGGTTAAAAATTTTCAAGTAACATAAGTTTGGTACATATGGTTTACATGGTATTTCTATGTACATGCTAATACCTATCTGGTTCACATTCGCCCACATATTTGAGTTAGAATTTATGGTTTTGGGAGAATGTTTTCAAGGGTCAGAACATTGTATTTTCTAGTTGGTGTGAAATTTTGTGGTCCACATATCCTATGGTGATGATTAGTTGGAGTATTTTACTTTTTGTTCTATGCTTGGCTGAATTAAGGTATGCAAAGAGTTATGAATATTAAATATGTGTTGTGAATGGAAAATGGATTTGTTAAAGGTCCATTCCAACCTATATTTATTGTGCTTTTGGTGCAAATGCAATTTGGGTGTGAATTGGGTGTCAACAAGGAACAATTTGTATAGTTTAAGGCTACATCTAATTAGGCTGACCTAATTGATGTTTGTGATAGAGTTCAATATACATACAAGTTTAATTTAAGTTGAGGAAGATAAGGAATTTAATGAATATATGATTCAAATGAAAAAACTAAAATGAAGTGATGTAGAATTGTTTGAATAAGTTATGAGTGTTGATAAAAGGTGTGCAAATATAAGGCAAAGTAGAGACTTGTAATCTATGTTGATTAGAATGTGTTATGAGCTTCAAAGGAACTGAATCCAACATATGTTAGATGCATTTCTCTCAGTTCAAATTTTAGTTATGGGGCCACCTCTTTGTATCTTTACTTTCCCTATGAACAATGAGTTCACTTGGATAGTGATTCCTCCTGGTAGTGAGCCTTTATATAATATATTATAACTATTTATAACATATTTTTAGTTAATCCTCACCATGGTTTTTCTTTCCTTGGGTTTTCCATGTAAAATACTAGTGTTCATGTGTTGTGTGTTATGGATTTTTTATGCTCTCATTGATTATAATTGTTAAGCATGCTTTGAAAATCAGATGGTTAGTAATTATATGGCTTAATAGAAAACTAATTCACTCCCCCTCTTAGTATTATATGTGCTCAACAATTAGTGTCAGAGCTTGGTTCCTTGGAAGAAGCTTAACCACTTTGGGAAGATCTTGGAATTTGAACACATGGCCTTAGAAGTGATTTCTACCTACACAAAAGAAGATTGCATGTTTGAAAAAGATGGATAACTCAAATTTTCTTTTAAATACCTTGAAAAAATTGAAGTTGAAAATAGAGATCCGAAGGAAAATGTGAGAGAATCAAATGACTGCATCCAAAAATTGAGAGAGAAATTCAAGAAATTCAGAGAAATACATAAGGAGGTCAATAAATAATTGAAACAAGAAAATGATAACATCACTAGAATAAAAGTGCAAGTTGAATAAAAAAGGAGAATTGATGAACATCTAAATGAAATGGTAAAAAAAATGACCGATGAGTGCACAAGGCTTGAACAAGAAGTGGTACATTTGAAAAAAGATCTCGAGAAATAAAAAATTCAAGACAAGTTCTACAATGCTTGATGAGTTAATTGTGGGAAAGAAAACATTCAAAGACAAAGGTGGTTTAGGACTTGAAAAAGGAGAAATCTCAAAATCAGGTCAAATGCTTAATGCAAAGAGGATTGAAGATAAGAACAATAGTGGAAAGTTTTGGAATCAAAGAAACAATACTAGAAGACCACCCATTAGATGACCAAATTCTCAAAGGTACCTATCCTTTAATGGAATTTTTTATTTTTACAATAAATTTAGACATAGAGAAATGGAATGTAAGAGAAAAATGAATCAAAATGTTCCATACGTTACTGGTCAATTATTTACATGTAAAATATTTGGGTATAGAGAAAATGAATATAGAAGTCAAATGATAAATGTATATAATAGTGGTAGAATGATTCAATCTTTCAATGGATACTACTATACATGTTATCGATTTTGACACAAAGCTAATCAATGAAGATTCATAATGAATGAAAGGAATAATGGTCAGAGAAATATCATATGAAATGATTGCAATAGACCTGGACATATTTCTAGATTTTTCATAAACATAAATCCAAGGAAGGGAAATCTGATAACAAGAAATGAACCAGTTAAAAGGATTGATCCAACTAAAGTAAATAAAATGGAAAAGATTTGGAGAAAGAAAGAGGAACCTAAGAACAAGGAACAATTGGAAACTACAAAGGAATTATTACCACCATCCAGTGTAGATAATTCCTCTAGGAATTGAACCTAGGAACTAGCTTAGGGGGGGCAATAATAGAAAATAACATAACCCCCTACCAATATGAGATGGTATGGCTTGGCACGAAGATATGAGATAGATATGAACACAATGGATATTTTCGAGAAGACTCTAGAATAAAATATGCAGATGTGGAGATTTGTGGAGTGATTTGAGATTTGTTGTTGCACAAAGAAGGTTTTACCTACTTTACTATTTGATGAATTAAATGTGAATTTAGGGAAAATTTAAGCGATTATATACCTCTCCCCTCTCTATTTCCTTCACTTTTATGAATTTGGTGCAAGTAGTGTGAATTGAAGTGAGTTCAAGAGTCTGAAGGTGTTTCGAGAAGTAGAGAGTTTGAAACCTAACTCTGGTTGAGCAAGAAAAAGGTATTTACCATTGTCCAAAGCTGAATTAGAATTTGTTTTTTTCAATCATTTGAATTCAGTAGAGATGGAAACACCTATAGTGGTAAATGTGAGTGAGAAACACCAATCAAAATTCAAGAAATATCCCATGAAAGTGTTTGAGAATAACCTACTTCCAAGTGCATTCTCAAGTATTCCATATAGTGTTTTTCCTACTAAGGATGTTAGGGCATACATCCATGAGAATATAGAAGAATACAACAATACAAAAATCATAGACATGTGGATAGGCCAACTTTCTGGAGATAATTTTGACATCAAACCTGAGTATGAAAACCTAGTGAAGAAGAAATTGTATTTCTCGTAGATATTTCCATGCTTCATCTATGATGATGATCTTAAGTATATGAGAATAGCATTAAGACAAGCACATGATAAATTCTTATGGACTTATCTACTTGGCTTGATAACTAAGGAGGTCATAAAAGAGATTATTGGACTTTGTGACATAAGACCTGTACCTGTGTTAAAATCTGTAAAGAACAAGGATGTAATGGAGCTAACAGGAGGCACATTTGATCAAAGGGCTCTCACTATGAATACCATATATAATCCTATAGTAATATATGCAAATATGGTCATTAGACACAAGATATACTACACCAATAGATATAATTTTGTGTTTGCTATAGCAAATCATGCAGATCATGAAATGGTGGAAAAGGGAAAAGATTGTGATTTGTGTGAGTTGCGTCGACAACAACTTTTTGAAAATATGAAGAAAACTAAAGATAAGAAATATCCTTTCAAATTTGGTTCTTTGTTAGTTTGTCTATTGTTCTATTTTTTGAAGGAGCTTCCAATAAGAAAAAATATTACATGGAGTAGAATCAAGCCTATATCCCATCAAATATTTGAACATCTATGCAACATTGGTGATATGAAAGAACAATATAAGGCACTTGCTAATTTCTTTGTATTACTTCAAAAAATAATGCATGAATGATAAAGGATCCATAAGTATGTAGTTGAATAATATCAAGATGATATCACATTTTTGGTCAAAACTAATGAATGTATCATTGAGGTTGTGGAACCTAGAACTATCTAGATTCAACCACTTGGATATGAGATCACTGAAAATGAAGTAGATGGTTATGTTGGTATCTTATTGAATAATTATAAGGACCTCACCCAAGAGAGACATGGAACGTATGAGGAGAAATCTATTAAAGTGCACATTGATCTAAAAATCTTGAAATAGAGAAGAAGGTGAGAAAAAGTGGTACATGATTATTTCAAAGACATAGAACTCAGAGAACAAGAAATAAAAAATTTGAAAGCATTTGCAAAGGGAGTAGAAATTAGAGAAAGTGGTACCATCAAATCTAGAAGATCAAGAAGAACTGCCTCCACTATTCCCACTAATAATCAAAAGCCCTCTAAATCAATTTCTACCTCTAATAGAACAAGGAGATTAGAGACAAGTGCTCCAACAATGGAATAACTTCATGAGGAAGAGGCTACAAGGAATAGAAAGAGAAATAAAACTACTCCAACAACCTCTACTACTGCTACATCAAAAGGAATAAAAGGAAAGACTAGGAGAGCAAAGGAATTGAGTGTACAGTCTGAAGAGGAAGAGGAAGAAGATTTTCTTGCAACATTTAGAAGAAGTGGCATTGTTTCAAAAAAATTTAGAATAGATATTTCTAATACTTTAAATGAAGAAGAAGTTGAAAAGGAAAAAGAAGCCTTTCAGATACATGTACATAAGCAAGTGAAGGTAAGGAAGAAAAGTAAATCAGAAACAATAAAACCAAAGAAGAAAAATAATACATCTATAGAAAGACCACTAAGTCCAATGAGGTTTGACTCATTATTCAAAGGTATGTTGCATGATGAGATGTTGGAAGAAATAACTTATTTGTACGAAAAGGAAAATGAGGAGAATAGAGACACAATAATAGAAGCAATTATCAAATTCACTATCACAATGGAGGAAGATATGGAAAATATTAGGAATAATTTTCTTGATATTGTGTGGAAACTCTTGTTGGAAATAAGAAAATAAGCCAAAGAAAGGGAAGAGAAGCTTAGATCAGATGTTGTGGAGAAAATTGGATTTTCTCTATTAGATGCTAACAAGGCCACACTAGCCCAAGTACTTAGCAAAGAATTCAGATTAAAATTAAGGATCACACTTCTAATGGGAAGAGATCAAGAACAAGTTAAGAAAATATAGAAGGAAACAAAATAAAAATTCATTGATATTTCATGGAAGTATGACATGATTCCCATTGCCTCTACCAACAAGGGACAAGATCCGATAGATGAAAATATAGGTGTTATTGATATAGAAGAAAATCTGGATAATATTCCTTCAAATACAAATGAGACAATGCAAAAGATAGCTGAAGATGAGAATATGACTGAGGAGAATGCAAAGGATGATAGATTTTTTTCCTCTATTAACCAAGGTGAATACAAATCAATGCTACTTGGAGACAATTGTTCCTTCAGAAGCTATAGAACCAAACATCAGTGAAGGTGAGAAGCATGATATAGTCAATGAGAAAAGGCATGAGGATGAAAAGAATGAGGAAGGAGAGAATGATGGTGAAAAGGAAGGAGAAGGAGATAAAAATGAAGATAATGAGAAAAGAAAGAAGCACAAGGATGAAGGAGATGAAGAAAAAGACAAAGATAAAATCTTTGGTGAAGAAGAAGAAAGGGACAAAGAAGAATAAGTTTCTAATACTAGAAAGAATGAAGAAGCAGATAATCCTGGGGATTTACCTAAACCCTCTGATGAATCCTTGTCCGACAATCATTTAGGAGGTTTTTTGTCTAAACACTTAAAGTTTCAATTGGTCGTTTCCTCTTAGTTGTTGTAGTTTCCCATGCAACAGGGTAGTGTTGATCTAGAAAAGATACATCCTATACAAAAATTGTAGCTAATTGATGTGTTTAATGCATCCACAAGAAAAAAATTCATTGAAGAAGTGAATTAATAGATGAATTTGTAAACACATTACAAGAGATCATTCCAGAAAGTAATGTTGATACATATTTACCTGCAGTGAAAAATTTCAAACTATTGTTTGATTATTTTAAGGAATATGCCTTTGGATTGAAAAGACACTTGAAGAAACATAGGTTGAGTGATGCAGAGCAAGGGATTCATAAATCCAATTGCTTTAGTGAGATTAAATATAACATAATTATAGACTTCTCTTACAATTTTTATGAAGATCCAATGGTGGAAAATAAAGTTATTACAGTTTTCCCAAAACTACAAACCCTAGATAGTGTTCAGACCTACCCTCATAAAAATTATCATAACTTATTCACATACTAATTAAATTTGATAAGACTTGAGTAAAATGAAAGTGGATTCAAATAGAAACAAAATACAATTGGATTCAGATCCAAAATATAGACTTTACAATCCGTACCATCACATTTTTCAGAGTGTAAATTTTGCACAATATTGTTAGAATAGGCAGTCTCACCAAAATAGTCATATCTTCCACAAACCTCAATAAAATTCAATGAGACAAAAATAATTTGAAACTAGAAATAGATATCGTTCCATAAATATATGATACTCCATTATTTGAGTCCATACCATATTGTACAAAGCACAAATTCAGCCTGGAAACAATGTAAAAATCAGAAAATGCACACAAAACTTGAGGTTGTCATTCATCAAACCTAAAAAATAGTGTCTCCAACCTCAAAATTAGAGTTTTGGAGGTTGTAATTATACATTTACAACCAAAACCAACTATTTTCAACCAAATTTTAATTATTTTGTTGACAAAACACCTTAATGACACTTTTGACAAGTTGCTTGACAACTTTCTTGAGCAACTTTTACAATTTTTACAATATGGAACAGATTTAAACATTATTTGACAAATGACTTCAAATATGACTTCCTAAGACTCAAACACCTATAAAATGGTTTGATAAACCTTATTATAAGACCCAATACATAAAATAGAGCAACTATTTACAAATGGCCTCATGGAGGCTTGAAAGCAACTTGGTGCTCCTGCACCATACACCCCTTGAAGAAAAAACTCAAGTACCCTGAGTTAGCATAAAATAAAGCACCTAAAAAAAGAAATGAATCTTCACTATCACCTGCGATAAAAAAACACTTCTATCTTCATCTTAACAGATGGTTTTATCTTCCTTGATATCATGAACACAATAAGGAAAATGTGTCTTCCTATCATCTTCTCAACATCTAGGCTCCAAAACTCCATTTCTTGTGTATAAACATCAGTAGCATCATCTATATCTTCATTCTTATAATTAGAGTGCCATATATAACCTGATCATACTCTTGAAAACCTTCATATACATCATTAGCAAATAAATCTGCAACATCTTTATTAACAAACTTATTATCAACAACAACTTGATCATGAATATCAACATCAATGTTATCAACAACTTTATCATCATCAACTTGAGTATCAATACAAGGGTTATCAGTGTATACACCTAAAATTGGTCTGGAGCATCCGATTAATTAAATACAAATTATTTGATTAAGTATCCTAATTTCCTCTACTATTTGAATAAATAGAAATATCTATTTATATAGTTCACTTTTAAATTCATCTTAATTAAATAAACAAAATTAAATACTTTGTTTGATTTAATTATCAAATCCATATTTTATTATATCACATCAATCTTAAACTAATTAAATAAATATTAAAACACTTTATTGATTATTTGTTGTATTCTTCTATCTAATTTAATAAACAACTTCTATAGTTCATTTTATTAAATTATTTATCCCTCTTTTGCTAATTTAAAATAAATCAAAATATTTGAATTAAGGCATAAAGAATATTCCATCTATATTTCCTCAAAAATGAATTAGATATCCTATGTCTAATTTATGTCTAAAATATGTCACAATTAATGCTTTGAAACTTCACGGGAAGTTTTGGAGACAAATTGGAGACAAATTCCAAATTATTCTCTCAATCCTCCTCCATCAATCTTTCCTCTTCTATTGCCTAGTGTTTTCATGGGTAGAGACAATCACCAAAATTCTCTCAATCTCCTCCATCTTTCACCATTCAATCCTCCAGATTGAATCCAAGCCTCTCAATGCCATCCTTATGCATTTCTACAGCCAAGAATTCTATAAATACAATCTCATTGAACCAAGAAAAGGATCTAGTTAATCTAACTTATGCACTCTTACTCTATGGGAATTCAAGCATCAAGTATCAAGCATCCAGCATCCAACAATCAAGCTTTCATATCATGGCTACCTCTTGTAGCTGCATTTATTTGTTTCCATGTCAACTCATGCTAGTTTAATTTCTTTATCATCTAGTACTATCACATTAAGCCCCATATCATTGCATTTAGCATCCATCTTGTTCTTTGAATTGTCATTTTAACAATCATAGTGCACTCACGATCTGAGAGCAACAATGGTTTAATAAATCTTTGGAGACAGAGAACAATATGATGCTTTCAATAGATTATTGCTTTGATTTGATTCATTCAGCTTTGTCTTTGATATAATGTTGTATTAAGAAGTGTGTTTTGTGCTTTACACCGTATCCACACTTCCAATTTGGCACAAACCATGGGGCATTAACCCCAATTTTATCAATTTTTCTGGAAAGTGTCATACAGGTTCCCGACGTGTTTTCTTTTAGCGCTTTCGTCAAATACTATAGCACTTCCGTGGAAAACTACAGCTCTTCCGTGCTCTGTTTCAGAGCTTCTATGTTACTACAGTGCATCTGTCAAAAATTTCAGTGCTTCTATGACCTGTTTCAGCGCCTTGGTGATTTAGCGCTTTTGTGGAAAATTTCAGTACTTCGGTGTCCTATTTCGACACTTTCGTGTTATAGTGCTTTAGGTAATAGTTATAGTGCTTCAGTGGACTATTCCAGCGCTTTTGTAAAATCAATCTAGATCCGACGCAGCCGTGGCCAGATTTAAATTTTTTTTCACAATTGGACTAAAATTTATCAATCCTAGGATAGTCACTTTTGGTTTTCTAAAATATATCAATCCTAGGGTAGCCACTTTTTGTTTTCTTAAAAGAAAATTTATCAATCCTAGGATAGTCATCACATTTTTATAGTACAAGTTAAAAAGAACAAACATGATTTTCGTGAAGCAACACCTTCACATAGATTAGAAAATTTCTTTTTGGTCCTAAAATAGAACAACTTATATGTTGTGCTTGTGGTGATAAGGCTTATGCTCTCCCCTTAACTAGGTGACCAAAGTGCCAGATTCACTTTTACTTCATGCTATTTACGCTTTATTAAATCCTTTAGAGGGCTTGCCATAGTGGGAAAAAGTACTCACCCTACGAGAACGACCTAAGTGGGAACACCTAATGCCAAGGATTCCAACCCACTATAATAAAAATGCAAGTTGTTGATGAAAGTCCAACTTGATGGTAGTGAGAAAGATAACCATCCCCAAAATCTTTGTTCTAAAGATTGGGAGGTCTCCTGAGGGAGTTTATCAATTGCTGCATCGCATGGAAGCCCTATCTACGAACCATAGAGTAGTATCTCGCTGAGTCAGTATCCATACATTGTCATACTCATGGTGCAAGGGGAGGGAAGAATCTGCCCCCAAGTCACTCACCATATAATTTCCACAAACCGTTTACTCATAGGATGAGAAATCCAACTTTGAGTATGTGCCTGGAAATGACAAAAACATGGGCGCCCTCTAGGGGGTGACAAGGTTGTGTTTGTCAATGCAATTCAAGATGTGGGCTGTGAGTATAATGATGACCTATTTGTCCTTAAGTGTGAGTCTATTTGATTTGTGTACAATTGTCAAAACAACCCGTCAAAATCAATAAGAACCATTTGTGGCTCTTGAACATACACGATCTATTCAGTTAAAACAATTATTCATAATTGCTTGCTGTGTTTTCACAAATTCATTAAAATCAGATTAAAGATCATCCTAAAAACCAACAAAGTCAAGTTAGATCAGAAAATTCATGCTACGAAAGTTGAAGTCCACCACGTTTGTCAAGAGAAAAATCAAAATCACAAAACCCAAGAAACCTTTCGGTTATCGAGATAAATTAAGAAGACAACATTTTCTATATCAAAATCGGAAACTCTTTTTACAACATAGAACATTCATCCATAGATATCACTATTTTGCTAGGGGTCACACTTTAGATTATGCAGTAGAACCACTCTATTCACAAGCCTTCTTCCAAAGAAGATCTCTCACTTAGTATCACAACTGTAGTCAGTGCATACATCATTCTTGTCTTCCACAATCCATGATACATTATGCCACAAGGCTAGATCAGATTTTACAATAAGGAGTCATAAAAGTCTTGTTTTTAGCTCTCTGGAAATATGTTTCAGCGTTTCAGGTCACTGTTTTAGCACTTTTCTGAAATAGCACTTTCGGGCACTGTTTCAGCGCTTACAGTCTATATTTTAGCACTTTCATCAAATGACAGTTTCATCATCTTTTCCAGCACTTTCGGGCACTGTTTCAGTGCTTCTATCAAGATAGCGCTTGCATCAATTTTTGTAGTGCTTTCGTGCACTATTTTAGCACTTCTGTCACCTATTTCAGCACTTTGGAACTCTGTTATAATGCTTCTGTGAAATAGCGCCTTTGTCCTCTATTTTAGCACTTTCAAAACAAAGAGTTCAAGAATCCTACCAGTCAGTTAGTTTATCATTTTATCCATAGTTTTCATCAAAACCAAGTTTCTTTTTATCAGAATCACTATCTAGAGACCGAGAAAAAGATAGGTTTATACAAATTTCCATCTTAGCAACTGAAACAAGATCTTGCAAATCACAAGTGTCAAAATAAAATACACAATTGATTACTACACTGAAGTTTCATCATAAGGATACTATCATCCATTATCACAAAATCAAGTATAATAATCAAATTTTTAACATAGTCTCATCAATAAGATCAGTCATCTTATTTGAATTTGTTAAAAGTTCAATTGACATTTTCCCAGCATAGAAGATCCACATTTCGGAAGAAAGGGTAAAAATTTGTATGCCAATCTTCACTAGGTCCCAAAAGAAGAGACTCTTAGAGAAAGAACTTGAAACATCCCAAACAATGGCAGAAGAGAATCCTTGGAACAATCTTAACTAGAATGATAAGAACGAAATAACTCCAGAGGATATTCAAATAGCTCAACAAGATCCCAAGTTCCATAAGTTTATGGAAAATATTTTAGAATAGGATATGGAGAAGTATCTTTTGATGTTGGTTGAATCAGGTGCTAAACTTCCCAAGGACTTTGATGTGAATCATCTGAAAGAAGCACCTGAAACAAGTGAGACTAAAATATTGCTACCTACATAAACAATAGATCCAATTGCCATCTTGACATCTCAAATGCAACTGTTACAAAAATAGATACAGGATATGACGAAAGGGAGTACCAAAAGATATGCGATACAGGACATTTGTCCTTATCCTTTCGACGCAACGGTCGGTCTGATACCTTTTCCTAGACACTGTGAGATCCCAAAGTATGACAAGTACAATGGAATAATGGATCCGATAGATCATAATAGAGAATTCAAAACAATGAGTCTCGAGTTTTCCCAAGAGGAAACTTACTTAATGAGGTTATTCCCAAGGAGCTTGGGGGGATCATGTATGGAGTGATTTTCAAAAGTACAACCTGGTATCAAAACTTTTGAGGAACTAGTCAACAGGTTCATTTCCCAGTATTCCTTTAACATCCAACACGATGTTACAATAAAGGATCTTTATAACCTAAAGCAAAACAAAGTGGAAACGTTCTTTTCTTTTCTACAAAGATGGCGACAATTGTTCACTATATATCCTCAATCCATTCCTAAGGAAGAAAAAATGGAGTTGTTCATTGACAACTTAACATAGGAAATGCATTATAGACTTGAATTGCAATGTCCTCCCACATTTGAAAAAGTAATAGAAAACGGTCTTAAAATTAAGGAAGCACTAGTCAAAAGAGGAGTTATCAAACATTTCAATGATAAAACTAATAACACAAATAACTCCTCCAATCAATACTCAAGCAGTGATAAGCCAAAGTTTTGGCAAAAGAATCGAAACACATCTACCAATGAAACAAAAAGTGATTCCCAAAATGTCAAACCAGTTTTCAACATGACAGCATCTACATCAAAGAATCACAACAATGATTGAATTGTCAATTCTAATGTCATACAAAACAATGAGATCATAAAAAACATAGTCATTTTAGAAACCATCAGATCGGTGTAGGTTCATACCTTTAGGCCAAATGATAGAATCAAAAATGAAAGAACTAGTCACTAGTGGCCTTATCACTGCGTGGGAAGCCCGATTTTGGGATCCAAAGGTCAAACCACCATGGTGGAATGACTCTGATTATTGCAACTTCCATAATAACAAAGGCCACAAAACCAATGGTTGTATAGAATTGAAGCACACAATACAAGATTTGATCAACAACAATAAAGCATATGTGGAAACACCCCGAAACAATAATGATCATTTAGCCTTCAAGGACCCTTTTCCAAACTATGACAAAGGAGCACCATCATCTTCAAACAACAAAGGGAAGAATGTCAACCATGTCTTTGACACAACACTCCTTTGTTTATCTAGAATAGAGAGTGATCATATAATTATTCCCAACATTGATGAACCCAAAATCAACAACACTACCCCTTTGGACTTGCTCCCTAGCATACAAAACTCTGATAATCAAATCAATGTATTAAAAATCAGAGACCATCAAGAACATCAATTAGTAAATGTAATGACTAGGGGGCAAGCCAAGGTCATGTTAAAGGGAGTTGGGTCTACACATGTAGTTCTACCTCCATCTCATTATAACATCATCGATCAACTGCAAAACATTCCTACACAGATATTGATACTAGAGCTCCTTAAAATATCACCATCATATAAGGAGGTTCTCGAACAAGCATTAGTTGCCACTACGGTACCAAAGAATCTATATGTTTTTTAGTTCCAATCCATGGTGGTACATTTGGCTAACCCACATTGTCTATCATTCTCTGAACAGGATGATATCTCGCTAAACCATCCCCATAATACTGCACTCCATATTGAAGTCTTAATCCACAATCATCGCATCAAGAGAGTATTAATAGATGGGGGAGCTGGTCTGAACATTTGCACTCTCAAGTTAATCTGTACACTAAGGTATTCATATAATGCTATTGATGCCCAGAGAAAAATTACCATCAAAGCATATTATGAGGAAGAAAGATTGTCTAAAGGCTTAATTGTGCTGCCCATTCAAGTGGGGCCAATGATGAAACATATAGCATGTCAGGTGTTGGAAAAAGATAACATATAACATTCTCTTAGGATGACCATGGATCCATGAAATGCAGGATGTACCTTCAACACATCATCAATGTTTGAAGTTTCCAATAAATGGATGAGAGGTGACTATATCTATTGATTACAATCATCCTCAACATTTTGGCACCCTTAGGATCTCTTAAGATACCTTTGTACCACACAACAGGGAAGCATCATGTTCAAAATCATCCCAAGAAGAACAACATCCCAGTATCACTACTAAGTGGGTAGAGAAGAAGGGTAAAGAAAAAGAAACAAGTCCTATTGAAACTCAATCAACAGATAATCTAAATCAACAAACTTCTTTATCACAAAAGTTCCAAGAGCAAGTTCAACTAAAAAATAAGGGAATGGGAACATATTCTATGGAGCAATCGCTTAACCTATCATAGTTAATGCCATCTCCTAGGACATATGGTCAACCATCTATGATCAAATCTCAAACATCATTACCAGTCACAACTCTTGATGAAAGGTTTGTTATAAAGGGGACAATAGAGGATGAATCAGATAGCAAAGCGATCCTAGATTGGCTATACAAAGATGAGGAACCCTCTACATCAAATATCAGTATAAAAAATGTCAATATTAACACTGATAAATATGGAAAAGGAAAAGCTATTTTAGAAAAAAATGGGGTATGAAGGACAAGGACCCGTTGGATTAAGAAAGAATGGAATCATAGATCCTATTACACCCCTCACTCTCCACTCAAAGGAGAAGTTGGGACTAGGATACTCTAATGAAGAAAAACAAGAATTGGAAAAGAAGGTTGTAGAAAGAATTCTGCAACTTAGAAATAGCTCTGAGACAGATTCAAATGAATATGAATGGGATTTATGTTCTGATGTATATTTCACAGATATTCATATTGATGTCATCCAACAATATACACCTACATGTGATGAGGGCCAAGGCTCTGGGGCTAGATCAATCATGGCAGCGTCACTAAATATCAATTATTCAAGTGGGGACGAACAAACCTCGAGTGAGCTAGACGATCTTGAAGAAAGTACCATCATTGACCTCGATGTTACCATAAAAAACTATGATGAAATGGCTGTCTAAACCCTTACATCCATCAACCGAAATGAATTTGATGACCTTATGCCATTAATCCATCTTGAACTCATTGACTGGGAACCTGTCGAACCTTTAACTATACCAATATTTATGAATGATGATGCCATCATAAATTTCCTATGTCATAGAAAACCTAGTAAAATTTCTATCTATAATACTCATAACAAAACAACTTGGTAGGAGGGTGTCAAATCTTCCAGTTGCAAAATTGAAAACAGGGAAAATAGATCTAATGGTGAAAACCATTCTATGGCAGCATTAGATCTAAAAAAAGAAAAAATAAAGAACACATCTAACAGTGAAAACCCTTTTGAGGCACTGAAGGATGGAAGATTTGACACTCTTCCAGAACATTATCATGAGTGATCATCAGTTCTGGTAGAACCTACACAACCTATGAATATTGGCACTGAAGGAAAGATAAGAATCTTACATCTGGTGGAATCCATGACAGATCAAGAAAGACCAGAATTCATCAAATTATTGAAAGAAAGAAGCATCAACTTCACTTGGTCATATTTTGATATGCCAGGCTTAGACCCAAATCTGTTCATGTCACTTGTCTTTGCCCATAGGAATCAAGCCTATCAAGAAAAAATTGAGAAAAATGCATCCCCATATCGCATTGATGGTAAAGAAAGAGCTAAAGAAATTATTGGATGCTGGATTCATAATATCTATAGACTACGTCGAGTGGATATCAAACATTGTGCCTGTTTCAAAACCGGACAATAGCATCTGAATATGTACAAATTTCAAAGACCTAAATAAAGCATGCCCGAAGGATGATTTTCCACTACCAAATATAGACATCATCATGGACTTGACAGTAGGGCATGCCATGTTGTCAATCATGGATAGTTTCTCTGGTACAATCAAATAAAAATAGCTCCAGAAGATTAGGAAAAGACAACTTTTACATGTCCATGGGGAACCTTCTACTAGAATGTCATGCCATTTGGTTTGAAAAACGTAGGAGCCACTTATCAAAGAGCAATGACAACAATCTTCCATGATATGATGCACACCTTCATGGAGGATTACATGGATGACATCTTGGAAAAATCTGGTACTAGGGAAGGACATCTGCATATCCTCGATCAAATCTTCACACGGATGGAGAAATTCAATGTCAAGTTAAACCCCAAGAAGTGTGTCTTCGGGGTCACATCAACAAAACTATTAGGGTACATTGTCTCAGAAAAAGGCATTGAAGTGGATCCAGTAAAAGTCAAAGCAATTATGGAGATGCCACCTCCTAAGAATATCAGTCAACTCAAATCACTACAAGGAAGACTCCAATCAATCAAAAGATTTATCTCCCAGCTGGAGGACAAAAGTCATCCTTTTAATCATCTATTGCATAAGAATATAGTTTTCAAGTGGGATGAGGGGTGTGACAAAATTCAATCAAATCAAATAGTATCTAATGTCACCACCTATTCTCATGCCACCAATGGAAGGAAGGCCTTTGATATTGTACATTGCTATGACATATATCTCTTTGTGGGCAATATTAGCACAAGAGGATTATGAAGGAAAAGAACATGCCATCTACTATATCAGCCGAACATTAAATGGATATGAAATAAATTACACTTTCATAGAGAAATATTGCTTGATGGTGGTATTCGCTACTCAACATCTAAGACACTATATGCTAACTCATACAATCAAGCTAATAGCAAAGATCAATCCTTTAAAATATCTACTCAGTAAATCTTCCTTAACAGGTAGACTGGCAAAGTGGGTCATTCTATTAAGTGAATTTGACATTCAGTATGTAGAGAGAAAGGCAATCAAGGGTCAGCTAATCACTAAACAATTATCAGAGGCTCCTTTATCGGATGATCGCCCAATGACAATGGAGTTTCAAGATGCAAACATTGTGACAGTAATGGCCCAACAATGGGTATTATATTTTGATGGATCATACACACAGTGCGGATCAGGAGCAGGGATTTTGTTCATCTCTCCACAAGGACACACCATTCCAAAATCATATAGATTAATGTTTCAGTGTACAAATAATGTGGCAGAACATGAAGCATTGATCATTGGGGTCAAAATAGCAATTCAGTGGAAGATCATGGATCTACAGGTATATGGGGACTCTCAACTAGTCATTTATCAAGTAAATGATGAGTATCAAACAAAAGATGAAAAGTTGATGCCCTACAAGCAAAAAATAGGTAATATAAAATAGTCCTTTTTCAGTATCAAATTTGATCAAATTCCAAGGGCGGAAAACAAAGCTGCAGATGCTGTGCCTACAATTGCTTCATTATTACAATTTCCTGAGAAGCGTGTATGTTATGAGTTTATGGTAGAACAAGTATCATGTCCTTCCCATAATAATCCAAAATCTGCTACCATCTACCATCTAGAAACCATAAAAACATCCATCTATGAAAAGACCTATGCTTACCTGAAAGATGATATCCTTCCTCCTGATCTATCCAGGAACCAAAAACAAAACTTTATACACCAATCCGCCCAACATACTTTAATCGCCGACATACTTTATCGTCGAGGTCTTGATGGTACTTTACTCCGATGTCTAGAACACGACGAATCTGAAATGGCCCTACGTGAGGTTCACGAAGGTATTTGTGGCACTCACTCGAGTGGGATAACTCTAGCCAAGAAACTCCTTCGTTTGGGATATTATTGGCCATGCATGGAGAAAGAATCCTATCAGTTTGTTAAGAAATGTCAAAAGTGTCAAATTCACAAGAATATGATTCATGCACCACCACACAAACTACATCCCTTCACATCGACATGGCCTTTTTGTCAATGAGGCCTAGATCTAGTAGGAAAAATAAATCCATCGTCATCCAATGGACACAAGTTCATCATAATAGCAAAAAAATATTTCACAAAATAGATTGAAGCGGTGCCTCTTACAACCATCACTGGCAAGGAGATCTCATCTTTCATTTTGAATTACATAATATGTCGATATGGAATCCTTCAATCAATTATCACTGATAATGGATGACCTTTCAAGAATCAAGATGTCCAGGATCTATGTGAAAAGTTTCAAATCCAATATCATTTTTCAACACCATACTATCCTCAAGGGAATGGCCAAGCAAAGGCCTCGAACAAAACAATACTCAAAATTCTCAAAAAGATGGTTAATGATATTGGATGTGATTGGCATGTTCAACTCAATCCTGCACTATGGGCCTACAGAACAAGTATTAAAACACCAACAGGAGCTACACCATATGCCTTGGTATATGGGTCAGAAGCCATATGCCCATTGAAGTTGAGATTCCATCTCTTCGTGTATCACTCAAAGGTATCATTTCAGATGAAGACTATAGGGTATCTAGATTGCAAGACCTAGAATTTTTGGATGAGCATCGTCAACAGGCTATTAATCATCTAACAAATTATCAACAAAGGATGTCAAGAAGTTACAACCACAAGGTAAAACCGAGGGTCTTTCAGGTCTGTGACTTGGTACTAAAGGAAAACCCTAGGAATCAGCAAGACAGGGAGAAGAAAGGGAAATTTGAGCCTAACTGGCTTGGTCCTTTTGTTGTCATATCAGTGTATCGATTAGGAGCATATCAGCTATCAACATCAGAAGGGGATTTGTTTGATGAACCTATCAACAATATCCATCTCAAAAAATTATATGCTTGAATCTCCTAGTGCACCGATCAAACTTCTGAAAATGGCTTCCTTGAAGAAAACCTGGCAAAGAAGCATCTTGGAAACGCAAAAATACAAAAAAAAAAGAAAATACAAAAAGAAAAAAAAGTGAAAAATGAGAAAAATATACAAAACAAAGAGTGTAATCAAAACATATGGTGAAAACCTAGAAATAGGCATCGTATGTGATTCTAAGATCAACTTTCCCATCTATTTTGATATATATTGGGATCATTAGTCTGATAGTCAGTACTGTTTCATATCATGTCAGTAGTCTTGCCATCTTTCCATCCATATCAAAATAATTTTCAAATAGTCAAAGTCTCACTCCAAAGCTTGGGGGCAACATCTGGATATCACTAGGGGCAACAAAAAACATTGATTTTGCCAAAGGGCAAACAAAAGTATAGCAGAAAAACTGAAAGAAAAAATCAAAGTGCAACATCAATCATCATCAAAAAGGTATCAACCATCCATATCATATCAAAAATCCAAAAACATGTCAAAAAGTTACATTTGAAAAAGCAAAATCCAAAAAACATAGGTTTGTGTCAGTTGAACTACATGGTCTCTGCATGTGTAACATAGGCAATACTAATCTTTGATCAACCCCCGAGACCCCTAAGATAGGTTAGTAGGTTAGGTCTTTGGTCAAAAATCTCAAAAATCCAAAAACATCACAAAATCAGGATGGATGATCTAAAATCTGAATAATGAATGAAACACTCTAAGTTAACAACGGATATATTATTTTTTTTATTATCATTTCTTTGGATTAACTCAATGATGTATTGAACTAGAGAAGCAAGGAAGAAGAATGATGTTTTTATTATCTGCTATTTGTAAGATTAATCATTTACATGTATGAATTGTCGGGGGATGTGCTATGCAAATGTATCACCGATGACATTCAGAATTCACACATTGAAATGATTAACCACTGCCTATTTATGCAATGAATGCTCAAGTCATCTCAGTTTAATCATACCTAGATGCTTGTGTTCGCTTGCAATATCAAAATCATGAAAGTACTCAGGTCATCATTGGTCTAACACATACCGTTGACGCTTGTATTCACTTTCAACATCCAATAAAGCTCTATGATGACAAAAAGCACAAAGGTACTGTTAAAATGACAATGTTTTTGCATATAGTTTTGCATATTAAAATTAGATTGCATTCATCATATTCATTATCTACAGAGTATTTTTTGCATAAAGGGTTCCAATCAATGATTATCTAATCTACAAATAAGACTGAGTATACTTGACAAAAATCCAAAAATCATCAAAAACATGTAGGAGTCATCATCTCATCATTTTAATTTCATGCACTTCATTATACATCAAATAAATTATGAATTAAATTGTACCATAAGTACATCATGTTCATTTTACCATATAAACATTCATTACATTATCATCCATCAAACATCATATGCATACATCATTTACCATCCATACATTTTATCACATATAAAATAAATGCGAGTCATGTCATCATTCTCTTTATATCCATTCATTATCATTCATCATAAGATAATCATTTTTATCATCATCACGTTTAAAAATAAAAAGCATTTATCCATCCATCCATACATTTTATCACATTTTGAACATCCATATAGATCATCATTTAGAAATGCATACATCACATCATACATCCATATATCATATATTCTACAAATACATTTATCATTAAAACAAAATAATTTATCATTAAATCATCACATATTGCATAGATCAACATAATAAATGCATCCATCACATCAAAATCATAAAACATCATAAAATCACATCAACTGCATCTCATATATATATATATCATCAGTGTCAAGTATACAATGAAGTCTAATCATAAAGATACATCATCAAAAATGAGGTACATCATAATATACATCATGTCTCAAAAAGATAAATCGCAAGAGGCATCTACAATCTACTACTGCCAGAATGTGTGGGCCCACAAGGACCTGTACCACCACCACCCTCAAAAGAACCAGGATCTCTAGGATCTCTGCACGGAGGTTGTGTCAGCCCTTCACTCACTATCTATGTATGCATCCATCCAGATCTCGATGGGGCATAGCTGACTCTACAATCAGCAGGCACTACATCATGATATCTGCCCCTATAAAACTTGGCCTCTCGGCTAACCCGCATAATCTCTCTCATGTAATCCTCCACTGAGGTACCATCAGCCACTCTCTAGAGGGTCTTCACTATCTCATGTGCCCTCTTGGCAATCTGTCGAGCACTATCTCACTCAACTGTCAAAGTAGCAACCTGCATCTGCACAATGGCCAACTGTCCCTGCACCTGCGCTAAAGCCTGAGCATGAGCCTAAGCATAGACCTGCATCTAAGTTTGGGTTTGAACGAGCAAACCTTGAGCCTGTACAAACTATCCTTGCAATGTCTGAACCTGTGTCTGGAGACCTACAATTTGTCTCTGATGGTCCATAGGTGGTACTCTCACTACTCGCCTCTTGCGAGGCCTACTAGATGATGGACCACTGTTGACTAGCCCTACCCCTTTGTCCCCTCCACTACCACCATCACTCTCCTCACTGCTACTATCATCATCACCGCTCTTTATGCTACTACCTGACGGAGTACCACCCTCACTCTCTGCAAAACCCTCTGCCACATCCTCCTCTAAAGGTAGTGGTGCTGGATCATCTAGAATAGTGATATGCAGATGTGGAACCAAAGCCAAGAAGGCAACATACTCCTCTGTGACTGGTGTCTCTGCAATGTCTCTCGGCATGTCCCAAGGTGATGGCTGTAGTGCCCTATATCCCTCTACTAAAGCATCATATGATAAATAGGGCCCTGAATCAGGAATATCACTCTGCCGCCTAGCATAGTGGGCTACCCCCTATGGCATACACTGCACGATTCCATACTGTCTATATACTTAGCGAAGAAAAATTCTCTTTAACACAAAAGGTGTCTGGTTGATCAGATACATAGAATCACAAAGGTATCCCAACATGACATCATCCTCATACCACTTCTCACAGTCTAAGTATGGATGCTAGGTAATAGTCTCTATGTCATCTAAAACCAACCTCCAGTGCTCTAACTTACCCATCTAGGCCTGGGTAAGCTAACCTCTGTATCTGAACACATAGGGTCTAGCTGCTAGTCTATTTGCCACTAGAAATGGCCGAGCAATAGAGAAATGCTCCCATGCCCACACCTATAATAGGGTCATCCCTGCTAATAAGCTGCATACCCCTAGGTACACAACTAAGTGAAGATCATGATAAAGATGTGCTAGCATGCACATCCCCCATGCATATCTAGTACCATGTACCATCATGCTCTCGAAAGTCATGCCCCAACCCACGAGGAATCCCTTTGACCTATAATCAGAGCAAAGAAAACCTCTAATAAATCTAGCAAGCACTGCTGGTAATGTCACATATGAATCGGTGATCCTCCTCCATCGAACACTTGAACCCTCAATATCTTGATCCTGCAAATACTCTATGAAGAGCATCTCTACCACCAACCCCATGAGAATCATACGCTACAATCTCTCCTATGAACGGAATGTGCAGAATCTGCCACACATCCTTGGGTGTGACCATCATCCTGCCAGTGGGTAGATGAAAGGAGTTGTGGTCACTATGCCACTTCTTAGCCAAACCAGTCAACAGACCTCGATTAATCCTAATCTGGGGCATATCAAGCAAGCTAGTCAAGCCACATTGACCTATAATCTAAAGCTCATCTGGTGTCAGATGAGGTATCAAGTCTGTGGTCCAAGGAAACCTCTCTCGCATCTGGAGAGTACCCAAATCCTCCTATCATCATAATGAAAAAATCCACAATTAGTGAACTATGTCAAGGAAATCAAAAGTCATTCTGCTATCAAGTCTATTCCAAAAATTTGGTATGAATTTTCGATCAAAATTCATGGGAGAACATCAACAAACCTCACCTATCATGAGGTTCATCAAACATTATCTAATCTTGCCTATCATTAGATTTATCAGATATGAATCATTTCCTTGCCTATCATGAGGATCATCACACAAATAGGATTTCTTCTCACCTATCATGAGAAGTTAGTCTTATTTAAATCATCAAACTCCAACATCAAGAATTTAGATTATTAATCATACCAATCCGAAGAATGGACATGATCAGAATTGACGAAATCAAGGTTACCTAAGTCAAAATCTTCAATTTTAACATGAAAGCACTAAAGCAGGCACCCAAAGCATTAAATCTCAAAAGCGCTACTTCAGCACCCTGATGCGCTATAATAGGCATCCGAAGCACTATTTTACTCTAAGCACTATTTTACCACATCAAAGCATGAAAATAGTCCATCAAAGCACTACTTTACAAGAAGCACTAGAACAGACCACGGAAGCTCTAATCAACCAAATCAAAGCGCTAGAACTCTCAAAGCACTAAAATCTGACATCATAGTGCTAAAATTCACTACTTAAGTGTTATATCATCGAAAGGACTACATTATCCTATGGAAGCACTAGAGAATTTAATGCAAGCGCTAATCTACCTACTGAAAGCGCTACACCAGAGTGAAAGCGCTACAACGTGGCTTGAAAGCGCTAAAATAGGAAAAAAATGTCTAAAGCTATAAAATGCATAAAAAATAGAATTACACAAAATACGAGGATGAGGGGTACATACCAGAGGTCCATACGTGGTCGGCCATCAGTGATGTTGAACACGCTCGAAACTGTGAGTGTGGTAAGGGATTGGCATCCTATTCTTGCTGGCTAAAATGTCTCTATCAAAGTATTTCTAAACTCGAAAAGTGCAAATGACTTTGAAAATGACCTTTTGGACTATATATAGCTTTTGAAAAGGGATTTTTGAGGTATTTTATTATATTTTGATTAATTTTTTCCATGAAATTAATTGAAATTCATCTCCGGGCTATATTTCTTCATCATTTTGTGGAAAGATAAATTATTTCATCATCGTATCTGCATCATATCATTAGAAAATCATGAAAATTTCAAAAAATTCTAAAAATCATCAAATCATTAATTTATCTCCCGAGGGGGCATATTATCGATAATCATCTGAAAATCAATGTCTGGGGCATGTCTGGGACATACGGAATTATTTTTGTTTATCATCGATCTTGGTAGTAGCAGCAAATTTTTTCTTCGAAACAATGCGTAAACACATCACTTCGAAGAGGGGCAAAACACATACACCTGAAATTGGTCTAGACCATCTGATTAATTAAATACAAATTATCTGATTAATTATCCTAATTTCCTCTACTGTTTGAATAAATAGAAATATTTATTGATATAGTTCACATTTAAATTCATCTTAATTAAATAAACAAAATTAAATACTTTATTTGATTTAATTATCAAATCCATATTTTATTCTATCACATCAATCTTAAATTAATTAAATAAAGATTAAAACACTTTATTGATTAATTGTCATATACTTCTGTCTAATTTAATAAAAAAAACTTCTATAGTTCATTTTATTAAATTATTTATCCCTCTTTGCTAATTTAAAATAAATCAAAATATTTGAATTAAGTCATAAAGAATATTCCATCTATATTTCCTCAAAAATGAATTAGATATCCTATGTCTAATTTATGTCTAAAATATGTCACAATTAATGCTTTGAAACTTCACGGGAAGTTTTGGAGACAAATTGGAGACAAATTCCAAATTATTCTCTTAATCCTCCTCCATCAATCTTTCCTCTTGTCTTGCCTGGTGGTTTCATGGGTAGAGAAAATCACCAAAATTCTCTCAATCTCCTCCATCTTTCACCATTCAATCCTCTAGATTGAATCCAAACCTCTCAATGCCATCCCTGTGCATTTCTACAGCCAGGAATTCTATAAATACAGCCTCATTGAACCAAGAAAAGGATCCAGATAATCTAACTTATGCACTCTTACTCTGCATGAATTCAAGCATCAAGTATCAAGCATCCAACATCCAACAATCAAGCTTTCATATCATGGTTGCCTCCTGTAGCTACATTTATCTATTTTCATGTCAACTCATGCTAGTTTAATTTCTTTATCATCTAGTATTATCACATTAAGCCCCATATCATTGCATTTAGCATCCATCTCATTCTTTGAATTGTCATTTTAACAATCATAGTGCACTCATGATCTTAGAGCAACAATGGTTTAATAAATCTTTGGAGATAGAGAACAATATGATGCTTTCAATAGATTATTGCTTTGATTTGATTCATTCAACTTTGTCTTTGATATAATGTCGTATTAAGAAGTGTGTTTTGTGCTTTACACCTTATCCACGCTTACAATCAGTAACATCAACAACCTTCTCAACTTGCTCATCAACAATAATTTCATCAAATACTTGAGTACCAACAACAACCACACCATTAATCTCAACATCAACATGTTCATTAACCAACAAAAAAGTTTGTTCATCTTCAAACACAATCAAAATATCATGCATCTCAACTTGTAACTTATCTTGCTGAACTTGAACAGTAGATTCAAACTTTACCTCTATCTCATTTGTTTCATTCTTCTATTTTCTTTTCTTCTTCATAGTCTTCTTTAGAGGCCATCTTAACCTCTTTTACATTGGTATATTCCAACTCCTTTGTGCTTCCTTAAGAAGTTGTTGTTCTTTGGCTTATCTCTTCCATGGCCTTCTCAAACTCTATTTGTCTTGCCTTCTTTCTCATTTACTTTTCCTCTCTTTTATTCTTCCTTTGTGAATCCTGATCCTTCCAACATCTCTTTAAAAATTCCATCTTGACAAGCAAGTCTCTCTTTGCTTCCACTTCACCTTGCCTCACCTAGGAAATCAAGTTCATTCCTCAACTTGCAAACAACCACACTCACAAACCACAAACATTTTTCCCAGAGCATCCTCAGGCTCTAATACCAAATTGATGTGGAGCAAGGGATTCACAACTCAACATTCCATTCACTTGAAAAATTTCATAAAATTATTCATCTCAAACAATGATTAAGTGCATTCTAGATCACATTGGAAACATTCTCATGGAAGCCCACAATTCAATGCACTAAACTACCATTTATAACTTCCAAAACACAAATAATAAATACAATCGCTTCAGTGAGATTAAATATACCATAATTACAAACTTCTCTTACAATTTTTATGAAGACCCCACAGTGGAAAATAAAGTTATTACAATTTTCCCAAAACTGCAAACCCTAGATAGGGTTCAAATTTTCCCCCACAAAAATGATCATAACTTATTCACATATTAATTAAATTTGATGAGACTCGAGTCAAATGAAATTAGACTCACATAGAAAAAAAATCCAATTGGATTCAGATCCAAAATATAGACTTTACAATCCATACCATCACATTTTTCATACTGTAAATTCTGCACAATTTTGTTAGAATAGACAGTCTCACCAAAATAGTCATATCTTCCACAAACCTCAATAAAATTCAATGAGACAAAAAAAATTGGAAACTAGAAATAGAGATATTTCCATCCATATATAATAATCCATTATTTGAGTCCATACCATGCCATACAAATCACAACTTCAACCTGAAAACAATGTAAAAATTAGAAAATGCACACAAAACTTGAGGTTTCCATTCATCAAACTTCAAAAATAATGTCTCCAACCCCCCAATTAGAGTTTTAGAGGTTGTACTTATACATTTACAACCAAAACCAACTATTTTCAACAAAATTTTAATTATTTTGTTGAGAAAACACCTTAATTACACTTTTGACAAGTTGCTTGACAACTTTCTTGATCAACTTTTACAATTTTTACAATATGGAACAAATTTAAACATTATTTGATAAATGACTTCAAATATGACTTCCTAAGACTCAAAAACCTATAAAATTGTTTGATAAACCTTATTATAAGACCCAATACATAAAATAGAGCAACTATTTGCAAATGGCCTCATGGAGGGTTGAAAGCAACTTGGTGCTCCTGCACCATTGAGTCAAGGATTAAAGATAGGAAGCTAATGATATCAAAGAAAAATGTGCAGCTACACATAAAAAATTTGAAGAATGCATGAAGGAAGTACTAGTATGCAAAGGTGATACAGAAACATTTCTTTTGTAATAGATGAAGTGGTAAGATGCCACACAAGGGATAAAAGATGAAATGGACTCGATTGAGTCTTAGATACTAATGCATCAAAATCTTATGATCTGGAATTAGATAGAGATGATAAAACCTGGACTGCTATAGTGGACTTGCATGATATATTTTTCACTTTGCAAAGACAAAAGGAAGAGATTATCAAGTAGCTTGTGAAGCTAAGGGACTTGGTAAAAAAAAGCACAAACCAATCTCAAGTGTCGTTGCTAGTTCTGATAGAGTTTCAAAGATAAATCCTACACCCAGTAGTGTAGAAGAAGGAGAAGAAACATTGATAGAGCTTGAGTTTCTATATAGAGTGCTTACGGTAGTGAAGAAGAGATGGGAAGAAGGAAAATAATATTGGCAAGCTATTCTTCAGAAGCTTTAGGGGTCAACATCTTTGGACTAACCATTTCTATTTCTATATATCTTTTATTTTTTCATGTTTTTAGTTTTTTTGTAAATATGTGGATGTATTAGGAGTTTTTGGTTAGCATCCTAAAGGGGAGCTAGTTCAATTTGTACATATGTGTTAAAGGGAGCACCATTTCCCTTGATGTCAAAGGTTGATAGGTACTTGTGGAGAGATACTTGTGGAGAAATTATTTGTTTTGACACATGTTGCCATCAATAACAAAGGGGGAGATTGTTAAAAGAATGAATAAGGTTGTCATTAATGAGTTGGAATTGATGTCAACACTACATAATGAACGTCAAATTAACATGATGAAATTTTATAGAAAATTTATTTTTCAAATTTCTCTTTTGGCTAAGTGTCTACATCAACAACCTCAACACACAATGCCCTCTGATATTCTAATTTGCATCTATTCAAACTATTAGATCTATTTATGTTGTTATAGCATGCTATTCATCAATGTCATTGGCATCTTATTACATAATTTTGGTTGTTTTAAATAAGTGGTTCAAAATTTGCAAGTAATAGAAGTTTGGTAGATATGGTTTACATAGTTTTTCTATTTGTTGGATATTACCTAACTATTTTGCATTCCTCTACAAATTTGAGTTAGAATTTATGGTTTTGGGAGAATGTTTTTGTACTAATGGAACCCCTTGAAATTTTTCTCCATCTTCAAGATCTTGACAAGTCTAGGGAGTTGTGGATTTTTGTTTCCTGCTAATATAAAGGGTTTTAAGTTTACTCTGGTCTTATGTGAAAACCCCTTGGAGTCTATATCTTGGCCTTTGTTTTATTTTTTGGTTCACTCCTTCTATCAGTCATCAGTCTCTTAAAGTTATAACTTTCAACGTCAAATCCCATTGAGTGACTGACCCTCTAGTTTAGTTTTACTGGCTAATCATATTTGATTATTATTTGGTAGTTATCCTAATTCGAGCTAAATATTTCCCATTAATAAAGATATTAAGCCCTTATTTCATGGTATTGGGATAATTTTAATAGGTTAGATCCCTTTTAGGGTTAATTTTTTTGACAAATGTAGGTCCTGGAGCTCCTGTGTGTCGTGTGATCGATGAAGAAAATCTGAAGTGTCGCCCGCCTACCCATTTTATTTTATCTTGAATTATTTTATTCATTCAGGCTCACAAGTGAAGGACATGTGTTCCTAATGATTGGTGGGCCTAACATCATTGAAGAGGTGTACAAGTGTTCACTAAAGCTAGATCAACGGTTGGTGATAATTGAGGTGGTTACATCTGGATTGTTTCCTACTGACCTGTCTATTTTTCTCAGTTACCATAGTGACCATATGGGCTAGCGAGTGTTTGCCACTTGTCTTATCTATGATCATTCCAAGAATTAGTATTGTTGAAACTAATCTTGATTGACAGTTGATAGCGGGTGATGTGGATCAACCTAGACTACTCCACGACGTCTCGTGTGGGCCCCATCTTCCTTTCCAGTTTCTCAATGGGGAAGTGGGTGTTTTCCATGTGGAATAAATTTTAACAATGTGGAAGGTAATGTGTGTGTTATTAATGTCCATTTATCATATGTTCCTAAAGATATTTTAATCTGATCCCTTGATATTGTGCGAGAAATAAAATTTAAGCTAGCTAATTAGTGTGTATGATGAGGCTACAAGATTTAATCTCAGCCACTCCCCATCTTCTCGTTGATAAAAGTTTCACGTGAGTTATGGCTCATGGGCTTAAGGGAAGACAAACATGTGGATTGTGGCTGAAAATACAAAGAGGCGGTAGGGCCCGTATGTTATAAACATTCGCTTCCATCTGGTCTCCTATCATTGGGCAATTGTTTTGACTATGTAAAGTTATATTTTTCATAATAAGCTAATTAAGTCAGGGTCATAGATCAATCATCTAGTTGAATGAATCAACAGTCAATATTCAAAAAAAATTGATAGAAAGAAATTCATTCTAGTTCACGCAAGGTAGTCTTAATAACTGAAAGGACATTGAGCTACCGAAGTAAGTAATTGCATGATTATTAATATTTACCTCAAAGGCATAATCTAGTATTACAAGTACACTCAGTACACTCCAAGAGTTTAGACTCTGGTCACTCAACATTTTCTCACATTGGAATCAAGGATGTCAACCTACGAGAAAATAGTAAGTCAATTATCACTTTCCTTCTGGAATTATTAAGAGGTTTTGTTTTATCAAAGATTAAGTCAGTTCGGGTTTTCTCTTGGTTCGGTTGTTAAGTTTGACATTTATAAAAGGGGATTTCATTAATTATACATTTTTATAATTCATGCCAGACCCTTACAAAAGTTGTAGGACTTCCTCAGTTAGACCAAAAAACCCTGTTTGGTTATATTTCTTGCACTATGGCCCCTAAAGAAAAAAATCTTCGTCTAAAGGGGAGGCTTCCACTCCCAAGAGACCTATGAATAAAGACCTTATGGATCAGTTACCACCTTCCACTAGTGATAAACCTAGAGGTCAATTGATTCCAAAGGGACCACAAATAGTAGAAGGTGTATATGACAAAAGAGGTTCTATCAAAGATGCTAAATTACCTTATACTGGATGGGAATTGTGTTATGGTTGGTTCAAGAACAAAAATATGGGTGTCCTAGTGGGAAACCCTTCAAACTATGATTTGGGAAAGGTAATTGTGCCAAATTTTTATATGTATGTTCATTTGTTGAAGGCAATAGATGCTAACTATGACTTGGTCACAAGGATTATTAGAACCTTTGATGGAAAAGAAATGGTTAGAATCACTAAGGAGGAATTGGGTCTTATTTTCAAGCTCACTAAATGGAGTGATGAAATGTGTAAGATAAATGAAGATTCTCTTAGAAAAGAGTATGAGAATTCCAAGACTTCATTTAGGGTCCATGTTTTACCAAGATTTCTAGCATAAATTACAGGACAAAAGATTGTGATAGGATCACATGATAAGGAACCCTTCCTTGTCAATTATTTTGTTCCTTATTTCTAGAGGACTTTCTATTCCATTTGAAAAATAATTGGTTATGATCCTTTTTCTAGAATACCAATGGCCTCGATGTATATGGCTACTCGTATCCACAATCTTCAATATTGTGTAGTATTTGATTATGTAGGATTCATTTCTAAAAGAATGCATGAGGGGCTAGTTATATTAAAGAAAGGAGAATCTTGGGTAGGATGCAGCTGGTACTCACTGCTGATGCATATGTTCTTATACAAGGGTGCAGTGTATTTTGGAAAAAATATTGATTTGGAGAGAAAGGCAGGTGATTGGGATCTACCTGTGCAATATTGGACCACTATCTTAGACAAGGATGACAGGACATATGATTATGTCACTTTTTAAAATTTGTTTTCTTCTTAATTGAAAGAAGCTTTGATTGTGAGGTTGCCCAGATTTCCCGTTGCTTTACATGACTTCTTGAGACCAAAGGAAAGAAGGCCCGAGATAGGCATTGATCATAACTGGGGAGATGTTATCTCACTCCCTGATTTTATTATTTTAAGAGTATGTGGTTCTAAGGTAGCACCTCATCTGTTGCCAAGCTTTGTGCCCAAAATAATTAGTTTCCTTGAGGTTATGTGGCAATTAGGAAATTTTGAGAATGAACATTTCTTCAATTAAGAGAAGGGAACTTTATTTCCTTTATACACTTGTTTTTCTGATTTTGTAATGACTAAAGGAGGTTGGAATAGTATCATTGAAGTGCTCAAAGGATACTGCATGAAAAGGATAATTGAAAGGATCAGATATGATCCTAAAGGTTTTATGGTCTGGTTGAATGATAGAAACAAAAGCTACAAGTATGTACACATTTTCCACTAGCCTGAGGATGTAATAAGGAATATATCTTATAGTTTTGAACAAGAAAAGAGATTGGTGATGTGGATTACATTCGATAAGATGCAAAGGAAGATAAAGCAAGAAGATCCTGATTTCAGGATCCTCGCTGAGGCTAAGAATATAATTCAAATGGTGGAGCATGTGACAAGAAATTTTGATTCAATATTACACCACCTTGAAATTGAAGGGGTGGTTAGTATAGGTAAAGGGAAATCTCCAATTGCTGAAAAACAAAGTTGAGGGGGAATCTCTTCTATTGAAGGGGAGTCTACATCACAAGCCCCTAAGGAACCATAAATAAAGTTCTTTATAAGAAAAATGGGTAAAAAAAATAAATCTAATTAACCCTATGCCCCCACTGAGCATGAGGAACATAGACCTCCTTCTCTTGTGCCACAAGTGTCTCCCCTATCTCCACTAAGGTTGATAGAGTCTAAGAATGTGGATGTTGATTCTTCACCACCTAGTAAGTACCAACAAAGGAGCCAACATTGAAAAAAGAGAAAATTGTGACCACTAGTTTAGTGGATTATTATGATGAAGGCTCTAATGATGATATTTGGGTATCCAAGAAAGAAATATAGGAAGGAGTACCAAGTAAATTTGTTGTAGGGGAAACTAGTCAATTGGGAGAAAGATTGAGTAATTTTGATCTCAGGGGGATTAATGGAAGTGATGACATGAGAGTTGAGCGATCTACTAAATTCTTGGATGATGACTCATTTGTGGAAGACTCGAGATTTTATGGAGTTTTCCTATAGGACTAAACAAAATGTGTATGTAAAAATTTTATTTGTGGAGAGGAGCCTACATCCAAAATTGCCTAATACTATCATATAGAAAAAAGTGTTAATTGAGATGAGAGCTAGGTTTCAAAACATGACAGAAAAGGAAGGTTGAGAATTGGTGAGAACAAGTGGTATCGTATTGCTACTAGAATGGGATCTAGCTTCAGCCATTACTTTTGACACAATCAAAAAATGTGATAGACCACTCTATGATACAGAGGAAGAAGCTACACTTGCATTACAAGGGTCTTCTTTCAATGAAGAGTGGGAAGCCTTGGCCATTTGGTCTTTATTCCCATGCACAATAAAAATAGACATTGTTGAGCCTCCACCTGATTACAAGGGAGGCCTAATAATAAAAAGCATGTTTAAAACATTGACCTTAGAAGGTGCAAATTTTTCTGTTCATGCTGCACAATTCACTAGGGCTACTGTGGAGTCTGTGATGATTGAGAAGGATAAACTTAGAACAAAATTTGAACAATTTGATAGTCAAGTATGGAAATGTTGAGAGAAATAATATGCAATTACATACAAACATAGCATTGTTAGAGGATGTATTGCAAAATTTGCAACCTAGAAAGCTTAAACAAGATGATATTGACTCTCCCACTACTATACAAGAGGATATATCCCCTGAAATTACAGCTGATGTAAGTACTTCATGGGAAATTGTGCCATATAATATGGGAAATGTTCACATTTTAATAGTGGAACCCAATATATCAGAAGGGTCAAAGGATGAAGGGGATGTCAAAAGGGAGGAATTGCTTAGACAATTAAGTGAATACAAAGAAAGATGTCAAAATCATCATCAAGATAATTTTAAGAGCAATATGAGGATTGTCATAGCAGTCCTGGAGCATTTGAAAATAAAAGTGAACAACAGACTAAATAGTATTCACTATATCTATTCATCCATGGTTGATGCCATAAAAATGTTTGATACCAACAGAGAAAAATCTGTCCCATTTATGGAGATCTGGATCCCCAGAAAACAAGATTTGATACTGATGGGGATTAGGGTTAAGCATGATCCTAATCCACTTGAGAGGTTTAAGCCTATTATTCTTATAGTAAATAAGATTGAGGAATACAGAGGGAATGTTGAAACATTGGAGAACATGATAAAGGAATTGGTGAAATCTTTCCATGAGTCTCATCATGGTCTTCTCCCATCTATCTTAAGGAGTGATGGCAACATTAAGACTCTACATGAATGGAGAAGTGAAGTAAATAGTGTTATTTCAAATCAAGGTATAAAAATCTATCAAAAATTTGATATGAACACATTGATAGTGAATATGGATATGTTAGTCCATGTTGAGACTATATTGCTAGAATTTGATAAGGAGGCTAACTAGATTGTCACCAAGTCTGCACCTTATAGACAAAGGGCGAATGAAGCAATGAATTTTGATTGGCCTACAAAATGAGAATTCCTAGCATGGAAAGGCAAATATTTTGAAGGACTGGGGGTTTACACTAAAGATGGAAAGTTAATGATTTGAAAGTTTGAGGTCTACAACCATGATGAATAACAGACAAATGGGAGTGGACTACATAGCTTAGATTTAGTACAGATTAGGCTTATGTTAAAGTATGGAAAATATAGTGCATCTTATTCAAGGTTGTTTTGATGACAAGGATACAGACTAGGCCTTACCTTTTGTCTTTTTATGTTTTCCTCGTGCTTTTCCTTCTTTTCATTTTTGGTGCGTGGGCACAAGTTTTGAGGAAAATTTTTGGTTGAACCCATTTTGAAGATTCGACCTGATCTCTTACAACGACCAAGGACTACATTCATTTCTTCACATGTCTCCCACCTCTTAGGAGTATGTTGTAATTGAATGAAAAAATATTTGGTACAATGGTTCAATAGGGTTTTGACATGTGTACTTTTTGGCCCGAGGCTTGTTTTTTCTCCTTCATTTCTATAAGATGGAATTTAGGGCCAGGAAGTAGAGGTTCATTGTTTTATGCAATTAACATAGTGAATTGTAAGAGATATATTAAGTATTCTTTCAAAGTTTTTGTCTTAAGTTTTAGAGTTCATAATCATGTATGTATTTTGGATAACATCAAAGAAAAATATACATTGAGAAATACCAATTTAAAGGCTATTGTCTCTCGTTACATTCATTTTATGAGTTATGAATGAAAGTAATCGAGGATGTCTTTTATTTGTCTCCATTGTTTACCAATGGATGTTTGATTTTATTCTTGATTATTGATTCAATGAATTAATGTAAATGCTTGGATGAGATTAATAACTCATAAGAATCAAGTGCTAGGATATTGATAAGTAGTATTAGTCATGAATGTGATAGGAGAATGTTGTAATGCATTGTCTCTTGAAATTATACATTGCTATTTGTGAATTTTTATCTAATCATATAGACTAGTTATGACTTTGTGCTCGAGATGAAGGCACCGGTTCATATAAAGTATTCAAGATCCATTTTTTTCATTAATTCTTCAATTGATCACTTTTAGTTTACAAAATATTGTGGTTACTATTGTAGTTGTTCTATGTTGCATTCACACCTTCTCATGTTTTAAGTATAATACATTGATGAATGAGCCACCAACTTATTTAATGTATTAGGATCTTGGGCAGCTTAATGAGAAGCATTTGTTATTGGAAATGTATATGATTATAATTGTATGAATTTAGAAGTATACATTGTGGGATAACCCTCTTGGGTTTCACAGAGCTCGATGTGTAGGAGTAGAATTTTTGCAACTTCCATTTTGAGTAATAATTATTGGAAATGGTAAAGTCCATATCTATTTTTGGAGATGCATTTGGTTCTTAAAAAACAACCAACAGATTAGCGACTCTGTTAGGGATAGCTAAGTCGAAAGTCTCTAGTTTAGATCAAGTATTGTCAGAGTCAAGTGTTTTGTTATAATACTCTCCACCATGTGAAGAATAACTAGTTTAAATTCTATTGCATCGGTCATATCACCCTTAGTCTTATGTGTCAATTCTTGTCTCATTATGTCACCTTGTGTCGGGTTATTTTAAATTTTTCTCTTGTAACAAGTACAAAGTCAGGAACCAATCACTTAATATTTCCTAGTATCCTAGGTGGTGACTCTGAATTCTCTAACACTAGTGTACAATTAAGTTCTCAAAAGGAACGTGAGAAAAGGGATTCTGAAATATTTGACATCATGAAGAAGACAAGAACTTATCCAAAAAAAAATCCTGAGTAGAAGGTAGAATCTAAACCTGCTAAAGAGAAACAACCCGCTTAGGTAAAGAAGGGTTTTGAATCAAGTAAGTCTATTGATTCTCCTATTGAGACTTCTCCTACGTTTAATATTGAAGTAAGTAGTTCCAGTACCCATGAGAAGGCACAAGATGTTGAAGGATCAAACATAGACCAAGGAAGTTTCCCAACTGAGCAAGTGTTTGATACTAAGCTTAATATTTCAAAAGAGGAGGATAGGTGGGAGTTCTAGGGAAATGATAGGAATTTTTTGAGCCTTTGACCCCTAGAGTTGGTTTTGTTTTAAATAAATAAAAATTTAATCCAAGAGGTGAAGCCACTAGGCGACAAGTGCATCTCTCTCTTAAGGAAGATCCTATTGACCAACATTACTATACTCCTGCCCCAAGTGAGCATGGAGATGTCTTGGAAAATGAGGAAGACATGGATAGATATATGAAAGCTATGGAAGAAGAAGAGCTCAGACTCTGAGAAGAAGAAGAGAATAGATTGATAGAATTAAAGGAAAGGGAAGATATGATTAAAACTAAACAACTAGAGAGAGATACCAAAAAGAAAAAATGGAGAAAATGAGAGAAGATGCAGTTAGACACAAAACCTTTGAGGGAAATCTTTGTAGGTTCACTTCCAAAATGACCAATGACATTCTTGAAGTAACAATCCCAATGGGAACATCTACTAATAATACCTATACCACATCTATCTCCACTACTAAATCCCCATAGCCTCTTGTTATTTCTAAGAAGATGACATTTGTGGATCATGGGAAGAGACCCATTAATCAACCTAACTAAACATCCTTCAATACTAATAGTAGTATTAGTACTTCATCTACTGAAATCCTCATGCAAAAGAAAAAAATCACTCCAACCCCATCTACTACACCTCCAAATCTTGAGATATTGAGGTTAAAAATGGAGAATGAAAAGTTGCAAGAAGATTTAAAAAAAGCCGAGATGGAAGCTTCAAATGTAGAGATGGCTAGGAAGATCGCCTTCCTTAAAATGTCCACATCCACTCTAGATTCTTAAAGTTCTAGACATAACAGTACCAAGTTAGAGAATAATATGTCTATGGGGCACATTCTTAGTGGAGGAGGTGGTTGTGACCAAGGTGGTGGAGGTGGAGGAAAGGATAAGAATAGCAATTCTTATTCTGAGGATGATGATAAAAGGATTAAAAAAGGAAGTGGTGATGGTGAATGTGGGAAGGGTAAATATAATAGCTACTCTGATAATAAGAGAGATGATGAGAAAAAGGATAGTCATAGGGATTGAAATACTAGGAGGCCACTCCAAGTAGATAGATACCAGTAGTTATGTTTCACCGGAATACCTAGTTACCCTAACCCATTCCCTATGGATTTCAAACTTGCTTTAGTCAAATTATTTTGTAATAATGCCTTCAGTGGTGAAGACCATCTCAGAGTATTTACAAATGTTATGAATTATTTTGAGGCAGAGGTAGAATATGTCATCATGAATTTGCTAATGCAGTCTCTCATTGAAGATGCTTGAGAGTGGTATAGAAGCTTTCCTGCTGAGCATTGGATCCTGGGAGGAATTCAAAAGGATTTTTAGGGAACAATATGGTGACAATATTGATTCAAGTTTCTTGTTGAATCAATTTAATACTATTACTAAAGGTTCCAATGAATCTATTGTAGAGTTTAATACAAGATTCCAAAATGCTAGAAAGAGATTTCCTCCTTTGTTACAATCGAATGATCTTATATGTATGGTAAATTATTGCAATTCTTTTGATGCAAAAATGAGCTACCACCTGCTAGATAAGAACCCTTAGACATTGAGGGAATCCTTTAAGATGGTGGAGCATATTGAAAATATTAGTAGAGCAATTGGTAAAGTTGGTAGGAGAGATGATCCAAAACTTTTCAGAGGATCAAAAAAGGAAGATAAAAGTTCAGTCACTAAAGGAGAAACTATTAAGGACAAGTTTGAAAGTTTTATGAAGACTGTGAATGACAAGATTGTGAAACAAGAAAAGGTGCAACCAAAACATTATCAAAGAAATGAAAGACTTCCTAGGTTACAAGACCACCCATACAATAAGAATTGTTATAATGGAAATCCTATTCCAAATAATCAAAGGAACACTCAAAGTAAATTCCCTCCAGATCCTCTTCAAAAACAATTAGAGAATTTTGTTGAAGATACCCCCTAGTGTATGACTTGTCAAATGCCACACTCTTCTCAACAATGTGCAGTTGCACAAATGGTTGAGGTAGATGAGAACATTCCTAGAGAGCCTGATCAATAGAATGAAGAAGATAATAATGTACTTATGGAAATGGGTGACTCTGATGTAGCCAGTAGTGAATGCTCTTTTGATAAAGTTTTTTTTGAAATGGATGTGGATGACCAAAGACAAGTAGCTAGTATATATCATCAACAAGTATTTTTCGATGAGGATGTTGACAATGAAGTTGAGGTTTACAATTTGGAAGCAATTGAAGAATGTACTTCATTAAGAAGACCCTCAGAGGAAGAGATTGCAAGATATACTGCACCTTTATCAACTTAGGCTAGAAGTTCCTATCATTTGAGAAACATAATATTTAGAGGTGAGCAAGATAATCCTGTTGGTCTTTTCATCAAAGAGAAGATCACCAAGAGTAAAGAACACAAGCCTGATAGAAAATTGGAAACAACCAAAGCTAAGGAAAACAAGGAAGATAAAATTTGGGCTAAAAAAGTGGAAAATTCAAAGTCTCCTCAAGAGTTCAAGCCTCCAATTGCAAAGGTAAAGACATAAAAGGAAATTCCTAATGTCGTAATAAAAGATGCTAAGCATAGAATTAAAGCAACAAGAAATCAATACAAGGTGAGAAATAGTGAACAAGGTATGCTCCCAATTTAATTACCTAAATACACCCCTGCTGATATGTTTCAATTACTTAGCCAAGTAAAGGTTTTTGTACCTTTTCTTGAAATAATGAGAATAGATGAACATAAGAATAAGGCAGTGACCCTTATCAATGGTGTTTCTATAGCCTGTAATGATTTCGTGGAGCCCACTCCACCTAATTTAAATGAAAAGTATAGGAAAGACAAAGAGGTTGAGGGAGTTATTACTGAAATTCCCCATATCTTCCTAGGAAATTCTATAACTACTTGTCTTGACAAGATAGACCCATTTTTCCTCACCTTAATGGTTAGGGGAAATTTAATAAAAAAATTATATTATAGATTCTAGAGCATCCAATAATATCATGCCAGCTAAGATCATAGATGCACTAATATTGAAAGTTGATAGCTTGCATGGCAAGTGTTGTGCTATGGATGCAAGAGAAGTCCCTATTAGTGGTGTGATAAATGAACTTCTTTATAAACTAGCAGGCTACCCAAAGAAAGAATTCAAAATGAGTGTCGTAGTGGTAGATATCCCACCTGATTATGGAATGTTGTTATCTCAAAAATGGAGTGCATCCATGCGAGGCAATATGTAGTGTGATATTTCTTATGCCACTTTCCCCATTGAAGGTAAGGATGTTCAAGTAATGAGAAAACAAAGGGTGCCACATATGTTTGAGCATGCTCTTGAGGATGATACTGTTATGTTTAGACACTAACATTAGTGATTTCAAAATAGAAGTACCAAGCGAGATGGAGAGGTGTCTTACACCAATAGAAAATGAAATGTCAGGGTTTTCTAACAAGGATGGACTTTGGAAAATTTATTTTGATGGTGCAAGTTACAAGGAAGGCCCAGGTGCAAGGATATTCTTGGTAGCTCCTAGTGGTAATAATTACATGTTTTCTTTCACATTATCTTTTGTCTGTACGAATAATGTGACAGAGTATGAAGCCCTATTATTGGGATTGAAATTGGCTGAAAAGCACAGAATAAAGAATTTGATAGTAGTTGGTGATTATGAGAAGGTAATTTCCCAGGTAAGAGTTAAATATGCCTACAAAAATAATGGGTTGAAGCAATACAATTTTTTTGTCTAGGATTCCATTGAGCAATTTGATGCTTTTGGAATTGACTGGATGGAAAGAGGACAAAATAGAGTAGCCGACTTACTTGCTAACATTGCACTAAGAACTGATGACATAACTTTTATAGGAATTTCTAAGGTGGAGGTATAGGCAAGGCCTTCTATTCCTGATAATGTCTACAACTGGTAGATATTCAATGATGATGAAGACATTCTTAGATTTTTGAATTGTGCAAATCAATATAAAATTCAAGAGATTGACTTTGATGGATTTGTTGAGAATATTGATGGGCAAGATACCGTGTTTGGAAAAGAGACCATCCAGTTAAAAATGAATAAAATCCCTAAAGGCCTGGTAGCTCTTCAAAGGTTCTTTGATAGTAAGGATAGAAGCAAGGTCAAAATAGTTGTTGCTCACCCAGAGGACCTGGAGGAAATAAATTTTGGGACTGAAAATTCTCCTAAGAAAGCTTACATAGAAAAGAAGATGAAGCCAAAGGTAAAATAAATGCTAGTTTCCTTGCTCAGAAAATACATGCATCTCTTTGCTTGGTCATATGATGACCTAAAGCTTATAGGGAGGAACTATTTCAACATGAGGTTCCTCTGAAAGAGAATACTAAACCTTTTAGGCAAAAGCAAAGACCGATTAATCCAAGGATAGCTCCCAAGATGAAAGAGGAGTTGATAAAGTTAAGAGATGCAGGCATCATTAAGCCAATAAGACATTCTTCATGGGTATCTAATTTGGTGCCAGTAAGAAAAAAAATGGTGACGTAAGACTGTGTTGATTTTAGAAACCTAAATGTATCTTCACTCATGGACAACTATCCATTGCTGAATATGGAAGCCATGTTACAAAATATAACTAGCTATGAATTACTATCAATGATGGATATTTTTTCAAGTTACAATCAGGTAAAGGTAAAGGAGTCTAAGCAATATTAGACATCATTTACCACTCCTTTGCGTACCTATGTTTATGGCAGAATTCCTTTTGGCTTAACAAATGCAGGTGCTACTTTTAAAAGAGCTATAGATGTAGCCTTTTTAGATTTTATTGATTTATTTATGTTTTCTTTGGATGTTGTGGTTGTCATTGATGTCAACACTATTAGCATTGGTTTCTTCAAGGTTTTATATGTCGAGGATATTGAGAAATTTATAATAAATATGTTGAAGGTTGCCTGTGAACTTGTGAATTTCAGTATGGTGGAAAGTTTAGTATGATGGTATTCAAAAAATTTTCTTTAAAGGGTTTGTTGCTGAGCCTATCTAGTTTATACTTTGGAAGTTTCAAAGCTGTGCATCAAGATTGGAGCAAGTTGTGAGTTTCTATGTTCCTATAGTTATTTTGTTATTATAGCTGGTGTTTCTAGAAGAAGAGAATATAATTCTCATAATTTGAGTTGTTGTGTATGCTCTTATGATGTTCATTGATGTTTCTATATCATAATTTATCTTTGTTACATGTCTGCATTGATCAGTGTGATTGTGATCAAAGATTTTTCCTTTGTGTGTTCGAGTTTTCATGTTCTTCGCCGACATGGTGGGTGTAGCGTGTTGTAGATCCTCGTGGATTAATTTTTGAATGCTTGGCACATTTGAGGATGTTGTTTTAGGTCTTCATTATGTTGTGACTAACTTCAGTTGATACGCATTGATATTTTTTCATGAATTGGGCTAACAGTTTGTATTCATTTATTCTTTTATTTTTGGTCGACAAAGTTGTTGATGTAACTCCATGAAGCAGATATATAAGAGCGATTGTTTCTTCATTTTGAAGTGTGTGTGATTTATGTGTGAGAAGTGTGTATATGAAATGTGCAAATAAAGATCAGATCATTCGATTGTAGAGAAGAGTGTGAAGGAGTTTGCATGAAGTGTGAAGAAGTGGTTCTATACCTAATCAAAATTGTCATCAGGGTTTTGAAGAAGCTAATTTCTCAGTTCCACCTCTTCAAATGCATTTAATCTGAAATTTTTATGTAAGAAAGTGTGTCTTCTTTGAGCAGTGAGCTCTAGGCAGTGTGCCTGAATGCATGTGAAATCCTTATTTATTTTTCTTATAATTTTAATATGGTATAACTTGTGGATTAACCTCCACCATGGTTTTTCCCCTAACATAGTTTCCACACAAAAATTATTGGTGTCATGTGTGTTTCTGATATGTTGTTTATTTATGCTTTCACTATTATTTAGCTGATATGAGATTAAAGTTTAATAAGGTTAATTTTTATTAATTTATGTGACAATTGATTCACCCCCATCTCAGTTGTCTATCCTTGTTTTTCCAACAACTGGTATCAGAGCAGGTTCTTCTGAAGAAGTTTAATAGCTTGAGGTGATCCGAGATGGCATCATACAAGAAGGATAGTCCTAGATTCTATGGAAGGCTAGAATGAAGTGTCATTTAAAGTGCATTGGTGACCCCTTCTAGAAGATTACAAAGAACTAATATGTTATTCCTCAAAATGGTCCCTCTACTCTAATGAGATCAAAGAAGCTGAAACAAATATCAGGGCTATAGAAGCATTATTAAGGGCTCTGATAGATTCAAAGATGAAAAAATCGATTGGCTTGAAAATAACATATGAGATCTGGAAGAAGATGGAAACATTGTATAAAGGAGATGCACAAGTGAAAGTTTCTAAGCTACAAAGTCTGAAAGGAAAGTAGGAAAACTTGAAAATGAGCGAAGATGAAAACATCATTTCTTTCATGCAAAAAGTAAATGAACTAGTGATGGGCATTAGATGTGTCAGTGGAATCTTGGATGAAGAAGAAATTGTAGCTAAAGTTCTTAGATCATTGCCTACTTCTTACAAAATGAAAGCTCATGCTATTGGAGAGCTCAAATAGTAACAAATATGACAAGAGATATGTTGATTGGTAAGCTTGCTACCTTTGAAATAAGTGAATTTGGTTAATCCACCCCAAAGACAAAATTTGCTTTTAAAGCTGCTCTATTTGGAAGAAACCAACATAGAATGATCCAGGAGAAAGTTCTAGAAAGACATTCAAGTATGAAGATGAGATGAAATAGATTGAAGATGAAGAAAGAGAGTTAGAAGAGCTAGAAAAATTCATTGTGAAAAGAAAATCCAGAGGACAAGGTAAGTATAAAGGAAATTTTCCTATTAAATGTTTCTCTTGCAATAAGATAGGTCATTTTGCATCAAGGTGTTCTGAAAGAGTTCCTAGGTTCAAACCTAATAAGCCTAGATTTCAAAATAAATGTTATTATGCTGAAGAAGGTTTTACTGATGAAGAATCCTACAAATAAAAAAAAAATGAAGATGGATGGGTATTCATTGCTATCAAGGAAAATGGTCTAGTGTCCACTGAATCTGCTAATGACAAGAATGTTGAGAAAGATCTTGCAACAAGAATTGAAGGAAAGGATGAGTGGGTGATTGATAGTGGATTCTCACATCATATGACTGGTGACAAAAGCAAGTTTCTAATCTTGGAGAAATATGATGGTGGTGTTGTAAGATTTGGAGACAACAATGCTGGTGTGATATGTAGAAGAGGCACTATTTCTCTTGGTGGTAAATATAATAATGATGATAACATTTATGTTGAAGGATTGAAGCATAACCTATTGAGTTTTGGATAGATGGCTGACAAGGGATACAATCTTGAGTTCAAAGATGGAAAATCCAGGATACTGGGAAGTTTTGGAAATGTAATTGCTTCAGGTACAAAGACAAGAGGTAACATTTTTCACCTAAGTGTTGCTAATGAAAGTTTCTTAATTTCTCAATTTGATGTAAGCTGGTTATGGCATAGGAGGTTGTGTCATGTGAATTTTGATAACATTGTCAAAGTAAGCTCCACTCAAATAGTTAGAGATCTTCCTAAGCTAGTGAAGCCTACTAACACCATATGCAAGGAATGTCAGATGGGAAAGTAGACTAGAATTTATTTTCGAAGCATACAACATCATTCTAATGGAGTGTTGGAGCTAGTGCATACTGATCTATGTGGTCCCTCCAGAATTAGAAGTCTACAATGAGAAAGGTGCTTTATGTTGCTTGTTGATGATTACTCTAGGATGATATGGGTTGCATTCTTGAGAGAAAAACATGAAGCATTAGAAAATTTCAAAAGTTTCAAAGCTATGGCCGAGAATGAGATAGGTTTAAAGATTAAATGCTTAAGGCCATCCAGAGGTGGTGAGTTCACCTCATAAGAGTTCAATTATTTTTGTGAAGATCATGGAATCAAAAGACAGTTATCTGCTCCCTGAACTCCTCAACAGAGCGGAGTTGTTGAGAGAAAGAACAAAAAAATTCTAGATGCTTCTAGAACTATGATGTTGGAAGGTAATGTTCCTCATATCTACTAGAGAGAAATTGTAAGCATTCTTGTATATACTATCAACTGGGTAAATGTCAATGGTAATTCTAGTAAGACTCCTTTTGAATTGTGGTTTAGTTATAAGCCTACTGTTAAATATTTCAAAATCTTTGGAAGTAGATGTTATATCAAGAGAGATGAATATATAGGAAGGTTTGATGCTAGGAGTGATGAAGGAATCTTTCTGGGTTACTCTACTAAGAGCAAGGCCTACCAGTGCTATAATAGAAGATTAAGGAAAATGGTTGAAAGTGAAAATGTCAGAGTTGATGAAGACACTGCTAGATCATCCAAATACTGTGGGTATGATTTAAATGACCAAAATGATAGTACTAATAATGGAAAGAATGCTTAGACACAAAATAAAGTTCAAATTGTTCTAGTGAATCAAGAAGGAGAAGCTAGTGGAAGTGTAGAAGAAAGAACAAAAGAACTAGAAGTTCAAGAGAATCCCAAAGTTCTGCGGTATGTGAAGCTAAATCATTCTAAAAATTGGATTATAGGAGATAAGAACAAAGGTGTGCAAACTAGAAGAGGAATTGTAGAAGATTATTGTTTGATTTTCAAGACTAAGCCCAACAATGTCAATGAAGCATGTAAAGATGAATATTGGATGGAAGAAATGAAGGAAGAACTGATGTAGATAGAGAAAAATGATACATGGATTCTTGTTCCTAGACCTTAGGAAAAAAATGTGATTGGAACCAAATGGGTCTTTCAGAATAAGCTGAATGAACAAGGTGAAGTGGTCAAAAATAAAGAAAGGCTGGTATGTAAAGGGTACTCACAGATGGAAGGTATTGATTTTGAAGAAACCTTTTCCCCTATTTCTAGAATTGAAGTTGTAAGATTGTTTCTTGCTTATGTTGCTTTTAAGAACTGTAAAGTCTATCAAATGGATGTAAAGTCAACATTCTTAAATGGTGAGGTAGAAGAAGTATATGTTGAGCAACCAAATGGATTTCAACTGACAAATAAATGAGATATGGTTTATCGATTGAAGAAAGAACTGTATGGACTCAAACAAGCCCCTAGAACCTAGTATGCTAGACTGGATAAATACTTGTTGAGGCTTGGATTCAATAAAGGTATTGATGATAGTAATTTATATTTTAAGATGGATAAGGATACAAAGTTGATCGTTGAAGTCTTTGTTGATGACATCATTTTTGAAGGTGATGATGACTTATGTATAAATTTTGCTGATGAAATGAAAAGTGAGTTTGAGATGTCAATGATTGGAGAGCTGAAATTCATTTTGCGATTACAAATTACTTAGTTAGATAATGGAATGTTTATATCACTGTCCAAATATGTAAGAGAGTTACCTAAAAAAATTTGCATGGAAGACTCAAAGCCAGTTGTTACGCCCATGGTAATCGGATGCAAGTTAACATAGAATGATTATTCTCCTAAGGAAAATCAAACAAGATACAGGACAATGATTGGTGGATTACTTTATTTGACTTAGACTAGACTTGACATCATGAATGTTGTATGTATGGTTGCTAGATATCAAGATGATCCAAAGGAATCTCATGTGATTGTTGTAAGAGAATTTTTAGATACTTGAAAGGGACAGTTGATTTTGGTCTTTGGTATCTTAAAGATGATGATCTTACCTTGAGCGCCTTTACTGATGTAGATTGGGTAGGAGATGTGGATGATAGGAAAAGTACTAGTGGTGGTGTATTCTTCTTGGGGAAGAAGTTGGTGTCTTGGTTAAGAAAAAAGCATAATTCCATTTCCTTATCAACTGCTGAGACAAAATATATTGTTGTTACAAACAATTGTACTCAAATAATATGGATGAAGTAGATGTTGAGAGATATCAAAATTGAGTATGATGAGCCTATTGCTATATTTTGTGATAATTCAAGTTCCATAAACATTTCTAAGAATCCAGTGCTGCATTCAAAGATAAAACATATATCTATCAAATATCACTTTTTGAGAGACAAAGTGAGTGATAAAGAAGTTAGACTGGAGTATGTGCCTAACAAGGAACAAATTGAATACATCTTCACTAAGTCATCTCCTAAGGATACTTTTGAATATCTTAGAGGGAAGTTAGGGGTGATTACCCCTCCAAATCAGAACTAAGATGCAACTCTTTGCATTATTTTGTGCATTTACAGTCATATCTTGTTTCAAATTGATGTTGTGGTGGCTGCTACTCTAGGGGAGTAGTCAAATGATTTAGATATGTGGTCCAGAGCTTGTGTACCTTTTCCATTGATTTAAAAGGGGGAGAATATTAATGTGAAAACTTTGTAAGAACTAAGGGGGAGAAGAGTAATGTGAAAAGATCCAAAAGTAAGGGGGAGAAGAATAGTATGAGAAGAGCAATGTGTAAAGAGTTAGTTGTGTTGATGGTATTTTTCACATCATGTGTTGCCATAAATTCCAAAGGGGTAGATTGTTGGATGTTGTGGTTGTGTTGCTGATATGTGGTTGTCATTGGTGTCAACACTATTAGCATTGTTGTCTTGAAGGTTGTAAATGTCGAGGATATTGAGAAAATTATAATAAATATGTAGAAGGATACCTATGAAGCTATGAAGTTCAGTGTCGTGGAAAGTTTAGTATGACGGTATTCAGAAGTTGTGCTTTAAAGGGTTTGTTGCTGAGCCTATCTAGTTTATTTATGTAGAGTGGCAGGGAAGGAAAACACACAACCAAAGATGGTAAAGACACTCAAACTCAATGCTTCTCTCAAATACTCTTATCAAGAGTCATAAACTCCATTACTCTTTTAAGAGATCAACCCCACACACCTAGGGTTCACAAATCAGACCACTCAATAGGTTTGAAAACATTTGAATCATGTCTAATTTGATCAAAATAAGGATTTAAAACCATCTAGCACTTGGGTTTCAACGAACACCTAACACTATGGTGATTTACACCCCTTTTTCTCAAAAGGCTAGCAGCCTTCACCCTGTAGGACAATCAATTTAAAATCCACAAGGAGGACTATTATGACACAAAACCATTGGATTCAAACACCCCAAATTGACCTCTACCAAGTCTCAAAACCTTTTCCCATGACTTTCAAGGCACAAACCACAATAATCCATTCTATTGTTGCTCCAAGAGACCCAAATTACATACCTACACCTAGGTCTTGACTATATAGGCTCTCCCCTTCACCCCAAAGCCAAAAATAAATCTCCTACAAGTTTTCCATACCTATTACCATCATTCCTAAGTTATTTTTGAACAGATTATTCATATTCAAGCAAAAACTTACTTTTTTGGTTTATCAATTAGGCTTGCCACATAGAGATGTCAAGCCAAAAACATTGCACCACTTCCTCCAATGAGCCTTCTGTTCCCCAATACCTTGATTAAATAGTATTAAAGCATCATATATTCCATCCCATAAGGATTTAGCCACTTTAAAATGTGGGAATGGAAGAAATCCACATTTTTCTATGAAAACCCGGATTTTAAGGGTTTTCAGACCACCCAGGAGTAAAATTAAGGTATCTCCCTTATTACTTAATGAAATCTCACCACTGCAATGAATAAAGAAATATTATTCAATTACCTATCCAAAAATTACACTCTTCTAGTATAAAACAAAATGTACATGCCGTACCAAGTACGAGATCAACAAATTCTATAGGAAAAACATTGGGTTTGAGACCACCTGACAATAAAATGGGGATATCTTGCTAAATTCTCAATAAACACTCACCAATACAATTCAAAAATAAATTTTATTGAATTATATATCCAACCACTATAGGATTAGAGTGTGGAACAATACATAAAGTCTGTACAACGTACGGGATCAACAATTTCTTTATGAAAAACACATAAAACAACAACTTCTTCTTAGAAAATCCTTCCAAACTTGTTCAACAAACTTTCCTCAACCAAGAGAGGAATATTTGAAGCCTCCTAAATCCCTCAAATTTCCTCCAACTTCCATTTGAATCAGTTGGCTATTGGAAACATAATTAGACTTCATTTTTTACTCTTTAATGCCTAATTAAGGCAATTTAACCAACTTTCCTCAATTCGCCTACAAAGATGCCTCCAAACTATATGAAAGGAATCCAAGCCCACTAAATTAAGCAAGGTGACTCCCCTCAAGTGTTAAGTTACACCAAAGCATCCTTATTTCTTAATTTTCCAAGGTGTACTAGACTTACAAAAGGAGGATAGAGTCCTTGTTTGTACAAAGAGTTGGTCACCAAGACCAATATTCCACCACAAACCTAGGAGACCTATTAAAAAGCATTGAAATGGTCCTTAGGACCTTATTCTAACAAAAAAAAAAGAAACAAAACACAAAAAAAAATTCTAGGTCTATTGGACCCATGGGTGCTCTTGCACCATACTCCCAAGCAAGAGAAAGATCTCAAGTCCTCTTTGAGATCAGGTCTTCTACAGTAGTCCCATGTTTTTTAATGTTAGTTTCAGATATCCAAGTGGCATCTTATTTAGTTAGACCTTGCCACTTAACCAAATACTCCTTGTAGACCTTCCTTCTAGTCCTCTTTGTCTCCTTGGTGTCTAGGATGCATTCAAGAGTCACAGGTTTGCTATGGGGTAGGTCCTTTACCCAATCTTCATCCTCCATTGGTGTTGAACCTATTGAATGCCCAAGATTCACAAAAGATTTGAAAGGATACAAATCAAAAACATTAAAGATAGGAGAGATTGCCACCCCAGGAAGCAACTCTATTTCATAAGCATTTTGGCCAAACTTGTGGACCACCTTGCAGGGTCCTATCTTCTTCATCATGAGTTTAGTATAATTTCCCTTTGGAAGAATCTCCTTCTTCAAGTGAGCCATCACTAAATCTCCAACCTTGTATTGAACATCCCTCTTCTTCAAATCTGCTCTTTCTTTGTACTTCTCAACATTCTTTTGTAGAGTTTCCTTCACTTGTTGATGGATATTCTTGATTGTAATAGCAAAGTCCTCTCCTTGAGCACTTCTCCTATCAAATCCTTGTAGATAGCTCAATTCATAGACCCCTCTAGGATGCATGCCATAGACTACTTAGAAAGGGCTCCTACCAATGCTCCTATTCATGGAGTCATTGTATGTGAATTCAGCCTGAGGTAAGATCAAATCCCAAGCTTGTCCATGCTCCTTGGTAAGACATCTGAAGAGATTTCCCAATTATCTATTTACCAATTCATTTTTTCCATCCATTTGGGGATGGTATGTAGAGCTAAAGGACAATTTTGTGCTAAGCTTCTTCGACAAGGTCCTCCAAAAGTGACCTATGAATTTAGAATCCCTGTCAGAAACAATACTTAAGGGAAATCCATGTATTCTAACAATCTCCTTATAGAAGAGACCTGCTATACTAGATGCATCATTAGTGAATTTACAAGGAAGAAAATGAGCCATCTTACTAAACCTATCAACCACCACAAAAACACTATCAAAATCTCTTTGGGTCCTAGGCATCCCCAATACAAAATCCATACTTACACTCTCCCAAGGACTATTGGGAATGGGAAATGGTTGATAGAGCCCTACATTTGATGAAGTTCCCTTCGCTCTTTGGCAGATTGTGCATCCTTCCACAAAATTTCTCACATCCACTTGCAGCCTTGGGAAATAGTAGTACCTCCTTACTTGTTCCAAGGTATTATCAAGGCCAAAATGACCTCCAAGACTCCCACTATGTTTCTCCTTTATAATATTCTCCCTCATTGAGCATTTAGGCACACAAAATTGCCTTCCTTTAAAGAGAAAACCATTCTACAATAGCAAATCAGAGTATTCACCATGAAAAGTATTCAAATGTTGATCACAAACATTGTATACCTCCTTAAAATATGCATCTTCATGATACATGTCTTTCAATGCATCAACCCCCATGCTTTGGAGTTGAATATCTTGCACCACAAGTTCCCTTCTACTGAGAGCATTTGCCACCTTGTTTGCTTGGCCCTTCTTATGTTTTATTGTGAATGTATAGGCTTGTAATGACTCCACCCACTTCATGTGCCTATGATTGAGTTTATCCTATGCATTCAAGAAACTCAAAGCATGATTATCAGTATAGACAACAAATTCTTTAGGTAACAAGTAGTGCCTCCATTTTTTGAGGGCTTGATCCATAGAATACAATTCCAAATCATAGGAAGAATAATTCATCTTTGCTCCATTCAACCTCTCACTAAAAAATGCAACAGTCTTCCTTCTTGGCTCAAGACAACCCCTATTGCTTGGTTACTAGCATCACATTCAATTGTAAAAACCTTATCAAAATCAAGGAGCACAAGTATAGGTTTTTGTGCTACTCTCCTTTTTAGATATTCAAACCCTTTATTAGCCTCATTGGTCCAAGAAAACTTACCCTTGTCACCTCCTTTGATGGTGTCCAATATGGGTGCACAAATTTGACTAAAGTTCTTGATGAACTTTCTATAAAATATTGCAAGTCCATAAAAGCTTCTCATATCTACCATGGATTTTGGTGTTGGCCAAGTAAGAATAGCATCCACCTTTGAAGGATCCATCTTCAAACATCCCTTGGAGATGAAAAATCCAAGGTACACTAGTTATCCCTTCATAAATTCATGATTTTCCATGTTGATCAGTAGCTTCTCCTCTTGTAACCTCTTCAATACCATGTCAAGGTGCTTTAAATGTTCTTCTTTAGACCTGTTAAACACAAGAATATCATCTAGATAAACCACAATAAAATTTCCAATGAAAGGTCTCAATACCTCATTCATAAGGTGCAAAAAGGTGCTAGGGGAATTTGACAACCCAAAGGGGATCACCAACCATTCATAGAGGCCCTCATTAGTCTTAAAAGTTGTCTTCAATCCATCACCCTCTCTGATCCTTATCTGATGATAACCACTTTTCAAATCAATCTTGGAAAAGTAGGATCCCCCTGCTAGGCAATCCATAAGGTCCTCCATTCTTGGCATTGGGAACCTATATCTGATTGTGATCCTATTAATGGCTCTTGAATCAGTGCAAAGCCTCCAATTCCCATCCTTCCTTTGGTGCTAGGATAGTAGGAACAACACATGGGATAAGACTCTTTCTCACTAGCCCCTTATCCAACAAATATTGCACTTGTCTTGCAATCTCCTCATTCGGAGCCGGTGTCATCTTATATGCAGCCTTATTGGGAAATATAGCCCCTGAAATCAGATCAATATGGTGGCTTATATCCCTAATGGGAGGTAGGGAACTAGGTAGTTCATTTACCATTATTTCCTTGTAGCTTTCCAACAACTCTTGGACTTCTCTAGGTGCATCTTCCTTCTTCTTTGTGGGTAGATCTGCTTCACTCTTTGGTTTCATAATCAATAAGAATCCTCTTCCTCCTCCTTCCTTCAAGGTCTTCATGAACTCCTTCTCACCCACCATCAAAAAACTAGGCCCTTCGTGCTTTGCCTTGTCTCCTATGAGAGGTGTGAGGTTGTAAGTCACCCCATCCTTCACAATGGAGTATTTATTCTTCTCCCCATCATGCTTGGCCTTCCTATCAAACTACCAAGGCCTCCCAAGCAGCAAGTGGTACACATCCATAGGGATGATTTCACATAGGATCTTGTCCTTGTATGACCCAATGTTCAATTCTACCCATACTTTCTCATTCACCAAGACCCGTTGTCCTTCACTAATCCATGAAACTTTGTATGGGTTAGGGTGATAAATCCTTTTCAAATTCAATTTTTATACCATCTCATTTGAAGCAAGATTATAAGTTGATATTGAATCCACTACAGTATTATACACCTTACCTTTTACCTTGCAATTGATTCTGAAGAGTGCCTTCCTTTGTGGGGGTTCTTTAGGGATTGGTGCCTTGAGCAATGCTCTCCTAATCATCAAGTTCTCTCCAACTTCTGATGTGAGGTTTACTGTAGGTGAGATCACACTTTCTTCATCTTCATGTACTAATTGATTCCTCCTCTCTCCACCATGAGAGATTGATCCTTGCTTTTCAGGGCATTTGAAGGATGGATGCCCAGGCTAGTTGCAAGTGTAACATCTCCCTGAAAACTGATTGGAACTTCTCCCTCCATTAAATCTGCCTCTACCATTGTGTCTCCTATCCTTGAATCCCCCTTTATTGTTGAGTCTCCACTTGATTCATTAGGATTATATTACTCTTGATGTTTTTGGGACTGATTTCTGCCCCCAAAACTACCTCTACCTCTAAAATTCTTGCCTCTTCTTCTATTTTTCTGCTCTTGTTTCCTTCTTATCCTCTCTTTAGCCTTATTTGCAATTTGTATGCAATCCTCCATGGTCCTGGGGAAAACCAAACTGATCTCATCTTGTATTTTGAGCCTTAGGACATTGATATACCTAGCCACTCTTTCATTCTCACTCTCCACATGATCACATCTCATGCTCAACTTGAAAAATTGTTCAGTGTAGGATGAAACATCCATGTCTTTTTGCTTTAGATTCTGCCTCTTTTTGAACTCTTGCACCTCATAATCACTAGGAAGGAATTGTGCCTTCAACCTATTCACCATCCTATCCCATGAGTTGATCATGGACTTATCCATATTCACCCTTTCTCCTTGGATGAAATTACACCATGTCAAGGTAGATCCCTTCAACTTTGTTTTGGAAAAATTTACTTTCTTATTCTATACCATTTCTTTATATTCAAAGTAATTATTTAATGCCTCTACCCACTCTAACACTTCTTCCACATCCATCTTTCCATTATACACTGGTAGATCCATCTTCACTTCAGAGGACTCTCCTCTAGATGCTTGCAATGCTTTAAGGATTCTTCTCTCATGAGGGGGTATCTCTTCCCCCTAAGGGTTCTCTTCACCTTCTTCACCCTCTCGATCTTGTTAAGAGGAACTCTCTTCCTCCATGGCCACTCCTCTCCCTATGTTCATTGCTTTTAAGGCCTCCACCTCTTCTCTCAAGGCCTTCAACTCCTTTGCAACCACTAGTCCAACTTCTGGAGGAATGATGACTTCCTTTCAACAACCCCATACAATCAGGATCTGATACCACTATGATGTAGAGTGGAAGGGAAGGAAAACAAACAACCACATATGGCAAAGACACTCCAACTCAATTCTTCTCTCAAATACTCTTATGAGGAGTCATAAACTCCATTACTCTTTTAAGACGGTTCATAACTCAGACCAATCACCAAGTTTGAAATTTTTTGAATCATGTCTGATTAGATCAAAACAAGGATTTACAACCCTCTAGCACTTAGGTTTCAACAAACACCCAACACTATGGTGATTTAGACCCCTTTTTCTCAAAATGCTAGTAGCCTTCACCCGGTAGGACAATCAATTTAAAATCCACAAGGAGGACTGTTATGACATCAAACCCTTGGATTCAAACACCCAAAATGGACCTCTACCAAGTCTCAAAGCCTTTTCCCATGATTTTCAAGGCACAAACCACAATAAGCCATTCTATTGTTGCTCCAAGAGACCTAAATCACATACCTACACCTAGGTCTTGACTATCTAGGCTCTCCCCTTAAAACCAAAGCCAAAAATAGAACTCCTACAGGTTTACCATACCTTTTACCATCATTCCTAAGTTCCTCTTGAACATATTCTTTAGATTCAAGCAAAAACTCACTTTTTTTGCTTATCAATTAGGCTTACCACATAGAGATGTCAAGCCAAAAACATTGCACCACTTCCTCCAATGAGCCTAAAATTATCTAATACCTTGAGGACATAATATTATAGCCTTATATCTTCCATCCCACAAGGATTTATCCACTTTACAATTTTGGAATGGAAGAAAACCACATTTTTCTCTCAAAACCTAGATTTTAAGGGTTTTCAAACCACCCGGGAGTAAAATTAAGGTATCTCCCTTATTACTTAATGAAATATCACCAATCCAATGAAAAAAGAAATATTATTCAGTTACCTATCCAAAAATTAGACTCTTTCAGCATAAAACAAAACGTACAGGCCGTACCAAGTATGAGATCAACAAATTCTATAGGAAAAACATTGGGTTTGAGACCACCCGACAGTAGAATGGGGATATCTCACTCAATTATCAATGCAAACTCACAAATACAATTCAAAAAGGAATTTAATTCAGTTATCTATCCAACCATTATAGGCTTAGAGAGTGGAACAACACATACAGGTCGTACAATGTACGAGATCAACAATTTCTTTATGAAAAACACAGAAAACAACTTCTTCTTAGAAAATCCTTCCAAACTTGTTCAACAACATTTCCTCAACCAAGAGAGGCATATTTGAAGCCTCCTAACTCCCTCCAATGTCCTCCAACTTCCATTTAAATCAATTGGCTATTGGAAACATAATTAGACTTCATTTTTTACTCTTTAATGCCTAATTAAGGCAATTTAATCAACTTTCCTCAATTCGCCTACAAAGAGGCCTCAAAACTATATGAAAGGAATCCAAGACAACTCAATTAAGTAAGGTGACCTCCCTAAAGTGTCAAGTTACACCAAAGCATCCTTATTTCTTAATTTTCCAAGGTGTACTAGACTTACAAAAGGAGGATAGAGTCCTTGTTTGTAAAAACAGTTGGTCACCAAGACCAAAATTCATCACAAACCTAGGAGACCTATTATAAAGCATTGAAATGGTCCTTAGGACCTTATTCTAACATAAAAACAAGAAAAAAAACACAACCAAACATTCTAGGTCCATTAGACCCACGGGTGCTCTTGTACCATTTATGCTCTGGAAGTTTCAGAGGTGTGCATCAAGATAGGAGCAAGTTGTGAGTTTATGTGTTCTTACAGTTATTTTGTTACTGTAGCTAGTGTTTTTGTAAGAAGATAATCTAATTCTTGTAATTTGAGATATTGTGTATGCTCATGTGATGTTCATTGATGTATCTTTTTTGCATGTTTACGTTGATCAGTGTAATCGTGATCGCAAATTTTTCCTTTGTGTGTTCGGGTTTTCATGTTCTTGGCCGACATGGTGGTTGTAGCATGTTACAGATCCTTGTGGATTAATTTTTGAATTCTTGGAGCATTCAAGGATGTTGTTTTAGGTCTTCATTATGTTGTGACTGATTTCGGTTGGTATGCATTGATATTTGTTCATGAATTGGGCCGACAATTTGTATTCATTTATTCTTTTATTTTTGGTCGACGAAGTTGTTGATGTGATTCCATGAAGTAGATATATAAGAGTGATTGTTTCTTCATTTTTAAGTGTTTTTGATGCCTGTGTGACAAGTGTGTATGCGAAATGTACGAATAAATATTAAATCATTTTATTGCAAAGTTGAGTGTGAAGGAGTTTGAGCGAAGTGTGAAGAAGTGTTTTTGTGCCTAATCAAAACTTTCATTATGCTTTTGAAGAAGCTAATTTCTCAATTCAACCTCTTCAAATGGATTTAACCTAAAAAATTTATTTAAGACAGTGTGTCTTCTTTGAGCAGTGAGCTCTAGGTAGTGTGCCTGAATGCATGTGCATTCCTTATTCATTTTTCTTATACTTTTAACAGGGTATAACTTGTGGATTAACCTCCACAGTGTTTTTTCCCCTAACAAGGTTTCCATGCAAAAAATCTGTGTCATGTGTGTTTTTGATTTGTTGTTGATTTATGCTTTCACTATTATTTATCATAAATGAGATTAAATATTAATAAGGTTAAAAAGATTTAATTTATGTGACAACTGATTCATCCCCCCTCTTAGTTGTCTATCATTGTTTTTCCAATAGTTTATATCAATATGAATTTATTTCTTACTCTAAAATAAAAGAAGACAATTTTATGCATTTAGAAAAGCTTTTTCTCAAATCACTTGAATATGGGATTTCTCTAAACCCAAAGAAGTGTGCTTTTGAGGTAATTGAAGGGAAGTTTCTAGGACATATTTTTTTAAAAGATGGATTGAGAATAGACCCTGAGAGAGTAGCAGCCATAGATAAAATCCCTTAGCCAAAAAATGTTAAGAGCATTTAGTCATTTTTTGGACAAATAGATTTTTTAAGAAGATTTGTGACTAACTTTGTAGAGATCACACAATCTATTTCTAAGATTCTTAAGAAGGGAGAGAAGGTGCTTTGGAGTGAGGATCCTAGTCAAGTATTCATAAAGATTAAACAAGCTATCAAAGAAGATCCAGCTTTAAAGTCCATAGATTTGTCTAAACTAATACACATCTTCTCTTTTGCTTATTTTCATACTATTGCTGATGTATTGTTATAGAAAAATGAAGAATTCTTTGAACAACCTATTGCATTTTTTAGTAAGTCTTTTTGATGCTACAGAGCTAAAATATGACACAACCAAGAAACAAGCATATTCTCTAGTTAAGGTGGTGAAGAACTTCAAGACCTACCTACATGGAGCAACTATCATAACATTTGTACCAAGTGTTGTTGTGAAAGATATTTTCACTTAGCAGGAGACTATAGGAAGAAGGTGTAGATGGATCAACAGGATCCAAGAATTTAATATTGGTATTCAAATCACCAAATTAGTAAGAGGTTAGGGTCTTGCTAAGTTGATGGCAGAAGCTAATTTGAATGCAAATCAGATCAATGGAACATAAGTAATTGATGTTTCACCTATCTGTGATATGCAAACATGCGGATGGTATAGAAGACTTGTCCAGTACTTACAAACTTTGCAATGTCCTACAAATATGACTAACAATGACAAAAGGATACTGAAATTGCATGCCATTAAATATTTAATTATTGATAATGAGCTATGGTGGAGGAACTTAGATGGTGTACTTCTTAAATGTGTGGATGGGAATCAGGCACTAGAACTCTTGCAATAAATGCACAACGGGGTGTGTGGAGGTCACTACATGGTAAAGACCACTACTCACAAGGTTTTAAGAGTAGAATTCTAGTGGCCTAAGGTTTTGAAAGATGCTCACAAGTTTTTTAAAACTTGTGATGCTTGCCAAAGATTTGCTAGAGAGTTGAAGTTTTCATGAAATTTACCATTTAGGCCTATAATAGTGCTAACTCCTTTCCAACAATGGGGGATTGATTTCATTAGAGAAATACCAGAAAATTCAAGTTGAAGCCATGCTTGGATCCTTTTTTCTACTGATTATTTCACGAAATGGGTAGAAGAAATACCCATAAAGAAGGCCACAAGCAAGGTGGTAGTGGATTTCCTATTGAATAATATTCTCATCAGATTTATAGTTCCTGAGAGGATTATCTTAGATAATGCTATGTGTTTTAGATCTGATGAATTCAAAGAGTTCTGTGAAAAGAATGGAATACAAGTTTCTTACTCTTTGCCTTACCATCCTCAAGGAAATAATCAAGTTGAGTCTAGCAATAAGAGCTTAATGAAAATCATCAAGAGAGTGATGGAGAAGAACAAGAAGGATTGGGACTCCAAGCTAATGTTGGCACTCTGGGCAGATAGAGTGACTATGAAAAAGGCTACGGGTTATTCACCATTTGGTTTAGTTTATGACCTAGATGCTAGGTTACCATAGAATAACCTACTAAAGATGTATAAGTTTATTCAAGAATATGATGAAGAGATATGTGATGATATGCAACACAAGATAGACAATCTGGTACAATTGGATGAAATAAGGAGATAAGATCAAGGTAAAAATTTGAAGAGGCAGTTGCAAGTTAAACATCTACATGGCAAGAGAGCATTAAAAGTTTGAGGTAAATAGTATGGTGTTGGCCTGGAATGCAAGAGCTCAAGACAAGGGAAATAATCGAAAGTTTGAAGCATTATGGATAGGCCCTTATTTGATAGCTAGTGCACATGGGGAGGATTCCTATTTCCTCCAAAGCTTAACAGGTGAACTTTTTGAATTGCCAGTACATGGACAGTTCTTAAAGCCATACTTTTCCTAAGTATGTTGTTATTCCATGTACATTGAAATTTTTTTACTTTTCATGTATAGGTGTGTTTGTTTTCTGTTGTGTCTGGTTATATCTTACTATCGTTTTTGGGTAGTTCCTTAGTTTTTTGACTTGTTTTTTTTTACTAGTCTACTTCAACCATAGATTCTAGAATCTCACTATGCCTGCACGAGACATATGTCTCCAATCATAGCCATTGATAGAACCCCTTGAAAATTTGTTCTATCTTCAAGATCTTGACGATTCTAGGGAGTTGTAGGTTTATGTTTCTTACTAATATAAAGGGTTTTAAGTTTACTCTAGTCTTATATGAAAAACCCTTCGAGTCTATATCTTGGCCTTTGTTTTATTTATCAGTTCACTCCTTTTGTCAGTCATTGGTCTCTTAAAGTTATAACTTTCGATGTCAAATCCCATTGAGTGACTAGCCCTCTTGTTTGGTTTTACTGGCTAATCATATTGGATTATTATTTGGTAGTTATCCTAAGTTGAGCTAAATATTTCCCATTAATAAAGATCTTAAGTCCTTATTTCATGGCCGTGGGATAATTTTCCTAGGTTAGATCCCTTTAAGGGTTAATTTTTTCTTACATATGCAGGTCTAGGAGCTCCTGTGTGTCATCCGATTGATGAAGAAAATTTGAACTATCGCATGCCTGCCTATTCTATTTTAGCTTAATTTATTTTATTCATTCAGGCTACAGGCGAAGGAAATGTGTTCCTGATGATTGGTGGGCCTAACATCATTGAAGAGGTGTACAAGTGTTTGCAAAAGCTAGATCAATGGTTGGTGATAATTGAGGTGGCTACATCTGGATCATTCCTCGTTGACCATCTGTTTTTCTTAGTTACCATAGTGACCATACATGCTAGCAAGTGATTGCCACATGTCTTCTCTATGATCATTCTAAGAATTAGTATTGCTGAAAAGTCATCTTGATTGACAATTGATAGCAAGTGACAAGGATCAACCTAGACTACTCCCTGCCATTCCATGTGGACCCCATCTTCCTTGCTAGTTTCTCAATAGGGAAGTGGGTGTTTATCATGTGGAATAAATTTTAACGACGTGGAAGGTAACGTGTGTGTTACTAAGGTCCATATAAAATACGTGCCTAAAGATATTTTAATCTGAGCCCTTCATATTGTGCGAGAAATAAAATTGAAGCTAACTAAGCAATATATATGATGAGGCCACAAGATTTAATCTCAGTCGATCCCCATCTTCCCATTGATAAAAGTTGCACATGAGTTATGGATTGTGTGGGTAAGGGAAGATAGACATGTGGATTGTGGCTGAAAAGAAAAAGAGGTGGTAGGGCTCGCACGTTACAAACGTTTTCCTCCATGTGGCCTCCTATCATTGGGAAATTGTTTCAACTGTGTATAGTCGTATGTTTCATAATAAGCTAATTAAATCTGGGTCATAGATCAATCAAATAGCTGAATGGATCAATCGTCAATATTCAGAACAAATTTGATAGCAGGCAAGTCATTTTGGTTCACGCGAGGGAGTCTTAATAACTGAAAGGACATTGATCTGTCGAAGTAAGGAATTGCATGATTATTAATATTTACCTCAAAGTAATAATTGATTATTACAAGTACACTCAATACACTCCTGGAGTTCAGATTATGGCTGCTCAATATTTTCTCACATTGAAACTAGGGATGTCAACCTATGAGAAAATAGTAAGTCAATTATCACTTTCCTTCTAGAATTATTACGAGGTTCTATTTTCTCAAAGATTAAGTCTATTAGGGTTTTTTCTTGGTTCGGTTGTTAGGTTTTATGTTTATAAAAGGGGATTTCATTAATTATTCATTTGTATAATTCATGCCAAACCCTTAAAAAATTCATAGGCCTTGCTCAGTTAGACCAAAAACCCCTGTTTGGTTATATTTCTCTCATTATGGCCCCTAATTCGAAAACATCGTCGTCTAAAGGGGGGGCTTCCACTCCCAAGAGACCTTTGAATAAGGACCTTATGGATCAGTTACCACCTTCCACTAGTGATAAACCTAGAGGTCAATTGATTCCCAAGGGACCAAAAATAGCAGAAGGTATGTTTGACAAAAGAGGTTCTATCAAAGATACTAAATTACCCTATACTAGATGGTAATTATTTTATGGTTGGTTCAAGAACAGAAATAGTGGTGTCCCAGTGGGAAACCCTTGGAACTGTGATCTAGGAAAGTTAATTGTGCCAAATTTTTATATGGATGTTGACTTGTTGAAGGAAATAGCTGCTAACTATGACTTGGTCATGAGGACTATTAGAACCTTTGATGGAAAAGAAATGGTTAGAATCACTAAGGAGGAATTGGGTCTTATTTTCAAGCTCATTAAATGGAGTGATGAAATGTGTAGGATAAATGAAGAAGCTCTTAGACAAGAGTATGAGAAGACCAAGACTTAATTTAGGGTCCACGTTTTACCAAGATTTCTAGTAGAAATTGTAGGAAAAAAGATTATGATAGGATCACATGATAAGGAACTCTTCCCTATAAATTATTTTGTTCCTTATTTCAAGAAGACTTTCTATTCCATTTTTCAAATAATTGGTTATGATCCTATTTTTGGAATACCAATGGCCTAGATGTATATGGCTACCCATATCTAACATACCCAATATTCTGTAGAATTCATTTCTGAAAGAATGCATGAGGGGCTAGTTAGATTAAAGAAAGGAGAATCTAGGGTAGGATGCAGCTAGTACTCACTATTGATGCATATGTTCTTATACAAGGGTGTAGTGTATTTTGGATAGAATATTGATTTGGAGAGAAAAGCAAGTGATTGGGATCCTCCCATGCAATGTTGGACCACTGTCTTGGACAAGGATGACAGAACATATGATTATGTGACTTTCCAAATTTTTTTTGCTTCTGAATTGAAAAAAGATTTGATTGTGAGGTTGCCCAGAGTTGTTACTTTACATGACTTCTTGATACCAAAGGAAAGAAAGCCTGAGAGAGGCATTTATCATAACTGGGGAGATGTTATGTCACTTCCTAATTTTATTGTTTTAAGAGTATATGGTTCTAAGGTAGCACCTCATCTATTGTCAAGGTTTGTGCCCGAAATAATTGCTTTCCTTGAGGTTATGTGGAAATTAGGAAATGTTGAGAATGAAATTTTTTTGAATCAGGGGAAGGGAACTTTCTTTCCTTTATACACTTGTTTTTTTAATATTTTAATGACTAAAGGAGGTTGGAATAGTATCATTGTAGTGCTCAAAGGATATCACATGAAAAGGACAATTGAAAGGGTCAGATATGATCCTGAAGTTTTTATGGCCTAGTTGAATGAGAGAAACAAAAGCTACAAGTATGTACACATTTTCCAGTATCCAGAGGATGTAATTAGGAATATATTCGACAATGTCAAACAAGAAAATAGGTTGGCGAGGTGGATTACATTGAATAAGATGTAAAGTAAGATAAAGCAGGAAGATTTTGATTTTAGGATCCTCCTTGAGACTGAGAATATAATTCAAAAGGTGGAGCATGTGACAAGAAATTTTGATTCAATAGTAGGCCACCTTGAAACTAAAGGGATGGTTAGTACAGATAAAGGGAAAGCTCCAATTGGTGAAAATAAAGTGGAGTGGAATCTCTTCTATTGAAGGGGAGTCTACATTAAAAGCCCCTGAGGAACCAAAAATAAAGTTTTTCATAAGAAGAAAGGGTAAAACAAACAAATTTGATGAACCTTGTGCCTCCACTCAGCATGAGGAAAATAGACCTCCTTCTCCTATGCCATAAGTGTCTCCCCCATCTCCACCAAGGTCGATAGGGTCTTAGAATGTGGATGTTGATTCTTCACCTCCTAGTAAAGTACCACTTGTAAATGTGAATAAGTAAACAATAAGTAAACACACTTCTTAATGAAACATTGTATCAAATATTCAACAAATAAACCATTCTAAGGCAAGAATCTACTGAAATTGTCTCATTGTCTCCTGTAGACATGGAAAATATACAGATTCGATTTGGCGCACTTGATCCTAACTACTAACAACATTTCTTCTTGAATCACACTCTCTCATCATTTTCATCACCTTCTATCTCTTAATTAAATAAATCATTTTGTTTGATTAAATTCTCTAAATTATTCTTATTAAATTGAATAAATTAAACCTTATCTAATTTAATCTAACATTTCTCCTTTTAGTTAAATAAATCAAAAACATTTATTTAATTAATCTTTCCTCTCATTTTGATTTAAATCAATCCTAAAATCTAAGTCAAAATGGTCAAATCACCTAACCTCTCATTTAATTAATCAAATCTTGATTAAGTTAATCCCCATCACTAAAATCCTCAAGAGAATGCATCTTTCACATAAAAGTGGATTTAATTCATTTATTAAATCTCTATTTTCCCTCAAGTTTGAATTCAAAATGTCTAAGTGGATGGGTACTTCCAACAAAGCATTCACTCCTCTTACATGTCCTTGTGAATTGAGCCAAGTGGTATTTATTTCATTCCTTTTTCCCTCTCACATGTCATTTCCTCAATTTCAAATTCCACCTAATTGCATTTATTGGCACTTTGGCCAAAATGTGCACAACCATCAACCATTCACATCTTGACAAGTGGAGCTTGGCCATTGGATGTTGAATGATCCCACATTGCTCCAAATCCCTCATTCTTCCAATTTGTAAATCTATAAATGAGAGGTTATTCCTCTCATTCAACATCCACAATCTCATGCAATGTTACTCTCTTCACATTGAGAGCTAATTTTTCCCATTCCTCTTCAAGAATCCATAGTTTTCATAATTCCATAGCTAGGTTATGCTAAAATCTCATCAAGGAGATTGAAATATCCACACATCATCAACATTTGCAACTAATGAGTTGGGAAAGGGCCAATTTTGACACATCAATTGGCACCAATTCCCACATGGGATCAAATGTTTGTTTAGCTTAGATAGATTAAATTTGGTTTATTGCATTGTTTTTCATTTTCCTTTCTATCTAAGTTTTATAAATGGATTTCATGGGGAATCCTTCTTTCATCTTGCATTTTGATCTAATAACATGTTTGTTTGTTGTGTTTGTGAAGGTATGAAACAAGGGTTCACATTTTGGCAGTAGAAGGAGGGCAATCTCAAATTCTAATCACGTTTTTTTTGGAAAATTTTGTGCTTTTCAATTTCTTTTGCAGGTCCCAGGAAATTGCACCACACAAAGGCTCATGATGCTTTATTTCACCACTTCTGAAGGCATGGCACTATATCGCACTACTCCAAATCCAAACTGCACCACACTTGTTTCTTGCACCATAATTTTAAATTTTCAAGCTCTACCATGGATCTGTGAGTCCAAACTACACTGCACATAGTCTTGCAACACTATATTGTACCTCTTTCAAAGTCATGGCACTATATCACACCGCACTTAATCCAAATTGTGCCACACCCATGTTCCTACTCAAAATATTTATTTTTTAAAACTCGGTTGCAAATTTTTGAGTTGCAAACTATGCCACCAGGAAAAACTCTGCCACACCCATGTTGTCTATTTCTGCAGAGTGTCACACTCAGTGAAGGGTTCTGCACTATATAGTGCTGCATTTTTTCCAAACTATGCCACATTCACTAACTGCACCACTGAAAAATAGTTAGAAATTCAAATTTATGTTTTTAACATGTGCTTTTTTTTTGTATTAGTTTTTTGAATTATTGACCTGTTTGCTATTCATGTACTCTCTAGTTTTTATCATCTTGCAAGTTAGGATAAGGAAGAAAGTAAAATGGAAGGTTACATAATGGCATCATCCCCCTCTTATACTAATTGTTTTTGAACACTTTAGAGAATTCTCAATCTCTTTCAAGGATTTGTTACCTTTCATGCTTTAGAGAACACTAATTTTTCTTTTTTGGGATCTAAAAAGAACAACACAAATTTCCTTTTCAAAAGTTTACAAAGGGACTTAAAAAGAATCTTAGAAACAATCTTACTAGATTTGGTTGAGGTTTATAAATTGAACAAGGCAACTTCCACATTTGAACTGGTGCTTTAAAAATAATTCATTTTGCTTTGAGTGTTTAAAATGAACAAGTGCTATTTTTTTTTAAATTATTTATTCAAGATAATATCATCAAAAGGGCATATGCACTTCTCTCGCACCTCATGGAAATATTGAGAATCAAAAGTTATTTTGGTGATCTTAAGTTGAATAAAATAATTTCCTACACATTTCATTTTTTGGAATTAAAATTGAACCAAACATGTGAGTGTGAGCACAGTATATTGTGAGTGTTCTCCCTTTGTTTTTCAATGAAGGTTGATTGAACTATGAGATATGATAGCTTGCTATTGTTTATCTTAGTGGGTCTTCCTTGTAGGAAAAAGTAATCACCCAAGGGAATGACCCAACCGGGAACATGCTAAAGTCAAGCGACTTCCACCTGGGATATAAGTGTGGATATTGGAACAAAGGCCAATATCATGAGGATTATTCCAACAAGAAGGGAAGCAATGGTCTCTCGCCATACTGCATAGTCTCCCATGAATGGAATGACCGCATTAAAATATCTTATTTAGCAAAGGCCAAAATCCTATCTATTTGTTGGTGTAAAAGGTCATGTCCTTTGAAGCCGCCCCACATTATACATGCGGTTCTGTTGTAGAGTTGAAAAGTATGCCATGTGAGATTCATGGGTACTGATGCTTGATTGACCTGAGAAGTGGGTGCGCTATAAGGGGGAGCCTGTGTGGTCAAGAATCTAATCATCCACACTGAATATGCATAGCTAGATTCATCCAAGTGGGAACCCAACACATACTGTCTTTTTAGCCTAGGGTTGTGCATGTTATCAAGATCAAAATACCTTGCTTGGTTCTAAAACATTGAGAAACAAACATTCACAAAAGCTTTAAAATTTCAAACCCTTTGAGGAAATAAATATCCTTGGACAAATCTAAGTGCTCTTGCTTTCCCTAGAGATTATATCCTTAGAGGTTTCTATGTGCTTGGGTTTAAATGCCATTTGTTTCACCAAAGTTAACACTAGGAAACATTTTCTCTAATTTCCTTGATTTCCACATAATGGACCTTGTGGGATGAAAATAAATTAGGCCATTAGACATGAAGTTTGAAAAATAATCAAGAAAGTGCTTTTGGTAAAAATAACTCACTAAGAAAAGATAAAGACAAATTGGACCTCACATGTGTTGTCTCAAATGATTTCCCAAAAAGTCAAAATCCCAAAACCAAGATTCAAAAGGATTAGTCTAAAAGCTCGTGAGGAGCGTCTTGAAAGGATTTTTTGAGTTAGAGAAAGGTTGGTGTACAATTTCTACAAGAAGGCTTCAAAGAACAGCCCTAGTTTGTATGAATTCTATTACCAACAAAATTGAGAGCTTTTTTAAAGGTTTGCTTTTCTTACATAGGAAGTAAGGCATGTTCTTGAATACTAAGGTCTTGTAAAAAAGAGTCATGTCTAGGTCAAAGTCTAGTATCAAAGTCTTCACTCTCATCCATCTCTCCATCAATCAAATTTTATCCCACCAACAAACTTTTGGGAACTTTAAAACATCATTTATGCTAAACTTAGAGGAAAAATCAGCATCACTTGGTTTGACTTAATACACCTAGTCAAACTTTCAATCCTCTTGAACAAATTTACCTCTAGGATAACACAACTTCCTAAGGTCTACTAGTTCATGATCACCTTGATTGGCTTAACACACTTATCCAATTCATGCTCTTGTGTGATTTTTCTCTAGGACAACACAACTTCCTAGGGTTTACAAGTTCACCATCATATTGTTTGACTTAATACACCTAGTCAAACTATCAAAATTAATCCAAGCCCTACAAGTTTAGCATTACCCCTAAAAAGTTCTTCAAAATGTCCACTCATTCACCTCATCCCCATCACCACCCCTTTTGATCCTTACACTCTCCTATTTCTTCTCCTCTTTTGGGCCTAAAGATTAAGATCAAATGATCTCTATTTTATGGTTCAAACAAGATCACAACACAAGAGGAACATGGAAAACACCAAAGAAATATCAACTTCTAGTGACTTAAGTCAAGCAACCATCGAAGTAAACCTTGCAGGATCAAGCAATCCCCCAAAAAACTCTTTTCTACCATCACAAAATCCTCAAGAGGAAGGCTATGAAGAGGAAATCATCAACGAGGACATGGGAATGACACAAAAGGAGATAACTGAAATGATTCAAAATCTAGAGAATCATAGAATTGTTAATGCCATGCTTAAAATTAATCCTTCTCTATACATACACACATTAACAGAAGGAGGGGTCTAGTTCCCTTCTGACCTTGACATAGGCACCAGTATGGAAAGGCCTCTTACAAGCATACCCCCAATATCAATTCCAAATATCACTCAAGAAGTGCCCCAAACCATATCGATAATCACATCAACCTCACCAATTGTAAACAAAGGAAGTGCCATGTTTCGTGAATTACAAAATCATCACCTTGTAAACAACATAGAGGTAAATATCAACACAACACTGAATAACTCTATCCCAGTGAATCCATCACACCTGTACATCCTACTCACTTTCTATAATCATGCGGATTCTTCCTCATTCCATGCAACACTAGCCTATCTGTTAAACATAAAAACTTCTCTATCACAAGGAGAAGATGGTTTGTTCAGAAAAATAGGAGTCACTAACCCATTTTCATCATCATTCTCCCAAGGGAACATACCATCACTCCCTCCATTACCGCTCACATCTGTGTCACCTCTCGGGTTGGGTCTTCCCCCCCTATCCATTGCTAGTTTCTCAAATCAAGGCAATTTGAGCATCACATCTAATCCTCTCCTTTTTCCAACAACACCGCAACAACAAGTAGCAACTAATCAAGCCACCATGGTCAATACATTAGTTGATCCTCAAATCTCTCAAAACATACCTTTTCAAGGACCAAGCATCTCAACCAAACCACTAGCAACCCAAATCCCAGCCACCACCACAACCCCTTCGCCTGTCACAATGGTTAGGACCATTCACAATCCACCACCAATCCCACCAAAAGCTAATGTAACAAATTCATTCATCACCATGATTCAAGCCATCCAAAATGCCAATCATCAGAGGGTACTTCAACAAATCGAACAAGCTGCATAGCAGGATGTTCAATAAGCACAAGCACAACTAGCTACCCAACAAGCTACACAAGTTGCACAAGCCCAGCAAGCTGCACAAGAATCCCAACAAGCACAAGCTCAAGCTTAATCCCAACACTAGGCTCAATAGGCGCAAGCACAATACCGAGCACAACTACAAGCAATTTATCAACAAGCATACCAACAAGCCCTACAAGATTTTCAGGCACAACAACAAGCTAAACAATAAGCTTTGTTGGCACAACAACAACTAGACCAACAACAAGATTTGTTGGTGCAACAATAGCTAGACCAACAAAAAACTTTATTGGTGCAACAATAGTTAGACCAACAACAAGCTTTATGGTAACAACAATAGCTGGACCAACAACAAGCTTCGTTGGAACAACAAGAGCAAGATCAACAAAAAGTGTTGTTGACATAAATGTAGATATATCAACAGGCCTTGAATGCACAACAAAGCTTGTATCAAACTCCCACCAGTACCCCTCTCATCAATTAAACACCCCAAACACCTCAAAACACATTCATCCCACCTCTCGATTTGTGCAACGATGTTGCAATGCAAATAAAGCTACTCTCACATCAAGTGTTGGACCTCCAAGCAACTTGTGTTCCTATCCATTCAACAAAGATCTCACAATGATACCATTCCCAAAGCAATTTTGAAATCCCCAAATTCGATAAATATAATGAAACGAGAAACCTTGAAAATCACATCAGGGAATTTCAAGTGCATTGCATGGAGGTTGCATACGATGACACATATCTAATGTGACTTTTCCCCGAAGTCTAACTTTTCCTTCCATAGAATGGTTTTCTTGCCTACCCACATGCATTAAAACAATCCAAGAAATCATGGAAGCATTCCTTAAAAATTATGCTTTTAACATGGGTGTAGATGTTAGTTTGGAGGAACTATCAACACTCAAACAAAGAAAAGGAGAGCTATTTGCATCCTTCTTCCAAAGATGGTGATCCAAGGCCAATCAGAGTAAGTGAACTATGCCAGAAGAACAACAAGTTTGCACAATCATATCCAATATAGATGAAAACTTGGTGTTCTACTTAAAAATGCAATGCATCACAATGTATGATCAATTGATCCCAAAGGCGTTCAATATCAAAAGATCCCTTACTATGTGAGGAGGCGCATCAACATTTCCTCCACCACAGGATAATCGTCTATCCAATAATTATAACAATAAATCTTGAACATGGTTGATGAACAAAAATATCACAAACGATGGTGTTTTCGATGCTATGATGGTCATAAATGCTCCTAAATAGAACATCCAAACTCATCACCAACCACAAAATCATAATCTCAATAATGTGCAAACTAATATAGTGGCACAACAACAACCACTTCCTAACAACAAAATCAATAACTTGGGAAATCAAGGAGGACCACCTCCCCGAAAAAAATATCCTCCCAAGAAGAAGTTCATAGCTCTTCAAGAACCAATTGAATCCATAATGAAGAAGTTGGTCAAGGAAAACCTTATCAAAATATCCAACTTTGAGAAATACACGGAACCCATGAAAAAACCACCATGGTACAACAAAAACCTTCTTTGTGATTTTCACAAAATCAAGGGACACACAATCGTAAAATGCATGAGGCTGAAGAACATCATCCAAGACCTCATTAAGGACAAGATCATAAATATGGAACAACCAGCTAGAAATCAAGACCTTAAAATATACACAAATCCGATGTCGAATCATAATCAAGGAAATAACTACGGGAACAACAAAGGGAAGAAAAAGTATGCTAGTGCCAACCTTGTATATTAAGAGATTATTGCATGCGTAGATGAAATGGTCATTGTCATTAGTGTCAAGGGAGCCAACACCGATTGTGGAGTCACCACATGTGGTGGCGAGGTCACTATTGTAGGGACATCACAACAATCTAGGACCCCCATTTCAAGTAAAAAATCCATTCCCTATGACTATAGTGTCATCAACCAGCTAAAGAGAACCTCCGCCCAAATCTCCATCATGGAATTATTAAAAATTTCCACTACCCATAGGAAAATCCTTGATGAAGCATTAGTTGCAGCCACTATCTCCACCACCCTTGATACAAAACAATTCTAGGCTATGGTTGGTAATATCATTACCCCAAATCTCCTCACATTCTCCAATAAAGATTTCCCCACCCATCCATCTCATAATCGTGCACTTCACCTTCAAGTGTTGATTCACAAAAAGAAAGTCAAAAGGGTCCTAGTAGATGGAGTTACAAGCCTTAAAATTTTCTCTCTCAAACTTATAAAGAACTTGGGACTCTCAGAGGACTCCATCGACAAGAACAAAGGAATCACCATAAGAGTATACGATGATCAAAAAAGAGTGTCTCAAGGCACTATCAGAATCCCAATCCAAGTTGGGGTAGCCACCATGGAAATCACATGTCAGGACCTTGACCTCGACCTACCATACAAAATCCTCCTAGGATGTTGATGGATCCATGGAATGAAGGCAGTCACCTCAACATTCCATCAATGCGTCAAATTCCTATACCAAAATGAGGAGGTCATAATACATGGTGATCCCGAACCATTTTCCTACTGCAAAGACTTGGAAGCCAAGTTTTACAAAATTCCCCAAGTACCAAAAATGATAAAGGCCCATTCACTTTATACATAGACCCATCTAACCTTGCCTCCACTTCTATGACAGAGACACCCTCCATCTCTAATATATCCTAAATCAAGCAAATGATCTAGGACAATGGGTGCAAAGACTACAGAATGAGGAAGAGTGCATTTTTTGTAGGAGAGTTACCACAATCTCCTAGGTCACACAGGCAACCTCAATCAATCGAAACACCTGTCCACACTAGGGAAGACCCTTCTAGATTTCATTTTTGGGTGACCTAAGTTTGGAAAATGTCAAGGAGGAAGAAATTTCAAGCACACTATACCATGGTGAAGGACCCACACCCACTCCACCCATGGATGAAGCCAGCAGGATATTATAAATAATGTTTGGTATGGGCTACAATAGGAATGAAAGGCTGGGAAGAAATAGTGATGGACGACTAAAGCCCATCATTGTAGAAAGAAGAATGAGAAACCTTGGCCTCATATGTACCCCCCTGAGTATACCATGTGTGGTAGAAGTACTCCTAGCAGGGCAGTCAGGTCCCCTCCTCAAGTATCAACAACAACCCTCCGACTACCCATATGCACAGGTCTCCCCCTAGATAATTTCACTTTTGATGTAACTGATTTTTGCACCAGTAGTGATGATGAGGATACCATAGCTAGCCTTCCCTTTCTTTTTGAGGAATCCTTCATACTAATGATTAGTGCCTTACCCGCGGAGTCAAACCAACAAACTTATAAAATCAACTTAGTATACCCTCAACTCGTCGACTATGACCAATGAGGACCACCGATTTTTGACTCATTCCAAAATGATGAGGAACTCTTAGAATTCATGGGACTAAGGGATGCAGTTCCATGTAGGAAACATAAGGTTGTTTTCAACATCACATTAGACACTCAAGCATATTATGAGGAGACGATTGAGTCCTTCAGTTACAAAAGAAAAAGAACGAGAATAAGCTCAGAGTTATTGAGTGAAAACCACACTTTGGCACTCTCTAACCAAATAATAGTAAAAATAAAGGACGCATCTAACAGTGAAAACCTCTCTAAGGTGCCAAAAGATGAAGGATTCAATCTACCCCCTACTATGCTTCATCAAGAAAAATCAACAGTCCTGGCAGAACAGTGTAATCCTATCAACTTGGAAACAGAGACAACACCAAAAGTCACTTTCTATGTTGAGTCACTTCTGATAGAAGAACAATAACTACTTGTCACATTTCTAAAGGAAAGGAAGGTAAATTTTTCATGGACCTATGCTGACATGCTAGGTTTGGATCGAGAAGTTGTGGTTCATCATTTGGCTATTTACCCTGGAGCAAAGCCAGTAAGACAAAAGCTAAGGAAAATGCACCCTCATATAGCCTAGCTAGTCAAGGTAGAATTGAAGAAACTCCTGGATGTCGGCTTCATATGCCCAATCAACTATCTAGAATGGGTATCCAATCTTGTATCAGTTTCAAAACCAAATGGGGGTGTCTGTATCTACACAGACTTCAGAGACCTCAACAAAGCATGTACCAAGGATGAATTTCCACTGCCTAACATTGATAAGATAGTGGACATGACAGTCGGACATGAGATGCTATCACTAATGGATGGCTTCTTGGGGTATAACCAGATAATGATTGCAAAAGAAGACCAGCATAAGATGGAATTTACATGTCCATGGGGCACCTACTATTGGAACATGATGCCGTTTGGGCTAAAAAATGTAGGGGCTACATATTAGAGGGCCATGATGCTAATATTTCATGACATGATACACAAAACCATCAAAGATTATGTGGATGATATATTGGCCAAATCAAAGAAGATACAAAACCACATAGCAACCCTAAGTGCCATTTTCGATAGACTAGAGGAGTACAAGGTCAAACTCAACCCCAAGAAATGTGTCTTTGGGGTGAAATCAAGTAAAATTTTGGGATAAATATTATCAATGAGAGGAATAGAGGTGGATCCTACCAAGGTCAAATCAACCCTCAACATGAAGGCACCAAGGACACTAAAAAAACTCAGAGGTCTACAAGGCAGACTCCAATCCATCTAAAGGTTTATAGTACAACTAGTAGACAAATAGATTACATATTCACATCTACTCCATAAGGGAGTCACATACAATTGGGACGACAAGTGAAATCAAGAATTTAATAAAATCAAAGAATATATGCTCATGCCACCAATATTAATGCCACCCATTGCAAGAAAACCACTGATCTTATACATCTCAGCAACAATAGTAGCCCTGGGTGCTCTTTTAGCTCAGCATGATGAAAATGGGATAGAAAGGGTAATCTATTATATCAATAGAACAATGGTCGACCATGAGTTAAACTACTCATTCATTGAAAAATCCTATCTAGTAGTAGTGTTTTCTTCACAAAAAGTTTGACATTATATGTTGGCACACAAAATCAAACTCATCGCTAAGATAGATCCCCTAAAGTATCTACTATCAAAAGCTATGTTCACAAGAAGGATGGCTAAATGGGTCATGATACTATTAGAATATGACATTGAATATGTGGAGTGAAAAGAAATCAAAGGATAGGTCATTGTAGACCAACTAGAAGAAGCTCCCATCTATTCAGAGAATCCACTCATATCAAAATTTCTAGATGAGTCCATCTTTAATGTCAGCATAGCCAATCATTGGAAACTCTACTTCGACGGTTCCCACACACAACATGGATCAGAAGTCGGTGTTTTCTTCATCACCCCACAGGGGGATTTTATACCTAGATCCTACAAATTGGCATTCCCCTGTACCAAGAATATTTTAGAGTATGAGGCTTTAACCATAGGTCTCAAAATTGTAGAACAATGGAAAATCATGGCATTAAAGGTCTATGGGGATTCACAACTTATTATCAACCAAGTCAATGGCGAGTACCAAACTAAGGATGACAAGTTGACACCATATAAGAAGTTAGTAGAAAGCCTCAAGGAATTGTTTATTGATATCACTTTTGAGTAGATACTAAGGGATAACAACAGAGTAGATGATGCCATGGCAACAATTGGATCCTTATTGGATATCCCTCACAATGTCTCAAAACATGAATTCTTGATAGAGCAACTTCTCGTACCCACTTTTGAGGTACCAAAGTCTGAATATGCATGTGAACTCATTGGTTTCGGTGATCTTTGGTACCATGACATCTAGACCTACCTAAGAATAGGAGTCCTCCCAACCAACATTACCCTGAACCTCAAATGAACCTTTCTCAAAAGTTCCTTACGTTTTGTCATCCTAGGGGAAACCCTCTTTCGTAGGAGCATTGACAGAACCCTATTACATTGCTTAAAACCTGAGGAAGCCCTGACTACTCTGACTGAGGTACATAATGGAACTTCCAGTTCACACTTGAGCGGTATGACCTTGGCCAAGAAGTTACTAATAACTGGGTACTATTGGCCAACAATGGAAAGAGAGGCACATGAATTTGTCAAAAAATGTGTACAATGCTAGCAACATGGAGACCTTATCCATGCACCAGCTCAAGAACTCCATCCTATTGTTACACCATGGCCTTTTTCACAATGGGAGCTCGATCTCATAGGTAAAATCACACCCACCTCATCCAATGGCCACAAGTTCATCATCACTGCCATAGAGTATTTCAGAAAGTGGGTTGAAGCGATCCCCATGACCTACATAACAGGAAAGCAAATTTCCAAGTTCATCCTAAACTATATCATTTTTTGATATGGTGTCCCCCAATCCATTATCTTTGATAATGGGACACCTTTCAAGAATCAGGATGTCTGTGACTTATGCGACAAATTCAAAATCCAACATCGCTTTTCTACTCCATATTACCCACAAGGCAATAGTCAAGTAGAAGCTACCAACAAAACCATTCTGAAAATTCTTAAGAAAACAGTCAATGAATCTAGTCATGACTGGCATCTATAGTTAAATCCTATCTTATGGTCCTACCACACCAGCATCTAAATTCCAACAGGCACCACCCCATTCTCCTTGATCTATGGATCAGAAGCCATCCTCCCAATCGAGATCGATCTCCCATCACTAAGAATATCATTGCAAAACCTCATCACAGATGAAGAATACAGGGTCTCACGACTGAATGAGTTGGAGTTACTAGATGAAAGGTTCATGGATGGCCTCAACCATGTACAAGTCTATCAGAATCACCTGAAGCGTAGCTACAACAAAAAGATTAGGAGACGCACATTCCAAGTTGGTGAACTTGTGCTAAAATAAAATCAGAAGAACTTGCCAAATCCAGAAAGCAAAGGAAAATTTGAGCCCAACTGGTTGGGACCTTTCATCATCACAACAAGCTATAAATCAAAGGCATATCAACTGTCAACACCAAAAGGCGGGCCTCTATGGGAGCCCATGAACAACTGTCATCTCAAAATGTTTTATGCCTAAGAACTTGCAAGGTATAGAACCGGAAAATACAAAAAAATAAAAAAAAATGTCCTAAAAAAATGGTTACCTTGATGAAAACTTGGCTAATGGGCATCTTGGCGACAACAAAAAAATCAAAAAAATACAAAAATAAAAAAAAATCATAAAAAGGATTGAAAACAGTAAATAAAAAATTGTCCTCTAGTGAAAACCACTTCGGTGGCACTTTGGACAAGTACCTTGGTGAAAACCTGGGAAACAAGCACCAAGTGTAAATAAAGCACTCCCCATCCACCAGGATCTGCATGACTCACTCATCCATTCCATCAAATTTCATTAATCCTCCATCCACCCATCCATTCACATCCATACCATAGCCTGAGTTGGTGCTCATATCATATTCCACCATAGTACTACTTGGCATATTCCTAAGGTCAGTTTATCATGCCTTTATTGAATAAGTCTATTGCTTACGCTAGGGGCATGTCCCTGAAACTAGCACTCGATCATATTTGTGTATGTTTTTTGTGTGCTCTTCCCAAGACATCAGAAAAATCTAAAAACATTCAGAAAATTCATCAAAAAATCCAAAAACATGTCAAAAATCTCAGAAAATCTTCAAAAAATTCATCATTGAGTCTTGTCATCTTCCACCTTGTCCGAACTACATCATCTTTAAGCTTGAACGTAGGCAAGGTTGATCTTTGATCATCCCCCAAGACAGTTTGGGTCAGTCCTTAGGCGTCCATCACAATAAAATGGTAATCCGTTTTCCCATCTATTTTATCATTGAATCAATTTTGTCATTAGTCAAACTACATGCTCTCTTCATGTATAACGTAGGCAAGGCTAATCTATGGATCAGCTATTGAGACCCCTAGGATAGGTCTTTAAGTTAGTCCCTTCGTCGTAAATCTTGAAAATACCAAAAACATTTGTAAAATACTTCAAAAATTCCAAAAAATAGCCTCAAAACATTTGAAAAACCCAAAATGGTGCTTTCATCTCATCTCGCTTTCACCCATGATTATCACGCTCATAATAATATTAGTCATCACCATCATCCTTTGATAAGTTACTTGGAAGCAAGTCTGGCAGGTTCAAAATTGAACACCCAAGCATCAAAAGTCCTAAAGTTTAAATCGGTAAGCAAGCAAGTTGGTCAACTTAGAGTATCAATAGCTTATCATCCAGTCAATCTCACCAAAACCCTAATCACAACATGTCCTAGGATGAATCCTTCTCATGATGGACATAAGCATCAAGTATCTCATAGTAGTTTAGTCTTGACTAGTGGCATGAAGAACATTAGCTCCTTTATTTACTTTATTTAGTCTTCTTTGACTTCTCCTATTCTATACTCATTCCAAGCACCTCTCGATGATGCCTAAACAAAATAGGTTAAAAGAGAAAGGAATGAGGCAAGGATCATTGTCTCTTTTATCTACTGTGCTTGTGGGATACAACTATAAAATAACTTGGTCATATGTACTTTGTTTGGTTTGTACGGAGGATGTTTTAGATATCTTGTTGACCACATAGGAAAGCTTTGTTTCCTATGTTTTGGCCCAAGATATTTAGAATGTTTGAACTACATCCTGAATAAAGTGTGTATGCTAAGTGTGAACAATAAGTGTGAACAAGAATACTCCTATCTGATTGACAAGTCAAAGTCCATCACATTGGGTACAATACCATCCGAGTTATTTATATCTTGATTCATTGTACTTATGTGTGCTATCAAACATAATGTAATTGACCCTTTGAAAATACCGACTCCTCATAAGCAAATTCTCAATCGCACTAATTTGAACACGCTAGAGACCTGTGCGACGTTTTTCATAAAAAATTGTGAAATATGGGATTAATGCCCCACGGTGGGTGCCAAATTATAAGTGTTAATAAGTAAACAATAAGTAAATACACTTCTTAATGAAAAATTGTATCAAAGATTCAACAAATAAACCATTCTAAGGCAAGAATCTACTGAAAGCGTCTTATTGTCTACTATCTTTAAAGATTTATTAAGCTACAATGCTCTCAAATTGAATAAAACACTATCACTATTAATATGACAATCTAAAGAATAGAGTGATGTTGAATGCAATGGTGTGATGCTATATGATACTATTTAAATGATAAAAGAAACTACTGTAACATGAATTGACATGAAAAACTATGGATGAAGCTACAGGGTGCAGCCATGATTATGATTCTAAAATTTTGGATGCTTGAATTGTTTGATGCTTGATGAAATGCTTGATGATTTCCTATAGAGTAAGATTGCTTAAACTTTGATATTTCAGATCCTCTTACTATTGAATGAAGTTGCATTTATAGATTTCTCGATAGCAGCTTTGCACAGGGGCAATGAAGTAGAGGCTTGGATTCAATCTGAAGGATTAAATGGTGAGAGATGGAGGAAATTGAGAAGATTTTGGGAATTTTCCCTACTCATGAAAATACCAGGCAAGAAGATAAGAAGGATTGATGGAAGAGGATTGAGAGATGGATTTCCAATTTGTCTCCAAATCTTCTCATGAAGATTGAATCAATTAATTTAGACATATTTTTGACATAAATTAGACATATGATATCTAATTTGGTTTTGAGGAAATATAGAGGAATATTCTTTATGCTTTAATTTAAATATTTTTTATTTATTTAAATTAGCAAAAGAGGGATAAATAATTTAATAAAACAAACTATAGAAGTTGTTTATTAAATTAAAATAGAAGAATATGATAATTAATCAATAAAGTGTTTAACCTTTTTTTAATTAATTTAGGTAGATGTGATAGAATAAAATAGAGGAATTGATAATTAAATAAAACAAAGTATTTATTTTTGTTTATTTAATTAAGATGAAATAATAGCAGAATTAGAAGAATTTAAATGTGAACTATATAAATAAATATTTCTATTTATTTAATAGTAGAGGAATTTAGGATAATTAATCAAATAAGTCATATTCAATTAATCAGATTCTCTAGACCAATTTTAGGTGTATACATTTTGCTCCTCTTTGAAATGATGTGTTTACACATTGCATTAAAGAAAATTTTGTTGCTACTGTCAATATCGATGAAAAAAATAAAAATTCAGTATGCCCCAAACTTGCTCTAGACATTGATTTTCAGGTGATTGATGATAATATGCCCCCTCGGGAGATAAATTCATGATTTTTTGGATTTTTCAACATTTTTATGATTTTCAATGATTCTATGATGATTTGAGGAAGATTTGATGAAGAAATTATTTATCTTTCGATGATGATGAAAAAAATTTGGCCCGTGGATGAATTCCAATTAATTTCCCCAATAAAATTAATTAAAATATCAAAAAACCTATAAAAAATCCCTTTGAAAAACTTATATAAAGTGAAAAATGTCCTTTTCACACTCATTTGTGCTTTTGAATTTTCAAACCCTAGTGAGAGAGACATTTGAGCCACTTGGAGCAAGATGTTGATCCCCTACCACACCCACCAGTTCGAGCATGCATGACATCACCAGTGCCCTACCGCCTACGGACCTTTGGTATGTACCCGTAATCCACCTCGTATTTTACGCATTTTTATTTACGTGTCATTTTTGCTTGTTTTCATTTTTTTTGTAGTTTTAACGCATCAATTTCGTGCTTTAGCACTTTGCACTCTAGTATAGCACTCCTAGGATCTGTTTTAGCGCTTTTGTTAATTTTTTTAGCACTTCTACAGGATAGTTTAGTGCTTTGAAAAATCGGCACTTAGATAGGTTAATTTAGTGATTTGATGTTTGATTTTAGCAACTAGAAAGTTTTAGTGCTTCGATGCAATATTTCAGTGCTTTGACCTTCCAAAATAGCACTTTGAGTAATGTGGTGCTTTGATAGACTATTATAGTGCATATGTATGAAGAAAAATCACTTCGAGCAATTTAGCGCTTCGGTTGCCTATTTTAGTGCATCGAAGTGCTGAAATAGTGGTTCTATTTTTTTAGCGCTTTCGATGCTTGTTTTAGTGCATCCATGTTAGATTTACAAATTTGACAGATTAAACTTGATTTCATCAATTTTGATCGTGTGCATTCTTTGGTTTGGTATGATTTGATAATCCAAATACCCTAATGATTGATTCTAATGATAGATAAGACTTACTCTCATGATAGGTGAGAAATAATCCCATTTGTGATGATCCTCATGATAGGTGAGGAATGATTTCATCTATAATGAACCTCATGATAGGTGAGGTTAGATGATTTTTGTGATGAACCTCATGATAAGTGAGGTTTGATGATGTTTGTTCATGAATTTTGATCAAAAATTCATACCAAAATTTGATTGGAGTTGGTAGTAGAATGACTTGTGATATTTGACATAGTGCACTAATTTTTAAACCTCTTATGATGATAGGAGTGTTTGGGTAACCTCCAAATGCTAGAGCGATTTTCTTGGACTTTCAATTTGATTCTAAATTTGATACCTGATGAGATTCAGATTATCTCTCGATGTGGTCTTTCCTCTCTCCTTGACATGCCCCAGATTAGGATTAATCGGGGTCTCCTCACAGCTTTAGCCGAGCGGTGGCACAACAACCATAATACCTTCCACCTACCTACTAGTGAGATGACAGTCACCCCAGAGGACGTGTGGCAGATAGTACAGATACCATTTATGGGGGAGATTGTAGCTAATGATTCACATGAGGCTAGTGGGAGAGATGCATTCCGCAGAGTTTTTCAGGATAATCATATTGCAGGATTGTGTGTTCGGTGGTGGACGATGGTTGATGCTTATGCTACTTTACTGGCAGTTCTTGCTGGATTCACTGGAGGCTTCTTTTGTCCTGATTGCAGGTCAAAGGGATTACCTCTTGGGTGGGGCCACATTCTTGAGAGCATCGTCGTGCATGGGACCAAATATGCATGGGGGATGTCTATGCTAGCACATCTTTATCATTATTTACACTCAGTGGTTTATTTGGGGGCTGTAGTTTATCAACGGGAGTCACTTTTCTACAAGTTTGGGCATGGGAGCATTTTTCTATCATGTGACCACTGCTAGTTTGAGATATACTTGTAGGAAGGCCATATGTTTTCTGATACAAATGTTGACTTACCCAACCTAGGATGGGTAAGTTGGAGCACTTGAGATGTGTTTTGGATAATTTAGAGACTATCACTTGGTGCCCCTATCTAGATTGCAAGAAGTGGCAGGAGGATGATGCAATGCTTGGATTTTTATGTGATTCTATGTATCTGATTGGTAGGACAGATTTTTGTCTTGGAGATATTTTTACTACGATGGGTCTATAGACAGTACAATATTGTTCAGTGCATGCCTCAGGGGGTTGCTCATTATGCTCGATGGTGGAGTGATATAGAAGATTGGGGGTCGTGCCTATCATATGATACCTTATTGGAGGGATATTGTGCTTTACAACCATCAACTTGGGATATGCATCAAGATATTGTAGAGGCACCAGTGACTATAGAGTATGCCCAATTTTTGGCCTTACATCCATGTCCTCGGATTATCATTCTAGATGAGCCAACACCATTACCTGCCAGGGAGGATGTTGTGGAGGATCTAGTCATAGTTTTTGAGGGTGAGGAGGATAGTGGAGATGACAGTGAGATGAGTGATGGGAGTAGTAGCGATGATAGCAATAGTGATGATGGTGATGATGGTGGTGGCGGTGGAAGAGGGGTTGGGCTAGGCAGTGCAGGTCCATCTTCAAGTAGGCCTCATAAGAGGCAGGCAGTGGAGATACCTTCTTCAAGTCAGCAGCCACAGATTGCCAACTTACAGGTGCAAGTATAGACTTTGTAGGGTCAGCTAGTTTAGGCATAGGGTTTACTTGTGCAGACATAGACACAGCTGCAGACCTAGGCACAAGCTCATGCATAGGCTTTAGCATAGGTTCAGGGACAATTGGCAGTTATTTAGATACAGGTTGCCACACTGACAATGAAGAGAGATAGTGCTAGGAAGATCATCGAGTGGGAACAGGGGACTGCTGAGACCTTCCAACGGATAGCTGATGGTACATCTATTTCTAATTATATGAGGGAGGTTCTCTATGTTGGGCAAGAGGCAGAGTTCTACATGGGCTGATATCATGATGTAGTTCCTACTGAGTGCAGAGTGAGTTATGCCCCTTCTAGATTTGGTAGGACACATACCCGAACAACTAGCAAGAGTGTGATGCAGCCTCCATGGAGAGATCCTAGAGATCTCGGTCCATCCAGTGGTGGTGGAGGTACTAGTCCTGTGATTCCTACACCTTGTGGTAGCAACAGATCCTAGATGTTGCTTATGATACTATGATATACTTTTTGAGACATGATGTATAGTTCAAGTCAACCAGTTTTGATGATGTATCTCTTCTATTTCAGACTTCATTATATACTTGACATTGATGTTTTATATGATTTATATGATATGCAATTGATTTCTATCGGTCTATGATGTTTCTATTTTGATTCTATTATGGATGTCCTATATGTGATGATTCTAATTATGATAATATAAATGTAGTCTATATGAGAATAATATGTTTATGATGTATGTGTTCTAATATAAATGCTTATATATATGATGTATAAATGTATGATGTTCTATATGTATGATGTATGGATGTATGGATGTATGGATGGTTTTTAACAAAATGTAAATTTTGTGACATAATTCATGGATGACAATGATGCATGGGTTGAAATTGATTCAAATGCATATGATAATAATATAATAAATGATATGGTGTAATGAACATGTTGGTGATACATGCATGACAATAATAGAATGTGAATGAATGACATATTTATGAGATGAATGCAATGATATTATTTATTTTTTTAGAATTTTTATATGATGTGGAAAACATGATATGATGAATACAGTCTAACTTAATGTTAAATGTATGAATGATGAAATGATAAATGTCAATTATTTGATGTATGTAAATGAAAAGATGATGCAGCTATGTATTTTTGATAATTTTTTGCTTATGTCAAGTATACTCCATCATATTCCTAGAAAAGATAATCATCAATTTGAATCCTTCATGTAACAAATACTCTGCAGATGTACAATTTTATGAATGTAGTCTAATTTTATCATGCAACTATATGCAGTCTATTAATATTTTAATAGTACTTTTGTGCTTGGTATCATCATAGATATTTTTAAGATGTTGAAAGTGAGTACAAGCGTTAATGGTATATGTTAGACCAATGATGACCTGAGTACTACTTTCATAATTTTTGATATTACAAGTTAACACAAGCATCTAGTTATAATTGAACTGAGATGACCTGAGCATTTCTTGCATAAACATACATAGATTAATCATTTTAGTGTGTGAATTTTGAATGTCATCGGTGATACATTTGTAGAGCACAATCCCCAACAATTCACACATTTAAATGATTAATGCATAGACAACAAACCATAAAAATACCATTCTTATTCCTTGATTCTCTAGTTTATTACATCATTGAGTTACTCCAAATAAATGATAATAATTAATCAAAAATACAACTTATCCACCTTTCACTTAGAGTGTTTTAATCATTATTCAAATTAGATCATCCATCTTGATTTTGTGATTTTCTGAGATTTTGGATTGAACCTAACCTACTAATCTATCCTAGGGGCCTCGGGGATGATCAAAGATTAGCCTTGCCTATGTTACACATGTAGATACCATGTAGTTTGACTGAAACAAACTCATGTTTTTGGTTTTTCATTTTTGAGATTGACCTTTTTTACTTGTTTTTGGATTTTTTTGATATGATACAGATGTTTGATGTGTTTCTGATGGTGATTGATGTTGCGCTTTGATCATTGTTTTTGTTTTCTTTGTCATACTATTGTTTTTCCCCTTTTTGCTAAGCTGGTGTTTTTATTGCCCCCAATGAGATTCAGATGTTTCCCCCAAGCTAGAGTGATAAATGATAATGGATGCAAAATGATGGCAAGAATAACGATCATGATTTGGTCTAAATAGATGGAAAAGATGGTTAAAATAACACATAGCGCCTGTTTCTAGGTTTTCACCATATGTTTTAAATGCACTTTTATTTTGTATTTTGTATTTTCTCATTTTTCTTTTTGTATTTTCTGTAATTTTTTTATATTTTTTTTGCATTTTTCGTTACCAAGATGCCTGTTTTCTAGGTTTTCATCAAGGCAATTTTTTTAGGATTTTCAACCGTGCACTAGTTGATTCAGGTATAGATCTTTCTAAGATGGATACTATTGATAGGTTCATCAGAAAAATACCCCTCTAATGTTGACAATTGATAGGCTCTTGATCCATACACTAATATGATGACAAAGGGACCTAGCCAGTTAGGTTCAAATTTCCCTTTCTGTTCTTTGTCCTGTTGATTTCTAGGGTTCTCTTTTAGGACCAAATTGCCAACCTGAAAGACTCTAGGTTTTACCCTATGATTGTAGCTCCTTGATATTCTCTGTTGGTATGTCGTGAGATGATTGACAGCTTGTTGATGTTGCTCATTGAACAGTTCCAGTTCTTGAAGCCTAGATACTCTATAGTCCTCATTTGAGATGATTCCTTTGAGTGATACATAGAGTGATTGAATCTCTACCTCAATGGGTAATATGGCCTCTGATCCATATACCAAGGCATATGGTGTAGCTCCTGCCAGTGTTCTAATGTTGGTTCTTTAGGCTCATAGTGTCAGATTAAGTTGAACATGCCAATCACGTCCAACATCATTAACTGTGTTCTTGAGTATTTTTAGAATTGTCTAGTTGGAGGCCTCTACTTGGCCATTTCCTTGAGGATAATATGGTGTTGAGAAACGATGTTGGATATGAAATTTATCACACAATTTTTGGACATCTTGGTTTTTGAATGGTCGTCCATTATCAGTGATAATAGATTGAGGTATGCCATACTGAAAGATTATGTAATTCAATATGAATGACGAGATATGTTTTCCAGTGATAGTTGTGAGAGGAACTACTTCTATCCATTTCGTAAAGTGTTCTTTCACTGTGATTATAAACTTGTGTCCACTGGATGAAGAGGGATTTATTTTTCCTACCAAATCTAGTCCCCATTAACAAAAGGTCCATGTTGATGTGAATGGATGCAATTCTTGAGCTAGTGCATGGATCAAATTACTATGAATCTAACACTTTTGACACTTCTTGACAAACTGATAAGACTCTTTTTCCATACATGGCCAATAATACCCCAAACGAAGGAGTTTCTTTTCTAGAGTTATACCACTTGAATGAGTGCCACAAATGCCTTCATCAACCTCACACAAGGTCATCTTAGATTTGTTATGTTCTAAACATCAGAGAAGAGTACCATCTAGACCTTGATGATAAAGGATATCGGCGATTAAAATATGTCAAGCAGATTGCTAGATGAAGTTGTGTTTTCGGTTCCTAGAAAGATCAGGAGGGAGGATGTTGTCTTTTAAGTAAGCATAGCTTTTCTTATAGATGGAGGATTCAATGGTATCTAAATGGAATATGGTACTAGATTCCGAACTATTATAAGAAGGACTAGATACTTGTTCTACCATAAACTCATAACAACCACGTTTCTCTATCAATTGTAAGAGTGAAGCAATTGTCACCATAGCATCTGCCACTTTGTTCTCTGTCCTTGGAATTTGATCAAATTTGATATTGACAAAAAATTGTTTGAGATTGTCTATTAGCTTCTTATAGGGCATAAAATTTTCATCTTTCATCTAATATTCATCATTTACTTGATAAATGACTAGTTGAGAATTCCCATATACCTATAATTCTATGATCTTCCATTCAATTGTGACTTTGACCCCAATGATTAATGCTTCATATTCCACCACATTATTGGTACATTGAAACATCAATCTATAATATTTCAGGATGGTGTGTCCTTGGGGTGTGATGAACAAAATACCTGCTCCAGATCCTCATTGTGTATATGATTCATCAAAGTACAATATCCATTATTGTGGTGTTACTATCATAATGTCTACATTAGGAAAATCCATTGTCATAGGTCGATCATCTGGTAAAGGAGCTTCAGCCAATTTTTCAGCGATTGCTTGACCTTTGATGGCTCTCCTTTCCACATACTTAATATCAAACTCACTTAAAAGCATGACCCATTTGGCCAGTCTACCTATTAAAGCAACCTTAATGAGTAGATATTTTAAGGGGTCAATTTTTTCCATGAGCCTGATTGTGTGAGTCAACATATAATGTTGCAACTATTGGGTAGAAAATACTACCACCAAGCAATATTTCACAATGAAAGTGTAGTTTATTTCATAGCCATTCAAAGTTCTGTTGATGTAGTAAATGGCTTGTTCCCTTCCTTCATAATCTTCTTGTGCCAATAGTGCTCCTAAAGAAATATTTGTTGTTGCAATGTATAGTATTAAAGGTATTCCTTCTATAGGTGGCATGAGAATAGGCGGTGACATCAGATATTGATTTATTTGGTTGAAAGTTATTTCACACCTTTGATCCCATTTGAATACAACATTCTTATGTAATAGATGATTGAATGGATGACTTTTTTTTGCCAACTGGGAGATAAATCTCCTGATTGATTGGAGCCTTCCCTATAGTGACCCAAGTTGATTGATGTTTATGGGTGGTGGAATTTCCATTATTTCCTTAACCTTTTTTGGATCTACTTCAATACCCTTTTTTGAGACTATGTATCCCAAGATTTTTGTTGATGTAACCCCAAAGACACATTTATTAGGGTTTAGTCTGACATTGAACTTTTGTAGCCTTATGAATATTTTGCCCAGGATATCTAGATGTCCTTCCCTAGAATAATATTTAGCCAAAATATCATCTACGTAATCCTCCATAAAGGTGTGCATCATATCATGAAATATTGTGGTCATTTCTCTTTGATAAGTTTCCCTTGCATTTTTCAAACTGAAGTGCATGACATTCCAGCAAAAGGTTCCTCATGGACATGTGAATGTAGTTTTATCTTGATCTTCACGATCTATCTTAATTTGGTTGTACCTAGAGAAATCATCCATTATTGACAACATGGCATGCCCTACTGTTAATTCTACTATGATTTCTATATTAGGCAATGGGAAATCATCCTTGGGGCATGCCTTATTCGGGTCCCTGAAATTTGTACATATCTTGATACTATTGCCTAGCTTTGAGATAGGTACAATATTTGATATCCATTCAAAATAATCAATAGACCTAATGAATCCAACATCTAATAATTTCTTTAGCTTAGCCTTTACCATTAATGTGATATGTGGATGCATTTTTCTCAATTTTTGTTTTAAAGGCTTGATTCCAGTAGGCAAAGACAAATGATGCATTAAAATATTTGGGTCCAAACCTAGCATATCAGAATATGACCAAGCAAAGTTAATGCTTCTTTCTTCAAAGAATTTGATAAATTTCGGTCTCTCGTGTTTTATCATAGATTCTGCCAGATGTAAAATCTTTGATCTTTCTTTAGTGCAAATGTTCACAGACTATGTAGGCTCCACTAGAACTGATGACCATTCATGATAATGTTGTGGAAGAGTGTCAAATATCCCATCTTCTAGTGCCTTAGAGAGGTTTTCACCATCTGATGCATTCTTTATTTTTTATTTTTCAAGATCTAATGCTTCCATATAATGGTTTTCACCATTAGATCCATTATTACTATTTTTTTTTTTGCAACTGGAAGATTTGACACCCTCTTGTCGAGTCACTTTGTTATGAGAATTTTAGATAGAGCTCGTATCAAGTTCATCACAACATAGGAAATTTATGATGCCATCATCATTTGCAAATATGGGTACATTCATAGGTTCAATAGGTTCCCAGTCAATAAGTTTGGGATGGAATAAAGGAATGAAGTCATCAGATTGACTAAGGTTAATGGTAGTAAGGGTTCAAATAGCTATGTCATCATATTTTTTATTAGGGATGTCGAGATCAATGATGGTCCCCTCTTCAAGATTTTCTAGTTCACTCGATGTTTGTTCGTCCTCACTTGAGTCATCGATATTTTGTGATCCTAATACAAATGTTCTAGACCCATAACTCTATCCCCCCTCATGTGTAGGTGCATATTGTTTTATGACATCAATTTGGATATCTTTGTAAGATGTATCAGAACATAGATCCCATTCATATTCATTAGAATCCATTTCAGAGCTATCTCTAACCTGAAGGATTCTTTCAACAACCTTCTTTGTCATTTCTTGTTTTTCTTCTTTTGAGTATCATAGTCCTATCTTATCTTTTGAATGAAGAGTAAGAGGCTGAATAGGTTCTATGATGCCTTCCTTCCTTTTTCCAATAAGTCCCTATCCTTCATAGCCTATTTTTTCTAAACTAGCCTACCCTTTTCCATAGTTATTTGTGTTGATTTTGATGTTTGTGGATGTCGATGTTTCTCCATCTTTGTATAACCAATTGAGGATAGCTTTGTCTTCTGATTCACCCTCTATAGTACTGAATCTCATAAATATTTCTTCTAGAACCGTGGAAGGTAGTGATGTTTGATGTTTGATCATTGATCGTTGGCCATATGTCTTTGGAGATGGCATAAATTGTAAAATATTAAGAGCTTGCTCAATAGAATATTGCCCCATTCCCTTGTCTATCAGTTGGACCTGTTCTTGGAATTTTTGTGATAAAGAAGTTTGAAGATCTTGATTGTCTATTAATTTAGTTTCAACAAGACTTTCATCTTTTGATTTATCCTTTTTCTCAACCGACTTGGTGGTAATATTTGGACATTTTTCTTCATTTGATGAATTTGAACTGCATGCTTTCGTATTGTGAGGCACAAAGGTGTCTTGAGAGATTCTGAGTGTGTCACAATGTTGAAGATGATTATAATTGGCTGATATAGTCACCTCCTATCCATTTACTGGGAATTTTAAGCATTGGTGATATGTGGAAGGTACTTCTTGCATTTCATGAATCCATGGGCGTCCTAAGAGTATGTTGTAAGTTAACTCTTTTTCTAGTACCTGGCATGCTATGTTTTTCATCATTGGTACCACTTGAATGGGTAACATAATCAGTCCCTTAGAAGATCTCTCTTCCTCATCATATGCCTTTATTGTCATTTTCCTTCGGGCATCAATAGCATTTTCTGAATACTCTAGTACACGAATTAACTTTAGAGTGAAAATTTTCAAACTAGCTCCCCCATCTATTAAGACTCTTTTGACATGATGATTGTGGATTGAGACTTCAATAAGGAGTGTGGTGTTATGGGGACAGTTAAGTAACACATCATCCTATTTAGAGAATGATAGACAGTGTGGTGTAGTCAAATGTCCCACCATATCCTAGAATTGGCAAACATCTAGATTTTTTGGTACCATGGTGGCTACTAGTGCTTGTTCCAGAACTTTCTTGTGTGATGGTGATAGTTTAAGGAGTTCCAGTATTGATATTTGCATTGGAATTTTTTGAAGTTGATCGACAATGTTGTAATGAGATGGAGGTGGAGTTGCATTTTTAAGCGCAACTCACTTTAAGACTACCTTGGATTGTCCCCATGTCATTACATTAACTGGTTGATAGTCTTGTCATTCTCTTATTTTTAGAACATTTATTTTATTTTCAGAGACATGTATGCTTGGGAGAAAATCCAATGGGGTAATGTCATTGGTTTTGTGTTTGTCCATGTGATGACCAATAGTATTATTATTTTCTACTTTGATAAGACAAAGGATCATGGTATTGTAGACATGATTGATATTTTTACCTTTGTTAATTTTAGAAGATGATGCTCCTTTGTCATAATTTGGTAAAGGGTCCTTGAAGGATGTATGATCATTAATGTTTTGGTGTCCCTCTATATATACCTTGTTATTGTCGATCAGATCTTGAACTGTGTGTTTTAACTCCATGCAATCATTAGTCTTATGGCCTTTATTGTTGTGGAAGTTGCAATAATCTACGTCATTCCACCATGGTCATTTGACCTTCGGATCCTAGAATCTCGCTTCCCATGTAGTGATAAGACCACTTGCAACTAGTTCCTTCATCATTGATTCCAATGTTTGGTCTAAAGGTGTGAACCTATGCTGGTTTGATGATTTTTGGTATGTTTGTGGTTTTGTGATTTATTTGGTTTGAATGACATTTGACTTGAGGATTTTATCATTGTTTTGATTTGTTTTTGAAGTAGATTTTTCAACTTGAAAATTGGTTTGGCATTTTGTAAATCATTTGTCATTTCATTGGTCCCCGTATTTCTATTCTTTTTCCAAAATTTTGGCCTATCATTGTTGGGGTATTGATTTGAGGAGTTTGTGTTATTTGATTTTCATTGTAATGTTTAATAACCCCTCTTTTGAACAGCGCTTATTCAATCTTAAGTCCATTTTCTACCACCTTTTCGAACGTAGGAGGACATTGTAATTCAAGTCTATAAGTCATCTCATCCGTCAAATTGTCTATGAAAAACTCCATTTTTTCTTCCTCAAGAATGGAGTGAGGATATCTAGTGAATAGTCATCTCCATCTTTGTAAAAAGGATAGGAATGTCTCCCATTTTTTTTGTTTTTTGTTATATAGATCCTTTATCGTGACATCATGTTGGATGTTAAAAGAATATTGGGAGATAAACCTATTGATGAGCTCTTCAAAGGTTCATATTCCTAGTTGCAATTTGGAAAACCATTCCATACATTTCTCTCCTAAACTTCTTGGAAATAACCTCATGAGGTAAGTTTCCTCTTGTGCAAACTCTAGGCTCATGGTTTTGAATTATCATATGTGATCAATCGGATTTGTTTTACCATTGTATTTGTCATACTTTGGAAATTCGTAGTGTCGAGGGAAAGGTACCATGTCTACTATTGAGTCAAAAGGATAAGGAAAAATATCCTGTAATGCATACCTTTTGGTGTTTCCTTTTGTCATGTCTTGTATTTGTTGTTGTAAGTTCTTCATTTAATTTAAGGCAACAACTCGATGTATACCTTGTGTGTGTGGTGGTATTTTGGTTTCACCTGTTCCAGGTGCTTCTTTTAGGTGATTTATGTCAAAGTCTTTGGGAAGCTTAGCACCTGATTCAACCAACATTAAGACGTATTTCTCCATGTCTTTCTCTAAGATATTTTCCATGAATTTATGGAATTTTGGATCCTATTGGGATGTTTGTATGTCTTCTGGAGTTATTTAATCTTTGTCACTTTTATGTAGACTATTCTAGGGATTTTATTCTACCATTGTTTTTGATGTTTCAAATTCCTTTTCTAAGAGCCTTTGTTTTTGTAACCTAGTGAAGATTGGCATACAAGTGTTTTGCTCTTCCTACCAAACTTTGATCTTCTATGTTGGAAATATGTCAAGTGAATTTTTAACGAAGTCAAATAAGATGATATATCTTATTGATAAGACTAGGTTAAAGATTTGATTACTATGCCTCATTTTGTGATAATAGGATAATAATATCCTGATGATGAAACTTTAGCTTAATAATCAAGATTTTGTTTTGTTTTGACACTTTATGATTTGCAAGATCTGTGTTTTAGTTGAAAAAGACTGGTGACTTCTAGGAACCTATCTGATTTTGGTTTCTAGACAATGTCTCTGTTAAAAATATATTTCTATTTTGACAAAAAATCCATGTTTAAATGATAATCAAAATGACTGATATGTTTTGAAAGCGCTAAAATAGAGTTTAGGAGTGCTACAATAGGACATGGAAGTTCTATTTCACAAAAGTGCTAAAATAGTGCTCAAAAGTGCCGAAACAAAGTTTAGAAGTGCTATTTTTGTGGATGCACCAAAACAGTGCTCGAAAGCACTGAAACAGTGCTTGGAAGTGCTAAAATAGAGTCTCAAAGCATTGAAATAGATCTTCAAAGTGCTAAACAGAGGGTGAATGATTATGACTCTTTATTGCAAAACTTGATTTGGCCTTGTGGAGTATTCGATCATCGGTTGTGGGAAGTAGGACTGACATATGTGTTGACTATGATTATGATATTGTGTTAGGGATCTCCTTTGGAAGAAGGCTCATGAATAAAGAGGTTCTAAGGTGTAATAAGCAGTATAACCTCTAGCTAAATCATAATACCAATGTATGAAGGTTTTGTGCTGCAGCAAGATTTTTTGACTCTGATATAAGAAATGCCTTCTTCTTAAAATATCTTGGTAACCAAGTGGTCTCTTGGGTTTCTTGACTTTGATGGTTTTCTTGAAAAAAAAATTCGATTTCCAATCTTGAATCATGAATTTTTCTAACCTGACTTGATTTGGAAATTTTTCGGATGATCTGTTATTTGAGTTATAATGATTTGAAAACACATCAAGCAAATTGTAGAATAATTTTTTTAGTCCTAGAATTTGAACATATAATGTATATTCAAGAACCATGAATGGTCCTTATTGATTTTCACTGGTTTGTTTTAACAAATATATACTTTTAGACAGACTCACTCTTAAAGTCAAAAAGGTCATCATTATAGTCAATAGCCCACATCTTAAAATTATGTTGACTCACACAACTGTGTCACCCTCTAGAGGGCGCTCGTGTTTTTATCATTTCTAGGTGCATACTCAAAGTTGGATTTCTCATCCCTTGAGCAAACAATCCTTGGCAATTATATGGTGAGTGTCTTGGGGGAAGATTCTTCCCTCCCCTTGCACTGTGAGTATTACAATGTCTAGTTACTAACTCAACTAGATCTTATAGTATGGTTCTTAGATAGGGTTTCCGAACGGTCCAGAAAATGATAAAATCCCTCAAGAGACCTCCAAATCTTTATAACAAAGATTTTAGGGATGGTTATCTTGCACACTATCGTTGAGTTGGATTTTCATCAAAAACTCGCATTTGTTTAGAGTGAGTTGGAATCCTTGGCTTTAGGCATTCCCACTTAGGTCATTCCCGTAGGATGAGTATTTTTTCCCACTACAAAAGGCCTTCTAAAGGTTTTAACAAAAGCGTAAAATTTCATGAAAATAAAGGATGATTTTGGCACTTTGATCACCTAGTTAAGGGGAGATCATAAGCGTATTCACCACACAAGCACAATAGATAATGATTTGTTTTAAGCCCAAAAGACAATTTTTTCTAATCTTTGTGAAGATTTTGCTTCACATAAGTCATGGTGTCATTTTTTAACTGACATAGAAAATGTGTGATGGCTACCCTAGGATTGATAAATTTTAAACCAAATGGCTACCCTAGGATTGATAAATTTTTAACCAAGTGACTATCCTAGGATTGGTTCATTTTAGTCCAAATGCATCAAAATAAAATTTTGGCCACGGTCGCGTCGGATCCAGATAAATAATTATAGAGGTGCTAAAATAGTAAATGAAAGCACTATAGTTTTTAGTAGATGTGCTATAATCGAAAGGGCTGAAATAGAGCTCAAAAGTGCTAAATTTTTCCATTGAAGCACAATATCAGCTATACTGGAGATGGGTGGATGATGCACTGAAAAAAATCATGAAAGTGCTATAGTTTCCTTCCCAAAAGTGCTAAAATAGTTCACGAAGGTCATATAGTTTTATGAAAGTGTTGAAACAAAGCACAAAAAAGCCATAGTTTTCCATGGATGCATTATAGTTTTTGATGGAAGTGCCAGAAAAATTATCGATCGCGCTAATCTAAACACGCTGGAGACCTGTGCGACACTTTAAAATAAAAAAAGTGAAATATGGGGTTAATTCCCCATGGTGGGTGCCAAATTGTAAGTGTGAATAAGTAAATAATAAGTATACACTTCTTTATGAAACATTGTATCAAAGATTCAATAAATAAACCATTCTAAGGAAAGAATCTACTAAAAGCATCTCATTGTCTCCTATCTTTAAATATCTATTAAGCTACAGTTCTCTTAGATTTAATAAAACACTATGACTATTAAAATGACAATCTAAAGAACAGAGTGATGTTGAATGCAATTATGTGGTGCTATATGATACAATTTAAAGGATAAAAGAAACTACTATAACATGAACTGACATGAGAAACTATGGATGAATCTATAGGGTGCAACCATGATTATGATTCTAAAATGTTGGATGCTTGAATTGCTTGATGCTTGATGAAATGCTTGATGATTTCCTCTAGAGTAAGATTGCATAAACTTTGATATTCTGGATCCTTTTACTTTTGAATGAAGCTATATTTATAGATTTCTCAGCAGTAGCTTTGCAGAGGGGTAGAAAATTAGAGGCTTGGATTCAGTCTGAAGGATTGAATGGTGAGAGATGGAGGAAATTGAGAAGATTTTGGAAATTATCCCTACCCATGAAAACACCAGGCAAGAAGATAGGAAGGATTTAAGGAAGAGGATTGAGAGATGGATTTCCAATTTGTCTCCAATTTGTCTCCAAATCTTCTCGTGAAGATTGAAACAATTAATTTAGACATATTTTTGACATAAATTAGACATATGATATCTAATTTGGTTTTGAGAAAATATAGAGGAATATTCTTTATGCTTTAATTTAAATATTTTTGATTTATTTAAATTAGCAAAAGAGGGATAAATAATTTAATAAAACAAACTATAGAAGTTGTTTATTAAATTAAAATAGAGTAATATGATAATTAACTAATAAAGTGTTAACCTTTATTTAATTAATTTAGGTAGATGTGATAGAATAAAATAGAGGAATTGATAATTAAATAAAACAAAGTATTTATTTTTGTTTATTTAATTAAGATGAAATAATAGCAGAATTAGAAGAATTTAAATGTGAACTATATAAATAAATATTTCTTTCTATTTAATAGTAGAGGAATTTAGGATAATTAATCAAATAAGTCGTATTCAATTAATCAGATTCTCCAAACAAATTTTAGGTGTATACACCACCTAAGAAAAATTAGAAAATTTTTACCACTAGTTTAGTGGATTATGATGATGAAGGCTTTGATGATGATATTTGGGTATCCAAGCAAGAAATACAGGAAGGAGTGCCAAGTACATCTATATTAAGGGCAACTATTCAACTAGGAAAAAGATTAAGTAATGTTGATCTCAGGGGGATCAATAGAAGTGATAACATGAGAGTTGAGGCATGAACTAAATTCTTGGATGATGACTCATTTGTGAAGACTCAATCTTTTATGGAGTTTTCTTATAGGGATAAATGAGACGAATATGTAAAATATTTAGCTGTGGAGAGGAGCCTACATCAAGAATTGTCTGATACTGTCATTCAGAAAAAAAAAAGTGTTAAATGAGATGAGAGCCAGGTTTCAAAACATGACTGCAAAGGAAGGTTGAGAATTGGTGAGAACAAGTTGTATCTTGTTGCTACCAGAATGGGATCTAGCTTCAGCCATTTATTTTGACACAATCAAAAATATGAAGACCACTCTATGATATAGAGGAAGAAGTTGCACTTGCATTACAAGGGTTTAATTTTAGTGAAGAGTGGGAAGCCTTGGCTATTTGGTCTTTAGCCCCAAGCACAAGAAAACCAAACATTGTTGAGCCTCCACCCAATTACAAGGGAGGCCTAATAATCAAAAGTGTCAAAAATAACAACCTTAGAAGCTATATTTTTTTTTTGTTCATGTTGTGCAATTCACTAAGGCTACTATGGAGTCTGTCACAGTTGAGAAGGATAAAATTAGAAAAGAATTGAACAATTTGTTAGTCAAGTATGGAAATCTTGAGAGAAATAATATGAAATTACATACAAAGATAGCATTGTTAGAGGATGTATTGGAAAATTTACAACCTGGAAAGCTCAAACAAGATGATATTGACTCTCCCACTACTGTACAAGAGGATATATCCCCTGAAATTATAGCTGATGTAATTTCTTCATGGGAAATTATGCCATATAATATGGGAAACATTCCCATTTCAATAGTGGAACCCAATATATCATAAGGGTCACAAGATGAAGGGGATGTCAAAAGGGAGGAATTTCTCAAACAATTAAGTGAATACAAAGAAATATGTCAAAATCATGATCAAGATACTTTTAAGAGAAATATGAGGATTGCCACAGCAGTCCTAGAGCATTTCAATAGAAAAGTGAACCACAAACTAAATAGTATTCACTATAGCTATTAATCCATGGTTGATGCCATAAAAATGTTTGATATCAATAGAGACAAATCCATCCCACTTATGGAGATTTGATACTGATGGGGATTGGGGTTAAGCAGGATCCTAATCCACCTGAGAGGTTTAAGCCTATTATTCTTCTAGTAAATAAGATTGAGGAATATAGAGGGAATGTTGAAACATTGGAGAGCAGGATAAAGGAATTGGTGAAATCTTTCCATGAATCTCATCATGGTCTTCTCCCATCTATCTTAAAGAGTGATGGCAGCATTAAGACTTTGCAAGAATGGAGAAGCGAAGTAAATAGTGTTCTTTCAAATCAAGCTATAAAAATCTGTTAGAAATTTGATATGGACACATTGACAATGAACATGGATATGTAAGTCTATACTGAGACTGTATTGCTATAAGTTGATAAGGAGGCTAACCAGATTGTCACCAAGTATGCACCTTATAGACAAAGGGTTAATGAAGAAATGAATGTTGATTAACCTACATAAGAAGAATTCCTAGCATGGAAAGGCAAATATTATGAAGGAGTGGGGGTTTTACACTAAATATGGAAAGTTAATTATTTGAAAGTTTGAGGTCTGCAACCATGATGAATAACAGATAGATGGGAGTGGACTACATAACCTGGATTTAGTAAAGATTAGGCTTATGTTAAAGTATGGAAAATATAGTGCATCTTATTCAAGGTTGATTTGATGAAAAGGCTACAGATGTGGTCCTACCTTTTGTCTTTTTCTATTTTCCTCATGCTTTTCCTTCTTTTCATTTTTTGTGTGTGGGCACAAGTTTTGAGGTAGCTATTCAGTTGAACCCATTTTTAAGATTGGACCTAATCTCTTGCAATGAACAAGGACTGCATTCATTTCTTCACATGTCTCCCACCCCTTGGGAGTATGTTGTAACTAAATGAAAAATTCTTTGATACAATGGTCCAATAGGGTTTTGACATGCGTACTTTCTGGCCTGAGGCTTTTTTTTGCTCTTTTGTTTCTATAAGAATGAATTCAAGGCCAATAAGTAGAGGTTCATTGTTTTATGCAATTAACATAGTGAATTGTAAGATATATACTAAGTATGCTTTTAGATTTTTTGTCTTAAGTTTGAGAGTTCATAATCATGTATGTATTTTGGATAACAACAAAGAAAAATATACACTGAGAAATACCAATTTAATGGCTATTGTCTCTCCTTGTGTACGTTTTATGAGTTATGAATAAAAGTAATCCAGGATGTCTTTTATTTGTCTCCATTTTTTACCAATGGATGTTTGATTTAATTCTTGCTTATTGATTCAATGAATTAATGTAAATGCTTGGATGAGATTAATAACACATAAGAATCAAGTGCTAGGATATTGATAAGTAGTATTAGTCATGAATGTGATAGGAGAATTTTGTAATGTAATGTCTCTTGAAATTATACGTTTCTATTTGTGAATTATTATTTGATCATATAGATTGGTTATCAATCTGTTCTTAGGATGAAGGAATTGGTTCATATAAAGTATTCAAGATTCATTTTCTATGTTGATTCATCAATTGATCACTTTTAGTTTATAAACTCTTGTGGTTATTATTGTAGTTTTTCCATGTTACAGTCCCACCTTCTCATGTTTTAAGTATAATATGTTGATGAATGAACCACCAACTTATTTAATGTATTAGGATTGTGAGAAGCTTAATGAGAAGCATTTTTTATTTCAAATGTATTTGATCATAATTGTATGAATTCAAAAGTATGCATTGTTGGATAACCCTCTAGGGTTTCACAGAGCCCGAAGTGTAGGAGTAGAAGTTTTGTAGCTTCCACTCATTTGTTGGCCAATCCCTTTTGAGTATTGATTACTAGAAATGGTAAAGTCCATAGGTATTTCTGGAGATGAGTTTGGCTCTTAAAAAATAACCAACATGTACATTATATTTTCTAGTTGGTGTGACATTTTTTCATGCACATATCCTATGGTGATGATCTATTGGAGTATTTTACTTTTTAGTTATATGCTTGGCTGACTCAAGGTATCCAAAGAGTTATAAAGATTAAATATGTGATGTGAATGGAAAAGGGATTTGTTATATGTCCATGCTAACCTATATTTCGTGTGCTTTTGGTGTGAAGGAAATTTTGGTTTGAATTAGGTGTCGACAAGGCATGTTTTCTATAATTTAACACTACATCGAATTAGGTTGATCTAATTGATATTTTTGATGGAGCTCAATATATATACAAGGTTGATTTGAGTTGAAGAAGATAGAATTTAATAAATGAATGATCTAAATACAAGAAGTAATGTGAACTGATGTAGAATTATGCGAATAAGTTGTGAGTGTTTAGAAAAGGTGTGTGAATATAGAATAGTGCAGATACTTGTAATCTAAGTTGATTATCATGTGTTATGAGATTCAAAGGCATTGAATCAATCATATGTAGATGCATTTCTCTCAATTAAAATTGTGTTTATAAGGCCACCTCTTTGTATCTTTCTTTTATCTTTGAATAGTGAGTTCACCTGGATAGTGAGTCCTCTTGGCAGTGAGCCTTTCTGTAATATCTTATAACTAGTTATAACATATTGTGAGCTAATCCTCACCATGGTTTTTCCTACCTTGGGTTTTCCATGTAAAAATATTATTGTTCATGTGTTGTGTGTGTTATGGATTGTTTATGATCTCATTCCTTATAATTGTTAAGTATTTTTTGAAAATTGGATGGTTATTAATTGAATGGTTTAATAGAATACTGATTCACCCCCCCTCTTAGTATTTTGTGTGTTGAAAATAATAGAGGAATTTCAATTATTTGTAAAGTGTTTTGAAGGCTCTCAAAGGTCCATGAGGCCAAAGGTGATTAGAATTGGGAGAATTTTGTAAAGTGGAGATTGTTTTATTACTTTATAAGGTTAAGTCCATGTATGTTATTATTTAATTATGATAATATTATGTTATGATCTGAGGCTTATATGAATAGGTACTAAAAAAATGCATCTAAAAGTAAAATCAAGTGATAGATATAAAAAAATTAATAAAAAAATATAATAAATAGGTTATGGATAAGGATATACATGTTATTGCTACAAAAATTCTCCCTTAGAATGAATGCCCAAACCTTGGAAAAACGTAAAATAGAAAAATAATTCAATGTGTAGAATCATATAATTTTAAAATAAGAATATCATATCTATAATAAAGAAAAAATATTAAAGAGCTAAGAGATTACAAATAGTTGGTGTGGAAAAATGATATTTCTTAGGATAATAAAACAATATATTACCTTGGGTAGAAAATTTAATTTGGTACCATCCATAATTGATGCTTGATCATGTCATAGTGACTACAAATAATCCAATTTGAGGCAAGGATGAAATTAGAGGATAATACATAGCCTATACAATTGATGAAAATAACTTAAAATATATTATAAATTATAAAATATGTGATGGATCTTCAAATATTAAATTTAAAAAATCATAACACATTCAAATATTTAGAAATGAGTAGAAATTATCCCTCTAAATAGATATTGTAATATAAAAATACTTAAGAGTATGTTTTATAGTAAAAAGCTAGGATTAATTGAAATTTTGTAATAGATTTATACATGTTGATATGTGGAGGGAAATAAAAAAGTGCTAGATTTGGAAGACTATAATGTTTGACTATCAGTTAAGATATGGAAGTGGATTTTCTAATAATTTTTCCTTTGTATAACATATAGAGTACCGATTTCCATATCTTTGAGGTTGAAATTTATTACCCAAATCTATGCTAATATATGGCTTATGTGTATGGTGTTGTGGAATGTATGGATAGGGACTTAAGAATTGTTACAGACATAAAATATAAATTGCATATGGCACATGTGACCCTATGTTTTGAATGTTTATGGTACAAAGTTTCAAAGTTATATAGATCAGTTTCCTATGGTAGAGAAAATAGCAAGTGTTAAACACTTGGAATCACAAGATGTAAAATGTGATTTTTCTACTTTCCAAATGTGTATGGTCTAATATGATGTGAATGTATTAAAGCAAAAATTTTGGAGAATCATAATATGTATGTGAGACATGATTCCTACAAAATATTTGTTGAATTTATTGATTCTTGCACATGAATAAGCCAAAATATTATTGTTGAATCTAATTGCAAAATTATCAAAGATAATTCTTTTGCAACTAGATACATGAATTAGTAGTACTAGAAATATATTTTCATAAAAAATATAGGTGCTAGGTTGGAATAAAATATATATAGAGAAAATAGTGTTTATGTTCATCAAAAGCATAAGATCATATTCCAATCATACACCATTTCTTTGGGAGTATTGATTTTTATTATGTCATGGTATACTTATGAACTAATGAACTAACTTTGATATATATTATAATGTCATTCACTATTTCTTAAAGATAAGATAATTTTATAGTTCAAGCTAAATCTAGGTTTGGGAAATAATATGTAAATCATGATGACATTTTCTTTATTTTTATTTGTGTAGATGTTATGCATAAGAAAGCCTATATATACATAATAACTCTAGGAGAAACCCATGTAGATATATAATTTTATAATTCACCCTTTCTTAAATATATATTTTTCTCTATTTAATGTATATTTGATAGCCATAATTGTTCAATTATGATTGATGTTGAATTGGTTCTCCTCTTACTAGTTATTATAGATTTTGCGGAATATTAATGATATGTATATTTTGTAATGCTAAGGAAAAGTATGTATATGTGCTCATGTTACCTTTTCTACAAATAAAAAATGAGATGTGAGAGAGGATTTTATAAAGATATACATAGTAAAAATAATAATACTATTGATGGTGTGAATATTAGGGTATCCTTGTTAGAATTATAGTTCATGCACTAAATTTTGAACATTATAATCAAAGTAGTTATTGTATATTTTGTCCAATTTAGAGAAAATTTGGTGTTGTGCATGAATATATTTGTTATATTAATGTCAATTTGATAAAATTAATGTGATAAATTTTCTAGGATCTGTGATGCTTTTGATCTACATATAGAGATGTGCTACTATGGATGTTATTCTTTATTTATATCAATGATTATTTTAATGTCAAAGGATATGTGAAAATTTTGGTATCCATCACATTACTAGTATAAGAGCACAATATAAACCCATAGGAATATATAGATAGAAAGTGATTCTTCTCAATATATCTAGGTCAATCCACACATACTATTACATGTTGTGAGTAGTTTATTACATATGAATGTTTAATATCTTATAAATATATTATGAATCATTTCAGTTCCCACAATGATTGTATGGATGTAGGGTCCAACACTCTCAAGCTATATGTCCCATACATAGGTATTGTTGGCATGCAAATAAGGTGTATTCTATAGGATTCTATTGAAAATAACATCACTTAATATGCATGTAAATAAATAGTGATTTCATATATGACATGTACACCATAGTTGTCATGATCATTATTATGTATGGATTAGTGATAATTGTGTATGAATTTAATCATTCTATCAAAAAATGTAACCCTTGTAATATAGAGAGAATTGTTGAATCACACATTGAGTTCCTGATATAGACCAAAATTATTTATTCTAGAACATAAAATACTTTAACTAGGACATATAGTTTATGATATAAATTCTTTGTGAGTGCTAGATTACAGTGAGAAAAATATGAAACCTTCTATTTTGTATTGTCAATAGCATAACTTAGATGATTTTTTTGCATCTTTATCCCATTCAAAAATTGGATGGTAATTATTAGACCTTTTTATTGACGCATATCCCTTCATAGACCATGTATAAAAGATGTCTTTAGTGCACTTATAAAATTAAAAAATAGCTATATGGATGAAAATACTTTGAGGAGTGATTAGGTCTTATTATATTTGGCATTATTTAGTGTCATAATAATTCATTAATTGAAACACATTGAAATGTACAAGATAAACATTAGGAGTTAAGAACAAAACATTGGGTGGTCATACTCAAAATAAAACTATAAAGCAATAATCTAAAATTAAACTTATGTGAATAATTTTTTTGTAGCTGAACATGTACATAACATAGTATTTCAATCCAATAAACCACAAGACTAACTCAAATCACCATCTCACTACCATATCTACTACTCATCAATGGAATCAAGATCCTAAGATAGCCTACAAGACCAAATATTACCATCCACATGAGAGAAGGAAGAGAATAAATTCTCTATTGTGATGTGAAATAAAGTATAATATATTAAAATTATGAAATGAAATCCTTTCTTATAAAGGAAAGGTCGAGTGATAGGATAAGCATATATAATTGCAAGAGTCTTATAATATATTTTGAGACAACTAATTGATAAGATCACATGTGTACTAGATACTTCTAGAAAGATTACTAAGGACCTATATAAACTTAGCATGTGAATATGTGTAAATAGGTCCTAACTAATGAATAGTTAGATAATGTGTCTTGTTCACACTAGAAAGGGGAAGCATGATAGGGAATGCCCATATTTACACCAATAATCCTCCTTAACTAAAACTTAGGGAGAATTAAAATATAAAAAAATACAAAGATGTATAGATGATGCAATGATGATAGGTCATAGATACTATGCAATGTTAGGTTCCCATGTACAAATTCTATCAATCATAAATGGAGAAAGGGATAAAAGCTAGTGAGAAAAAAGTCCCATCCAAAAGAGATAAATGACATTTCATGAATGGAGGAAGAAGCAAGAATCAACATGACCACCTAAGGACTATTTCAATCAATTATATCACCATAAGAGGGAAAATGAAAGATTATGGAGCCAAGCCATAATTTGTAATCCCTTGTAGCTATGGTGATTTCTCACCATTCCTTCCCTTGGGAAGAAATAAAACCAAGTATACATGCAGTAAAGCTTCCCATTTTTTAGAGGAATTATTAGGAATGTTGGTGTGAGTAAAATTATTTTACCTAGCTAATTCTTACTACAAGACTTATTCGCATGTTAAGTGTACTTAGGTCCTAAGTTTCTTTCTAGAAGACTTAGTTGTCATGTTTAGATCTTATATGTTTTAATTCTATGTCAATTTAGTTGTCTCATGTTATAGGATTAAGAAACTTGTCATGATCTTGTCTAATACTATGTCTCACCTTGGCTATATAACCAAGCAAATCTCTACATTGTATATTGAATTTTTGGATATTTAATTCCATTGCAATCTTGCGCATTGCATATTGATCTCTTTGTGCCTTCCATTTTGCCTCTATATCTTGGGTAGCTATTTCCATAGCCAACTCTAACATGGTATCATAGCAAGTTGGGTGCCATTGGTTATTATTTATAGAGAGATCTTGGTAGATCTTGAAAATTTGAGTATGCTCTTCTCTTGCATCATATAATGATCTAGAGAATCGAAAAACTTGATAGAAATATTAGATTTTGGAGGGGTTCCTCTTTATGGCTCTATATTGTAGGTTTATTTTGGAGCTTCCTAGTGTATATTTGAGCTCACCATTGAGATTAGGGTGTTCAGGAAAGTCATTTTTGCAAATTTTTCATTTAAATTAGGCATATGAGGCCAAATCTATGAGGGTTTGAAGCTAAAGAGTGGTTTCCAAAACTAAAAGGTAGCTACAACTTTGGAGTAGTTTGGGTCAAATACAACCTTTCCAACATGTCTAGAAGGCCTAAAAACCCCAAGATCGACTGTCAATTCCTCAAAAGTAGATAACTTTGTTTAGGTCCATCAAAGAAAAATTTCCCTATTCAGTCATCCATATAGTTTTTGTAGGTCACCATTATTGCATCAATACACTCACTTGAAAGTAATATTTTAGTATTTTAAATTTTATAAATTTGTTTTATAAAAATAAAATTATAGGTAGATTTAATTTTAAAGAAAATTTACATTAAAAAATAAAAATAAATAAAGTTTGTAGGGTATAGAGTACCCCACACAATCCAGAGGGTACCTCATACTCTCGATGACACCTAGTTGTGTCATGTGGCAACTTGCAGTTCGACAATGATGGGTCATGCACAGGCCCCTCTAAAAAACCTAGTGTTCATTTATGCTTTGATCTTGTAAATTTCCTTCAACGACCATTTCCTAAATAGAATAAACAATAACTATTTTACATATTTCGGTGCTAAAATATTCATGGAATATTCTAGCCTACTATGCCTAATATGTGATGGCTATCTAGACATCAATTGTAAGCCCATAGTGTCAACATATTGTTGTGCATATATTGCACACACACCTCGCCAAAGGTAGGGACGCCCTTTGTTTTGCTCCTCACGGGCTGATTTTCTCCCACCTCATTTTCCACACCCCTATTCCCAAGCTTGGTTTTTTCATATACCTTAAAATGACTAAAGTACCCTTTGACCAAGTCTACCTATCTGAATTTGCTGTCTTTTGTCTTTGTGGGCCCCCCCTTTTGCTTTTTCCTTACTCTTGCTGACTTGGTCCCTCCTCGCTTGACTCACTTTTTTCCTTCATTTTTGACTTTGGGGACAAGTTGCCTATGGATTTGGGATGTTTTCATGATGCCTAAATGAATTACCAAGGTTTCATTAAGTTTTGGGAAGCTGTAGAATTTTCCTTGCGGGTCACTGCCCCTCCACGGCCATCCACGGGAACTTCCTTACGGGCTGCTGTCTCTTCATCGCCATCCATAGGACTTTCTTTGTGAGCTATTGTGTGTGGGTCATTGTGTGCTCATTTATATTTTCAAAAGGGTGACAACCCTCTGAATTTCCCTTTCCAAATCTCTGCCTTTCCAAAAGGGGTGCAAACTTCAAGTTTTCATCATCTAGGACCCATAAAATGAATGAATTCACATGCCTAAAGGAGTATGCATCAAGTTTTCCATGTGTCTATACATTGAAAAACTATCCTTGTAGGTCACGATCCCTCCATCACCATCTATGGGAACTTCCTTTATGGGTCGCCATCCCTCTATCGTCATCCATGGGAACTTGCCTTGCGGACCACTATCCCTCTCTCACCATCTCTGGGAACTTCCCTTGCGGGCCTCCGTCCCTTTATCGCCATTTGTGGGAACTTGCCTTGCAGGCCACCATCTCTCCGTCGCCATCTATGGGAATTTCCCTTATAGGCCACCATCCCTCCGTCACCATCTATGGGAACTTCCCTTACAGGTCACCGTCCCTTCATTGTCATCAATGGGAACTTACCTTTGCGAGCCACCGTCCCTCCATCACCGTCCATGGGAATGTTCCTTGCAAGCCTCCGTCCCTCTGTCACCATCCGTGGGAACTTTCCTTACAAGCCGTCATCCCTCCTTCGGCGTCTATGGGAACTTCCCTTGCGGGCCGCCGTCCCTCCATCGCAGTCTGTGGGAACTTCCCTTGTGGGTTGCCATCTCTCCATTGTCGTCCCTCCGTCGTCATCCATGGGAACTTCCCTTGCAGTTTTTTGTCCCTCCATCACTGTCTATGGGAACTTCCCTTGTAGGCCATCGTCCCTCCATTGCTGTCTATGGGAACTTTCCTTACAGGCTGCCATCCCTCCATCCTCATTCGTGGGAACTTCCCTTGCGAGCCGTTGTCCCCCCGTCGCCATCCGTGGAAACTTTCCTTGCAAGCCGCTATCCCTCCATCGCTGTTTGTGGGAAACTTCCCTTGTGGGTCGTCATCCCTCCGTCGTCATCTGTGGGAACTTCCCTTGTGGGCTGCCATCCCTCCATCGTCGTCCATGAGAATCTCCTTGTGAGCCGTTGTGTGCGGGTTTTCGTGTGTGGATTGTCATTTTTAATTGCAGCCAACGCTTAACTTCCCCCGGCATTATGGGCTCCACATCTGGTTTCTCTGTCTATTGTTTGCCTTTGTCCACTGTCTTCCTTTCATCTTCCAATCATCCATTGTCCACCTTTTTCCACCAGTCATTCGTCATCTGCCTTTCGTCTGCCACCCTTCCGCCACTTGTGTGTTTGCCCCTATGAAATGCTATCCACCGTCTGTTGTTCGCCTTTCGTTCGTCCACCACCTTTTGTCCGTTGTCTACCACCTTCCATCTATTGGTTGTTCATCATTCATCATCCATCATCTGGATGTCATACTCGCTAGTGCCATCTTTATGGTGCAAGCATGTCCGAATTCCCGTTTCCCTGCCTCCGCATCGCTCTGGCCCTCAAAAGTGAAATCTCCCCAAAATCTGATTTCTTGAAAGGGAAAGTTTCTCAACATGTCAAAAGGAAATTGTCTTGAAATGAGAATTTTCCAAAAATGAAATTTTTCCTAAAACAAAAATCTTTCCCGAAATATATTTTTTTTCCAAAAATGGAATTTTTTTGAAATGCAAATGTTCCCAAAATTGATTTTTCTTCCTAAAAATAGGAAAATTTCTAAAAATGGAAAGTTTTTTCAAAATATAAAATTCTTGATGGACTATAAATTGATACATTTTAATTTTCTAAATGGGGGAAATTTGTCATTTTTGGAGGTCTAAATCATGATATCTTATGTCACAGGTAATTTTAGGGGTGTTTGGGGGTGTAATGGATCAATTCAAGAACCAACACGATAGAGGGAATTGTTTTATTTCACCAAAATGATGATGATTGTCAGGAGCAGCATCTCTACCTCTTAGAAGCACCAATCTGCATAAGAATGCACTTAATTGGCTACAAGAATGTTGTGAATACATCAAGCAAAAGGGAAGCCTTTGACAACTTTCAGCTATAGCAAAATCAATCAACTAGAAGACAAAAACTGCTATAGTGCCAGGGTCACTAGATTACAAGATAGGCTAGAGGACGAAATAGGGAAAAGACAAAGAATGTATTTTAAATTGCTGAATATTTGGGGGTAGGTGAACCATAATTTAAAATGAATCTAGGCCACATAATGAAAGTAAATCTTGGCCATTCATTTGGGCTTTGGAAAACTATAAATAGGCGCTTGCCCCTCATTTGTAAATGGTTGGAGAATTGGTGCAAAAGGGTATTTGCAGCAATAAAATACCATGTTGCATGATTTTATGGATGTTCTCTTTCACTTTTCTCATCTTTCATGCATGGTTCTACTTCCATGTTAGTTTTAGTTTGTAGTTTCTTAGATGGCTATGATAATGGTGTTTGCTGTTATGGTATTTGATGAATTTCCAGCCCATACTTTTGGCACTTGTTGATGACAAGCTATTGTGTAAAGTTATCCTGGGCTTCTTTATTTCATTGTTGCAACTTATTTCAATTGTATGTTCATGATGTGTATGTAGAATATGAAAATATGTAGTCCTTAGAAGATTGCACTAGTTTTGTGTAGCTATAGGTTCTCTTGGTCAATCAAAACCCAGTTTAGGAAGTTTGTCTACTGTAGCAGCCTCCATTATTACTATTCATTTGTAGCTTAGATTTAAAAGAGTTTTCTTAACCCTTCTCCTTTTGTTATTTATTTTAGTCCCTTGTTAGAGTAGGATTCCAAGAACCATCACAATGTCAAACTTGGTGAAAGAGATGAGTTTCAGCTTGATCTTTTGAGTGGACAACCACTGTTCATTCACTTCTAGCACCTTGAAACTCCTTTTGCAGACCCAACTTCCCATGCTTTGTAATTCATCTGTAAGGCTACCTTGTGATTACCAGCAAGATCACATTAAACCAACTGAGATATTCCAAGCATTATCATGACCTGACACTTGAGAGACCTCGGGGTAGTAATTTGTAACTTGTTTGCAGATTTCTACCTTTCAAGAGAGGTAGCATACTTGTGTGCTGCCTGTGTTGAGAAGGTGCAAAAAAAACCATGAACACATATTTAGGGAATAATCCCTATTGACATTAGAATGATGATGGTAGGGTCTTTTTAGTTTTTCCCCCCTCACCATTTGAATTTTATTTTTGAAAGTTGATTTTAAAACACATAAATCGGGCTTAGGACCTTTGTTTTTCAAGAAGTTCTTTTTATTTGGGGAAAATTTCTTGCTCTTCATAGTGGTGTAGTTTTTTTAATTTTGGTGTCTAGAGTTTCCAAAAATTATAGATTGTCATAGGTGTTGTTGAACCATTCTCATTTTGGAAACTTTAGGGTCTCCATTCTCTCTCCTAAACTAACATTTTTGGGTGTAGTTTTTTTTTAAGGGCATAATTTTTAATTTACTTTTCAGTGGTATGATCAGATTGATCTCATTTTGCACCAAAAAATTTAGTTGAGCTTCTAGCCAAATTTGGAATTTGTAAGCACTAAGATCAATTCCACTTCATTATTTTTGGCAAGTGGAAATTGTAATTGCACTAAATATAAAGTGCCATATCAAATATTGGTGGGGGTTTCTTGATTGAGTGATTTTGGGGGTCTATTGGTGCATTCTTTTGATCTATTTTCTTGTAGCTCTTCTTTTCTGTGGATCATTCTGAGGTTTCTTTGCTTACATATTATAACTATTCAACATGGAATAAAAATACATGGCGTATTATAATGATTGAAGGTCACTCTCTATATTTTGAAAATAAGGTACCCAAACCTCCAGATGTAGATAAAAATATAAATAGGATTATTGAACATACCGAATCTCTTAGATAACTTCATAAACTAGTTTGTGAAGATCTTTTATTTCAAATTGAATTATGTAATAATTCTCATGAAGCTTGGAACAAATTGAAAATATTATATGGCACTATAGATGAAGTAAGAGGCTATCAAATTGGAAAGAAATTGATGATCCTTGATCCTAAGAATTTTGAAAATATCAAAGACTACATCACTAAGGTTAATGATTTAAGAGAGAAATATAAAGCATATGGAATTGATAAGGACATTTAAATAGTCTACAATACATTAACAAACTTGGTATTGATTATGTTGCCTTTTTTTTCTAGCTTTCATACTCATAGGTTGACTATGGGTTATGCATATACTACACCTTCATTTTCATCATTTTCTAAGATGTTAATACATGACCAGCAAAATATTATATCGATGGTGATAAAACTTTAAAAATTTGATATTTTTTGGGTGGTTCGTTGAAAATTTTAGTAATCTTTCACTCTTGTGTTGGATGGTTTTATGCAAGGGTTTTGTGGTCTCATGCCCTTGTCCAAATTTTTTGAGGCCTTAAACCCTGACATTATGTTTTTGCATTGACCCCCTATATCAAGTTGCTATTTGTCCTAGTTACAACCTATGTCATCTTGTCCATTGTCATTATCAGCCCCTCTATCTAAGCTCATCGATCATCGGGTGTTTGTTTAAATTTTAAATATTTCATGGTCGGCCCGAAATATTTTTAGGGGTCATTGGTTGTTACCTAGCCCATGGTCCCTTCTTTATAACAAACTATGTATGAACATGCAAAAAATTTGAGTCGTCAAATGAAATGATTAAAATCTAAGCCTTGTATGCACACCTTGCAACATAAAGAACATGTATTTTGGCTAGGCCACATGGTTGTGCCACACATCCTCCAGTTCAAGTGGGACCCAATCCCCACTATCGACATGGTCTTAGCTAGTGGTAGATCGATGGATTTAGCATACCATTTTCTCTTAATCTAAGTCGTAGTGCGTGTGCCACACAAAGTATTAAATAGTGTTACCTAATGTCATGCACGGTCTGCATGATGATGACATGTGGTCTGTACTCACAACATAAAAGAGATGGATGGGGCCCACGGGTGATGGATGTGTCTTCTAACTAGGGAAGACACCATTGGTTGATGGACTTGCCATGCAACAACATGGAATTTTCAAATATCTTTGACTCAATCTGAGTCATCCAAAGGGCCATCTTAGTGATTGATCCATGGCTCACATTCAAAGAATAGAATTGGCCATGTGATGGTCATTTGGACACTGCAAATGGTGAGCATTAATGGAAAATTTCTTCTTAGAGGATATCAACCTAATATCCATTAGTGAAGAGCTAATTCCTAGTAATTATGAAGAATGGTACGTCGATTTCCATGTACCTGGGAATTAATGGTGATGAAATAGATGCCAATGAATAATCACTCGCTCGCTCATGCTACTCTTGGAGCATTGATGATCGACATCATCAATTTTCTCAATAAATATGGATGAAGGCTCATCATTTTCGTCACAACAATTAGGAGTCTAAAATTTTTTGTGGCTTGTGACTACTCTTGTGAAGGTCTTGAATATTGATGCAAGATGAGTAGGTCAACTATCTCTCCATCATCTATGTGTAGGTCTTCCAAGGTAAATGTTTGAAGGTCGCACGATTATGTGCCATTACATGAGCAGAGTAATCTTCAAGGCACTCCCAACTTGAATATGGAATGCATGAGGTCTATCCTAGTAGTTACCAAGTGCAGATCTCAGTTGAAACGCTGAGCTACAATTGCAGAGGAGGCAGTGTGTGGTAAGGAGAAGAGGTCTATAGAGTTTGAGCAAAGACAGAAGGCCAAGTTGCAGTATGGTCGGCGCTCTCTAGGGAGGAAATTTTTTCCCATTGACATGTTTAATAGTTGGAGTGATGATGATATGGAGAATGACTCCAATTATGGCCAATTCCTTATGGCTTTGATCAAGATGGTTGGTGTGAATGAAGAGGTCCTCGTGGTTTCTCTAATTTTTGCGATGACACTGTGTAATTTTGTTGGATCTGGTGCTGAGAAGTGTATTGGTGATGAGGAAGGAGTAGTTTTTTACCTCCTACTAAGGTGAAACTATGAACTAGGCACATGTATTGTGGCCCTAGTGCTAGTTTAGTCTCTAGGTGATGGTGATATCTAGTTTTTGGTCATAATGTGATGCTAGCTACTTTTTGGGTTCAATGTGGGTATGGACAACAAGGCCTTAATGGTATTTTGCAACTGGTGTGGTGACACTAACTAGTTTTGTTGGTTGTTATAGTTTTTTGATTCCCCTGCTCGTTAAATGATTGTATCTAACCATCTAATAATTTTGAAATGTGGATGAAATTTTGATGAAATGTAACTATAATGAGCCTGATGCTTTTTTCTCTCTTATGCTATAAAAGAGATTTCAAGGCTCATTCCAGAGGTCATATTTTTGAATCCAGAAAGGTCTAGGTAGGATATAGTGAATGAATATAATGCAAAATTCATGATGAGTCTACTAGGAAATTATCTTGGGTATGAGTTATATATCAAATCATCTTAAATAGTTTTACGCAAATTACTGATATTGAAAAAAATCTATAAAATTAAAGTATGTGCTCTCCTGTGTACAATTTTTATAGCCTATAAATGACAATGTCATTGTTTCATTTATCTTCAATGGTTCAGTTGAATGTGTGATTCTATATCTTGCCTTAACTCAAAGAGTTAATTAAATACATTGAAGAGATTCATAGTTCTGTGATAATTTGCTAAGTATTTGGTAAGAAGTAATACTTTAAGTACTGTGAGTTTTTGTGATGTATTGCATTATGAAAATGGTCCATTCATTTCAGGGTCAAATTTTTTGTATATGATAAATTATTTCATGTTTGACACCTTCTACCCAATTTGATGAGGCACTGGATTATTTGTCGGGGATTCTCGTAATCTAATAAATCAGGAAATACCTAGCTATGGATTCAAGGTTAGAACATTACTTAATTCAAATCTTATTCATTTTGAGATGTAAGTCTCATACATACTAGTGTTCCTAGAAACTTAATGGTTATTTGTGTAAAGGTCAGCCATGCCTTCGATAAATAATGTATGTTTTCAATTTGTAGGGACAAATCTATGTGTTGAAGTGTTCTTAAGGCCCTGAATATTAAATGAACACAATAAGGAACACCCTCCTTGGTCCCACAAAGCCTAAAGAGTAGGGGTAAGTTCCTAAGAAGCTTTACCCATCATGTTGGCCACTAAATTTTAGTGATCCTTGAATAAAAAGGTTGGCTACCTCTTAGAGGGCTTCAAAGCTCCATTGAAAAAAAAAACCAACAAAAATGGCGACTCTACTGGGGAGAACTTTGAGAAATTTATAAAAGAAGGAATCCCAATCGTAGATTGTAGCATCATAGAGTCAAGCATTTGGAGGATCTGAATGTTTTTTCCAGATATTGAAAGGTTTTGAACCTAGAATGGTTTTTGTTGTTACAAAATTTAAAGAACTAATGACTCCACTGGAGGAGACAACCCATAATGAGATTTACTTATGAAAGGACTTCATATTTATTTGAAGTTTAGTCCTTTGTAAAGGAGGTGGAAACTCTAGCTTTAGAACCTAATGAAGAGCATGTAGAAATTTCTAGATCTGCAAGGTTGTGGTCATAGAAGAATTCAGAAGCTGCTACTGTTTCCAAGTATTTTAATAAACATATTTCATGATTCAACAAGTGGTTTATGAGAAGTGTTTGAAAACATAAATGTAGTTGGTTCCCAATTAAATGAAGAAGCACAAATAGAGGTAAATTCTCATTGAATGTTGCATGTTTCTACAATGTAATATGAAACTTATAAGTTGTAATAAAGAAGCATGTTATGTTTAAAATCCTAAGCAAAATGAACAAAAAATTGTGTTGTAAGGGTTTGAGAGCTTAGGTACAAAGAGAGTTTGAACTACTCTTTGAAATTTTTTGGCAAGGCTTACAAATTCAAGGTGATATTTCCTTATCAAGTTGTGTACCTTGATATAAATATGAGTGCAATGGTGCATAATAGATATCCTTTGTCATATCAAGGAAATTTTAGTACTGAAAGATATAGTGCTATAGATTTTAGTAATATTCATGGTTATCCAAATGAGATACTGCCTAAAATCAGAGAAAAGATACCTAAGTTCAATGGTACAAAGGATGAGTCAGCAAGCATGCATCTGAAAGAGTTCATTGACATGATGGGAGACTATGAATTAAATTTTGAAGATATTGTCATAAAGTTGTTTGTTCAATCTCTAAAAGGGTATGCAAGGGAATGGTTCTCTTTTCTACTAGCTACTTCAATACATTCCTAGTATGAATCCAAGCTATTATTCATGGAATAGTTTGGTGAGAGAGTAAACCCAAGTCTGGTGAAGAAAATTTTTATGGACATCCATAAAAAGTAGGATGAGTTAGTCCCTTCTCTCAATCTTAGATTTTCAAATATCACAAGGGAGGTCCCTGAAGGTATAAGACCAAATGATGTTGAATGTTTGGTTGTATATCTAGGAGAATTTGACAAAAAGATAAACTATCTATTAAGAGATAAAGAGCATACAACACTATTCCAAGAATATAAAATTGCTATGGATATTGAAAAAAATCTCAAGTATTCAATGATGAAAGTATGCTTAACTTCTAGTGCTAGCCATTTTGGCACATCTTGTGCAAATGTAATCAATGAATCAACTAGTGAAGAATCATGCCAAGAAGATATGAATCTTGTTGTCCCACTTTCTCCATCACCACAATGTGTTGATCATAGTGAGCCCCAAGTGAAATGTCCACAAGTTTCAAGTAGGGAGGATCATGTTTCTTATGCTAGGAGATTGTATGATATAAGAAGAGGTCAAGGTGAATTGTCCTATGACATGTTCCATAGGTTTGTGGATGTGTTGTTGGAAATACCAGAAAGTGTCAATCCTAAAATGTCAATGTGCATTGACTTGTTTTGTGAAATATACAAGTTAGGAACAAGTATGTTGCCAAAGGAATTGAAGCCTGAAAGTCTAGGCCAAATAGTTGACTAGATAAAACTGGCAGAAGGAATTGAGAGCAACCATGCACAACATTAGAGGCTAGTGAGAAATAGTAATCCTAGTCCTGCTTGGGAAGAGAAATAAATAATGCAAACTGGTGAAGAAAATGAGTCAAAACATGATGATTGCAACCAATTCACTAATGATATATGGGTAGATCATTACCAAAGTGATGAATATTATGACCCCTATTGTGATGAAAGGTATGATGTGTTTGAATTAGGCTCTTGGAAGGTATTGAAGGATAAATATTTGGATGAGGTCTAAATGATTACACCATTAAGTGATTCGATCAGTAGCTATGATTTTAATGTTGATAATGTTCAGTATTTTACTGATGATCAAGATATTGATAGTAGATATTATGATATCTAGTCTGAGGAGTTTGAATGCAGTCTTACTATTGATGAATTCTTATGTTGTGGTGGCTGTGATGATACCGAGTCACATCTTTCCTTTATTGAGTATGAGTATCCATACCAAATGAATGAAGACCCTCTTTCAGAATTTTGCAAGGATTCTGAGTGTGATGATAGGCTGCAAGGTTTGCACTCTCATATAGAAGCTGTATAAGATTCATAAACATACATTAATGTAATAGAAAATACCCTTTTTAATGAACCTTTATTTGTGCCAGTTACTAAAGATGAGTTCCTTGGTTGGTGTAGGGATAATCCACTCTTTGAGGATTCAGATGATGCTTTGAATGTATGGCCAAGGTATAATTATAAGCATGCACAAAAATGCACCAAAAATTTTATTGATGAGAATGCTTATGAAGTTTTCACATTTTGTGATATAGTGGAGAATGAGACTAAGGATCAAGGGGAGATCAAAGTTCTGGAGTGCTTTTCCTAGAAATATAATCCTCTTCATGAAAATGACTTGCAAATACTTTAGTCACAAGAAGAAGAGAACTTTGAGCTAGGAAGTGATGAAGGATATGAGGACAAGGGTGTCACTATCCAATGTGTAAATGTTGGGTCTAATGGAAAACACTTTGAGAATGATGTGTGCACTAATGAAGGAAGAGCCTCAACAATTAGTGACCAAGCTGCATATTTTGATGCACGTATAGATTATGGATTAAATTTGAGGCTCACTAATGATGAATGTTAATTTGGCTCATGTGTTGGGTAGCCAAATGATGTTGGGTATGATATCAACTAACATGAATATGCGGTTGAGCTTATTGTTGATGCTCCTCACCTTTTGGGTATCATTATGAATATATTCTCACTCAACAAGGATGGAATTTATGTGAGGCAAGATGAAGACCTTCTTGAATCTATCTCTTTAACTTTTAATACTTTAGGAGACTATGGGCATAATCTGATGCATAATGTTTTTGATGGTTTTCAATTTGATATGCAAAGTGAATATGATTAAATGGAATGTGGATGTTTATTTTTTACACTTAAACTTGATAATCCTTAGGTCAATAAACAAGGTAGTGTTGAGGCATGTGGGATCATTGGTATCCATCATAATGATGTAGATTGTTGGGAATTGCCTAGTATGAGTACTCATCCAGTGTAGGTATGTGAAAGAAAGGCCCTTAACAAAGAAAATATTTGGCTCCAAAGCTTGGAAACTCTTGATCCACCAGGCTTACGAATTGAGGCTAGTGGAATGGGATGAAATTTCCTAACAAAGTAAACTTTGTACAACCATGTAAATTTTGTTTATAGGTGTGGTTTGTTTCTTTCTTGTTGTGTCTACTTGTCTTGTCTAGACAAGCTCCTATTTTTGTCTTTTGGGTTGGTGTGCTTGTACCTAAGATCTGAATTCTCACCATACCCACTAGGGGTATGCATCCCTGAGTTGGAGCCACTGATAGAACTTCAAAAATTTGATATTTTTTTGCTGGTTCGATGAAAATTTTAGTAATTTTTCACTCTTGTGTTGGATGGTTTTATGCTTGGATTTTGTGGTCTAATGCCCTTATGCAAATTTGTTGAGGCCTTAAACCCTTGTGTTATGTTTCTACATTGACCCCTATATCAGGTTGTCAGTTTTCCTAGTTACAACCTATGTCATCTTGCCCGTTGTCATTACCGGCTCCTTTGTCTAAGCTCGCTGATCATCGAGTGTTAAAATTTTAAATATTTCATGGTCAGCCTAAATTTTTTTTTTTAAAATAAAGACTTATGTCCTAGGTCTTTAATCTATTTTGAGGGGTCTTCATCCGTTATCTAGCCCATAGCCCCTTCTTTATAACAAACGATGTATGCACATGTGGAAAATCTGAGCCATCATATGAAATGAATAAAATCCAAGCCTTACACGCACATCGTGCGACATTAAAAAAATGTCTTTTGGTTGGGTTGCATGGTGTGCATGGTTGCTCCATGCATCCTCCAATTCAAGTGGGACCCAATCCCTAGTCACCTACCATTGGTGGTAGATCAATGGATCTAACCTACTATGGTCTTAATTTGAGTTGTAGTGCACGTGCCACACATAGTATTAAATAGTGTTACATAATGTCATGTGTGGTCTGCATGATGGTGACACGTGGACTCTGGTGGTGGTGTAAAAGAGCTAGATGGGGCCTGTGGGTGATGGACATTTCTTCTAACTATGGAAGACACCATTGGTCGATGGACTTGCCATGTGACAACATGGAATTTTCAAACATATTTGACTTAATCTGAGTAATCCAAAGGGGCATCTCAGTGATTGATTGATGTCTCATATTCAAATAATAGAACTGGCCATGTGATGGTTATTTGGACACTGCAAATGGTGAGCATTAATTGTGTATTTCTCTTAAAAGGATATCAACATGATCTCCATGCGTGTGAAGAGCTACTTCTAGGTAATTATGAAGAATGGTACATCAATTTCTATGTACGTGAGAATTAATGATGATGAAATAGATGCCAGTGAATAATCACTCACTCACTCATGCTAATATTGAAGCATTGATGATGAAAATCATTAATTTTCTCAATAAATATGGATGAACGCTCATCTTTTTTGTCATAGAAATTAGGATTTTGAAATTTTTGAGGCTTTTGAATACTCTTGTGAAGGTCTCAAATATTGATGCAAGATGAGTAGGTCGACTACCTCTTTATCATTTGTGCGTAGGTCTACCAAGGTAAATGTTCAAAGGTCGCATCATGATGTGTCTTTACATGAGCAAAGTAATCTTCAAGGTGCTCCTAGCCCGAAGATGGAATGCATGGGGCCCATCCTAGTAGTTACTAGGTGCAGCTTTTGGTTGAAATGTTGAGCTACAATTGCGGAGGAGGCGGTGCGTGGCAAGGAGAAGAGGTCTATAGAGTTTTCATGGAGAATGAAGGCCAAGCTACAGTACGGTTGGGGCTCTCTAGGGAGGAAGAATTCACTCATTGATGTCACAGATAGTTCTAGTGATGATGATATGGAGAATGAATCCAGTTATGGCTAGTTCCTTATGGCTCTAACTAAGATGGTTGGTGTGAAAGAAGAGGTCCTTATGGTTTCTCCAATTTCTATGATGGTAGCATGTAAGGTTGTTGGTTCTGGTGTTGAGAAGTGTGTTGGTGATGAGGAAGGAGTTGTTATTTCACCTCCTACTATGGAAAAAATGCAAAGTGAGTGCATGTATTGTGGCCCTAGTGCTGGTTCAGTCTCTAGGTGATGGTGGTATCTAGTTTTTGGTCGCAATGTTATGTTGGTTGCTTTTTCGGTTTGACGTGGGTATGGAAAAGAAGGCCTTAATGACATTTTGCAACTGGTGTGGTGACACCGACTCATTTTGTTGGTTGTTATGGTTTTCTGATTCCCTTGCTCGGTAAATAATTGTATCAAACTGTCTAGGAATTTTGAAATGTGGATGAAATTCTATTTTGAAATGAAATTTTGATGAAATGTAACTATAATGAGCCCAATTATTGTTGCTCTCTTATGCTATAAAAGAGATTTCAAGGCTCATTATAGAGGTCATATTCTTGAATCCAGAAAGGCCTAGGTAGGATATAGTGAGTGAATACAATTCAAATTTCTTGATGAGTCTGCTACTTAATTGTCTTGGGTATGGGTTATATATGAAATAGTCTTAAATAGTTTTATGCAAATTATTGATATAAAAAAAAATCAATAAAATTAAAGTATGTTCTCTCCTGTGTACAGTTGTTACAGGCCATATATGAAAATATCATGTATTGTTTCATTTATCTTCAATGGTTCAGTTGAATGTGTGATTCTATTTCTTGCCTTAACTCAAAGAGTTAATTAAATAATTTGAAGAGAGTCATAGGTCTATGATAATTTTCTAAGGATTTGGTAAGAAGTAATACTTTAAGTACTATGATTTTTGGTGATGTAATGTAGGGTCAAATGTTTTGTGTATGAAAAATTATTTCATGTTTGACTCTGCCTACCCAATTTAATGAGGCACTGGCTTATTTGTCAAGGATTCTTGTAATCTAATAAATCAGAAAATACCTAGCTATAGATTAAGGGTTAGAACATTACTTAATTCAAATCTTATTAATTTTGACATGTAAGTCTCATACATACTAGTGTTCCTAGCAACTTAATAGTTATTTTTGTAAAGGTAAGCCAAACCTTTGATAAATAATGTATGTTTGCAATTAGTAGGGATAGATCTATGTGTTGAAGTTTTCTTAAGGCCTTGAATATTAAATGGACACAATAAGTAACACCCTCCTTGGTCCCATAGAGCCTAAAGAGTAGGTTTATGTGCCTGAGAAGCTTTACCTATCGTGTTGGCCACTAAATTTTGGTGATCCTTGAATACAAAGGCTGGCTACCTCTTAGAGGGCTTCAAATCTCAGTTGAAAAAAAAAACCAACAAATGGGTCTCCTCAAGTCATCTAAATCTCAAGCATTGTTGGCTAGTCAAGTGAAAGAATAAGAATGTTCTAGTAAGAAAAAAATAAATCAAAGAAAAATCCACATTCAGATCAAGCAAAGAATAATTCCTATTCCAGAGAGAAATTAGCTAAGAAAGAGAATCCAATGTTCATATTGCAAGAATCTTGGACATTATGATAATTCTTGTTATAAGAGAGATATTGATGAATTGAAACATCTTCTTAAGAGGAATCATATTGATCTACCTTCTAGAGTGTCTGAGTCCACTTCTTTTTCAAAATAGTGTAAGAAGGAGAAAGGTCATGTTGGTTTGGCTTCTACATCAGGAAATAAAGGGAAAACTCTTTGTTATTCCATAGGTCTTGGATTAGGTAGATGACTTCTAGATTCAGTAGAATCTCATCATATGACATCTTCATAGTCTATATTAACTTATTTTGAGCCTTGTACTATGCCTCCTATTTTTATGGGAAACAATGCATCCATGAGTGTAATTGGGAAGGGATCTATTGATATTATTGATGCTAGTTTCAATGATATTTTGTGTCTACTTCATTTGTCAAACAATCTTCTTTCCATCTATCAAATTACACATGTGTTAGATGTGAGGTCTATAGGATTCACTTCTAATTCAATTATCATTAGAGAATTATAGAGTAGAGATATTATTGCTAATGGGATGGTTGATGATTCATCTCAATTATATACCTTTGTAGATTTTTCTTCTAATTATGATATTGTTCCTTTGATTGTAGATCACACTTGTAGTATGAACCGTGATTCAAAGGAGGAATTTGGCTACTTTAACTTAGTTTTTCTCACATAAAAACTCATTCTTGATCCTTACATTTCATCTCATCCATCTACTATTGTAGCTAATGATGATTGTGTTGCTACAAATATAGCTTCTTGTGATCTAGTGCAATAATATCTACATCATCTTCTAGTTACATCTACTTCAAACTTTATTGTTGAGTCCCACATTTCAGATTTGGGAGACACCATTGATTGCATACATCTACTCTTTGATGGAGATGATCCTCCTTTAGTTGTTGTGAGGGACTACTTTGACCCTCTTCTTCATTCTCTACATGATCATTCTTCATAGTTTGACATGAGTGTGGATACTTTTGGACATAATTTGGAGGAGGATTTTTTGTCTTTAAAGGAGGTTTTTGTCTTTAAAGGAGGCATATTTATCTTTGTATTGTGTTCTACATTCATCTCAAGAATATTTTAGATTGACATCTTCAGCTGTGTGGCCTAGAATGCCTATCTAGTCTGTGGCAGTTTTTGATATCGACATGGAGAAACTTCAACATCACTCAGAGACATCACATATAATTCTTATTGCTAGACCTTCCTTTCAAGAATGGGAAGATATGTTTTATATATTATTGGTTTTGTTTCCTCCTAAGGGGAGGAATATTGTTTGGCAATATTGGATCATTTTCAACCTTTAATGTTGAGCTTCTACCATTGCAAGAGACTCATCATTGAGGGGGGATTCATGGCCTCTCTTCTTCTTCTCTCGTATGGGGAGCATTTTTCCTTGCGTGGGGTTTTATCCTTATTATTTTTAATTGAGAGTAATATGTTTCATCTCTATTTTGGGGAGGATTTTTTCCCCACTAGGTGTTCTCCTTTTCTATATTTGTGAGATATTGCATTTTTATTTGTACATGGTTACCTAGAATTACTTAGTAGTTGGTACCCATCTTTCCATCATTTGCATAATAATATACTCCCTAAGTTACACTTAAGGGGGTGTTGGCGTGAATAAAAGTCTTGTCCCTAGTTAATTCTTACTAGGGGACTTATTCACATGTTAAGTTTATGTAGGTCCTAAGATTTTTCCTAGAAGAATTAGTTGTCATGTCTAGATCTTATATTTTTTTACTTTTATGTCAAGTTGGTTGTCTCATGTCATATGATTAAGACACTTGTCGTGATCTTTTCTAATCCTATGTATCACTTTTTCTATATATCCAAGGGGTTCTCTACATTATATATTGAATTCTTTGATATTCAATTCTATTACAATATTTAGCATTGCATATCGATCTCTTTGTGACTTCCATTTGGCCTCTAGATCTTGGGTATCTATTTCCATAGCCAAACTTAGGGAAGAAATATAATTATGTATGATGATTTTCACTCTAAAATATAATCATGTGTCACCATATTCATAAAACATGATGCAATAGATGAATCAATTACATGATCAATTAAAGAAGATAGCAAGTTAAGTTAGTATAAAAACACCTAAAAAAAAATTCAAAGAAAATGATGTTGGGACAATGTTTTTTCTATAAATGTCACTAAATAGGTGAGATAACCCCTCAAATGTGTCCTAAAAATCTAAAATATGAGACCCCACAAACTAGGATGCTATGTGGTAGAACCCTTTTGGTTCCTAGGGTTTTTGTTTCATTATTTGTGATGATTTTATTTTAGTTCTAAAACGCTAGGTCTTTCTATGATGATGACTTATTTTCTTAAATTTTATGCTGACTTGTTGCATCCCATTTAAAATAACTTAAGTGAACAAATTATTCCCTTATGTTCATTCAATAACTGACCTCATTCCCTAATGACATCTATCAACTTCCTAGTTGGTCGTAACTCTCATTCACATCATAGTTTCTTCATTTTCCATGCTCTTCTTAAAATTTTATAGCCCAATTTCTTGAAACCTATTATCACCTTATTCAAGCGCATATTTTCTTTGTATCATAGTTTCTATCTACTGAAGGCTATCCAAAATAGAGATGAAGAACTTTTTTAAATGGAGGTTCTCTTTGCATACCAACATCCTTTTTCTAGCCATAGATTCTTAGTTTGTCACAATTACATGAAGCTTGAAGCTACTAAAAAATGAAACCTAATAGAAATTTGATTATCATTGATGTCAAATGGGATATATTATTGATGTAAAAAGGGAATCATAAGGAGGTCAATAGAAATATGGTTTAAAGTTGTAGTGCAAGCCTCGAAGTGTTGCAAAAGTTTAGGCTTCGAGTCTCGATCTTACCAATTATCGTTTGCTAGAGAATAAAGTGAGTCAATTTGAGTCAAGTCTAAAAGGTTTTTGGGCTTCAAGCTTCAGTCATACCTCATATAAAATTGCTCAAAGAAGTGAAGAAGGTATGTGTTAGGTCTGAAAAGGCATCAAACATTGAAGTTAAGGCTTACACCTTAACCTAAGGCTAAGCAAAGGGTATGAAGAAACCCCAAACCCTAACCATCAAAATGGTTTTGGGCTTCATGGGTCAAGGCTAAGTCTTACGCCTTATCAAAAGGATGGTAAGTAGTATGGTGGACTAGACAACTCTAACATCTGACATTCAAAGAATTTTTAGAGTTTTTTGGATCAATTTATGGTGAGAACTAATGGTATATTTAATATGGGTTTCTTGTGAGCTTTCTACTAATGTAATGTACATGATCAGAAGTTAAATAATGTCCTCATAATTAAACAATATTTTCTCTCTAATTAAAATTAAGGTTTATTAGGTTAAAACCTAATAGATTCTAGGTCCTAGCACTAAAAAAAAATTATATTTTAACATTGACTGGCTACTGGCAGTTGAAGGTCACTTAAGTTATGACTTAAGCCTTTGAATTCATCATGGTGATTGGACCCTCCACTTAGGTGATTACTAGTTCCATGGAGTATCAAAGAATATTATTTTCTAAGTCTAATGAAAAATATTTTCTCACAAAAAATCAACAATTGAGATTGATGATTAACAATCGGGCAGCTCCCGCACACTCATACTACTCAGAAGGTGATGTCATTTATTTCTTGAGGGAATGTGGGAAGATGACACATGTTTAGGAGAGAAATATGTGATGATGAGTGGAGTATGATGTAAGCATACATATGGTATATACATGTTGTCCCATTGAGATTATGGTGGGTCCTCAGCTTTTCCCTATGGGAGTGCAGAATTATGACAAGTGTCTCAATGGGACCAAGCTCATGGATATTTGCATAAGAATTTAGATGGTTATCACAAGGACATATGTACAATGCAATGTCATAAGTGGATATATGGAACCCTCTTGCTATTCCATTGGAGGGTTAGTGGGTCCGTGCATCATTATTTTGGGAACGTGGTATGATGATGCATGTCCCTGGTGATGTCATTCAAAGGGAATCAAAAGAAGAACATTCACCTAGTGCCCTAAGTAAAGATCTACAATGTTTCAAAATGTTTTAATCCAATAGTTTTATTTTAAAGCTAAGGTTTCAAATGATAACCATAAGATCTTGGTGCGAAGAAGATAGATCAGCAACCCGAAGTCAAAGATTTGATTTTTCAATGGCTAGGAAGTGGAATGAATAGTGTAAGTAGTGGAGACAACTGTGAACCAACATAGAAGGAAAAATTAATCATTGTAACTATTTCATCTACTCACTTTTGACTGATTATGAGATGTGTAGATGATAGAGAAAGGAATAAATAATCCAAAAATTAGATAATAATCAATTGTAAAAGGAATCGCATTTAACGTGTAGCTAATCTAGGGTTTGATAGTTACTAAAATTAGAAAATATAGTGAATCAAGATGGTGATGCATGGTGTGAGGTATGAGTGCTTGTCGATTAAGGTATGATATTAGAGACAAGAAAAAAAATGTCTAAGTATGGATAATGCATGCAATAAAAATGAGAGAGAGACATAGAGAAACTACAAAAAATCATCTAGGGATTTTATTTTAGATAGGGAAGAGGAGTGATATAATGCAAAGAGGGTGAAAGAGTAGAGAAGAGTGGGAAAATGAATTTCTGAGAGGATAGCAACAAAGTATAAGTAGTTGCAAAATAGGTTTGCAACATTGAATTGGATTAATTTTGAATCATTTTTAATCAAGAGTTGTTGCTCCATATTGCTATTGTAAATTTGATTGGTTGGTGCCATGAGATAGCTAAGTTAATTCTTAGTTATGGAGTGGGTTATTTCTTAGAGTTGGTTCTCTTAAATTGGGTGATTGGTGTCTCCTTAGGGTTGGTGCCCTAAAACATTGTAACTAGTGAGGTTTTTTTGTGAGTTTAGATTAGGACAATAGATACTACCAGCTATTCTCACTATGGTTTTTCCCATAGTGGGTTTTCCACATACATCTAGTGTTATGATAATTTGTGTGTTTGTGTGAATCTATACATCTTTATTTTATCTACTTTAAGAGGAGTTTAAAGTGAAATTTTATTGATTTACTAATTTACCCCCCTCTTGGTAGATAGTTTTGTTCCAATATTTTTTATTAGAGCTCTAGTTCTATTGGAGAAGCCTAATCAACTTGGGTAGAACTTTGATAGTAAACACAAAAATGGCCAATCATGAAGGCTCCTCCTCAAAAAAAGTGCCTCTCTTTGATGGCTCAAACTATTCTTTTTGGAGCATTAGAATACAAGAATATTTATCATATTTAGGGTTTAGAGTATGGATGACAATTGTAAATAGTTATCCAATTCTTTCTACACCTCCTAATGATCATGCTAGAAAGAAATAATGTGAGAACAATGATAAAGAAAAGAATGTTATTCTTTGTGGGTTGTCAAATTTTGATTTTGTCAAGGTTATGCATTTTGAAACTACACATGATGTTTGTGATAAGTTGAAGAACACGTATGAAGGTGATGATAAGGTAAAATAGAAAAGCTAAAAAATTTCAAAGGAAAGTTTGAAATTTTAAAGATGAGTAAAGAAGAAAAAATTGCAAACTACCTCCTTAGGGTAGATGAAATTGTTAATGTGATTAGAGGCCTTAGAGAAGAGATGAAAGAACTAGTCATTTTTAAGAAGGTCCTAAGATCCTTTCCATCTAGGTATGATTCTAAAATTTTTGCAATTAATGAAGCTAGAGATTTGGATAAACTCATTGTTGATGAGTTGCATGGCACCTTCATTGCCTATGAAATGAGAATGGGAGATGCATATTCATCTAAGAGGGAAGTTGAATTCAAAGAAGCCAAAAAGGAGAAGGTAGAAGAATCTACATCCAAATTTAAGCAGATTGATGAAAAATAATCTAACTTTGTTAGAAGGTTGAGAAGAGCATCTAGATAATACAAAGGTAAGTTACCCTTTAGAATGCTTTAATTGTAGTAAGATAGGACATTTTGCTGATAAATTCCCTTATGGAGAAAAGGATAACTCTAAGCAAGAAGAGGATAGTAAAAATAAGAAACCGTACTTCCCCAAGAAGAAGAACTTCTTTAAGATAAAGAAGAGCCTATATACTCAAGAAGAAAGTGATTTATCTAATCTTCGTGATAGCTCAAGTGATGAGAATGATTTTTCCTTTATCGTTGATGAAATTGAGTTTCTATTCAAGGAAAGAGGTTTTAGAGATCAGAAAAATTTAGAAGATGAATCTTCTAATGAATAAGAAGAAGTTGAAGTAGATCTTGAAGGTTAATTCATTAGTGCCTTAGATGATGTTAAAAGCTTGAGAATGGAAAACAAAAAGTTAAAGAATCATGCTAAAAAAGAGATTGAAAAAAATTCTAAAAATTTGGAATAATATAATCAAATGGTTGTGAGCTTGAAGACACAAGTTTAAGAATCTAAAAGGATAGAATATGTATTCAAATTTGAACTATATTCTAAATCCATTGAATTCTTGAAGTTGAAAGCAGAAATAGTGGCTTTTAGAAAAGAATTAGAAAAAAACTAATGAACAAATTCTCAATGGTCTAAAGTTGAAAGGTTGCTCAGAAGTACTTGATGAGTTAATTAACTCACAAAATCCATCAAATGAAAATTTTGGTCTGGTATTAGTGCCTTAGATGATATTAAAATCTTGAGAATTGAAAATAAAAAGATAAAGAATCATGCTAAGAAAGAGATTGAAAAAAAATCTAAAAATTTGGAAGAATATAATCAGATGGTGGTGAGCTTGAAAACACAAGTTGAAGAAGCTAAAAGGATAGAATATGTATTCAAATTTGAACTATAGTCTAAATTCTTAAAGTTGGAAGCAAAAATAGTGGCTTTGAGGAAAGAATTAGAAAAAAACTACTGAAAAAATTCTCAATGGTCTAAAGTTGAAAGGTGGCTCAGAAGTACTTGATGAGTTAATTAACTCACAAAATCCATCAAATGATAATTTTTTTCTTGGTTTTTTAAAAGTTAAAAGTCTAACCAAGAGTGCATCTGCTAATTTGTGTGAAAATTTTAAAGAAGAAGAGAAATATGAAACAAAGCATGAGAAATTTTGCATTAAATATTCCAAGAATATTGCAACAAATAAAAATAACCAATCGATCCCTAATAACTTGAGGAAGAAGTAAAACTCAAAAGGAAATGATATAGATGGTTTTACTAGGGTGAGTGATTTGAATAAGTCAAAGAAGAGAATACCTCCTCATCGTACTCAAAGAAATGCTATGACCAAATATTCCTCATATTTCTATGGGTATTTCAATACTTGTAATTAGTTTGGTCATAGGTCTAGTGAATGTAGAGTTTTTCCTCAAAGGAGACCAAATTTTGTGAGTAGAAATAAATTTTCTCCTTTGTTGGATATGAATGTGATTTTCAATAATTGTAATAACTTTGAACACATAGCTAAGAATTATAGAAAAAACTTTGTATGACCAAAAATATAAAGTAAAAAGAAAAGAATGCCTCTTCGCATGAACAAAGGTTCACAAAACTTTGAAAAGAAGGAATATAAGGAAAAAAATAAACCTAAGAAGGTGTGGAAGGAAAAATATTTCAAGCCCACACAATCAATGATAGAATAAATATAACTTCATACTAAAAATAAAAATATATGGGTAATAGATAGTGGCTGCTATAAATACATGACTAGAGATAAGAGCAAGTTCATCAAGCTATAGAGCTACAAAGAAGGTTCAATTAGTTTGGGTGACAACACTACTGTAAGAATTCATGGTAAGGTAACATTGAGCTTTGATTAAAAAATGCCTACATATGATGTTCTCTATATTGAAGGATTGAAGCATAACTTGTTGATTGTTAGTAAAATATTTGGCAATGGATACAAAGTCACATTTAATACTAAAGGGTAAAAAATCAAAAAATAAAGAAGAGTTGTTGCTGAGGGAATAAAGACTTAAAGAAAACTCTACAATCTCAATGAAATTAATGGAGAAAACTAGATGATAGAGTAGGTTGATGAGAGTTGGTTATGGTATAGGAGAATGGTCCATGTAAATTTTGATAATATTGTAAAAGTGAGCTCAAAAGGGCTAGTAAGACACATGCCTAAGATAACCAGACCAACAAACACTACTTGCAAGGAATGTCAACAAGGAAAGAAAACAAGGGTCAGATTTCAAAAAAAAGTGTATGCAACTACAAAGCCCTTGTAATTGGTTCATATTGATCCTTTTTTCCCAAAAAGAACAAAAGGATTGAAATATGAAAGGTACTTAAATTTTTTTATTTATGATTACTCAAGAATGACATGGGTAACATTTATGAAGAATAAGTCACAAGAATTTGAAAGATTAAAAATCTTTAGAGCCATGGTTGAAAAGGAGATTGGCGAAAGGATCAAATTCTTAATATCTGGTAGAGGTGGGGAATTCACATCAAATGAAATCGTGGAGTATTGTGAGAAACATGGAATTAAAAGACAATATTTTGTAATAAGCACTCCACAAAAAATGGAGTTTTTGAGAGAAAGAATAGAACAATCGAAGAGATGGCCAATACAATGCTAAGTGAGGCCAAGTTACCTAATGTGTTCTGGAGATAGGTAGTACATACAATAGTTTATACTTTGAATAGAGTTCAACTAAGGGTAAATAGTGACACGACCCCTTATGAACTATGGTATGGAAAACCTACATCCATTAAGTACTTTAAAGCATTTGGTATAAAGTGCTACATCAAGAGAGATGAATATAATTTGGGAATATCTGACTCAAGATGTGATGAAGGAATATTTCTTGGATATTCGACTCAAAGAAAATCTTACAAATTCTATACTAAAAGGCTTCACAAAATTGTTGAAAATATAAATTTCAAAGTTGATGAAGATCAGAAACATGGTAAACCTAACAAAGATAGCTATTGTGTTGAATCATAATTTTAATATAAAGTTGTTGATGAATATTTTGAAGAATAAAATGAAAATAAGTTGCAAGATATGTCCAAAAGTATCATCTTGAAGAGTGGATTATTGGCAATAAGGATGAAGGAGTTCAGACAAGAAGGAGAGTTGCAAATAATAAAGAGAAATTAAATTTTCTCTCATGTCTCAAATTGATCCCAAGAGGTATGTTGAAGCCAACAAGGATGAAAGGTGGATAAAATCAATGGAAGAAGGGATGAGCCAAATTGAGAAGAAAAAATAAATTGAAATAGTTCCAAGACCCCCAAGATAAAATGTGATAGGTACAAAATAGGTCTTTAGAAACAATCCCAATGAAGATCGAGCTATTGTAAGGAGTAAGAAAAGTGGTGTGCAAAGGATATGCACAAGTGGAAGGTATAGAATTTGAAGAAATATTTGCACCTATTGCTAAATTGGAAGCTATAAGTATGTTTCTAGCATTATCTATTTATAGAGGATTCAAATTTTATCAAATGGATGTTAATTTTTCTTTCTTATATAGAAACCTAGAAGAAGAATTCTACATAGAACAATCTAAAGCTTTACAGTTGTTAGAAAAATATGACTATGTTTGTGTGAATGCCAATCTACAAATAGCTAACAAGAGACAAAACAAACAAGGTTAGCCATGTTAAAAAGAAAAAAAAAAGCATTCCCTATGAGATTGTTGATCAAACAAAGATGAAAAAATGAAATAAAATCATGGAAGAAATAAAATAATAGCATGTAAGATCAAACTAAATAGACCAAACCTCCACCCCATAGGGATATTGGTGTCACTTTGATGTGGAAAGTATACCTTTCCCAACCCCTTTGATAAGATCCAAGATGTAATTGATTCTAAGTGTATAATATTGATGCAAAGTGATGATGAAAAAAAGCTTAAATGTGATGAGAATGAGTGTAAATGAGTGATTTCTATGAATGAAAATTCTATAGTGAGATTGCATGAGATTGTGGATCCATATTGTGTAGAGAAATCCTCTACTTATAGGATTCAAGGGTGGAAGAATGAGTGAAATTGGTGAATGTTGGACTAAAAGGGGAGCCAATAGCATTGTGACACTTCTCACAGGGCTATTAAAGGTCATTGAGATATGTGCTCAAACATCTTGGGAGAAGGGATGTGCAAGAGGAGTAAATGTTTAGGTGGCTTGTGTAAGAGAGGATGTAAGAGAATTAAATGAGATCTAAGAGGGATAAGATGGAATGTAAGAGGCAATTTAAGAGAAAGGTGGCTCTTGTAAGATAATTTAAGACCTTTGTAAGAGGCTATTTAAAGTCTTTGGAGGGAAATTTGAGTTGAGGGAGTATTCTAAAGAATATGCCTTTGAGAGGAAAATAGGCTAATTAGTTAATTAGAAGAAATTATTTTCATGTGCAACTTGGTTAGTTGACCATGTATTGATTTAACTTTGGTGAGGTAAAAAGCTAGAGAAATGGGTAACAAGGATTAGGGAGTGATTATAGTTAATTAATTCAAAATTAATCAACTTGAGTGGGTTAGGGGATTTATGACATTTAATTAAAGAGTTTGATTTATTTAATCAAATGAGAGGAGTTATGGGAATTTAATTAAATGATTTGATTTTAATTAAATAAGATGAACATTAGTTAGAAGAAAGTGAATTGATCCAATAAAGTTAATTATTCGATTAATAGTAGAAGTTGATCAGTTTAACTAAATGATAAAATTATTTAATTAAATGGTTAATTCAAAGTGATTTAGGAAGAAATTATGTTATTTAATCAGAATCAAATGCATAATACCAATTAGGAATTTTTGAGTGTCTACATTTTTTCCCTCTTTGAAGTGACGTAACTATTGCATTGGTTCAAAGAATAACACTATCGAGATTAAAATTCAAAAAATTCTGATATTTTTGTATGCCCCACTATTTCCCCATCAGAAGGAATTACACTGCTACACTACCCCCTCAAGAGATCAGAAGAAAATCTCAATTTTTGGGGCGAGCTCATGAAAAAGATTCAACAATGGTTCTAACATAGAAAATAGCCTACAGAACGTGAAAATAGGCTCAAGATGACAAAATTTGGGTAAAAATAGGCTTCATTGCTTGCAAAAAAGATGAATAGGATCAAAAACCCTAATTTGTACCCTTAAAAACCCTCATTTTTTATCTTAAATAGGAGGGTTGGGTTCATTTTCAAATCATTTGTGCACTTTTCCTTCTAGGATTCTTGTGATTTTTCTCTGAGGTGCTAATGAAATGACTACTTGTGTGCTTACTAAACATTAGATGGAGTAGGTTCACAAGTTCTAGAATCCTCTAGACGCAAGACCCTGGGTAAGAAAATAAAAATTGTTCTTGTTTTTCATGTTTTTGATGCATTTATTAAGGTGTTAGTTATTTCAGCCAAAATTTTCTCTATAGGGCATCGATTATGCTCCCATCACTGTCACTTTTGTCTATGTAGCACCACCTTTGTGGTATAGCACCACATGGTGTAGTTAGGGTTTAGGTTCATGCATCCAATGCAATCCACCTTTGCAATAAAGTTTCACATGACCCAAGATGGGTGGAGTGCTACAAAAAAATGTGGATTCGCCCTTACTATGGAGCATCCTATGAGCCTAGGTGTGAAAAGTGCCACCCAAGGATGTTTATTCACCTTTGGCATGGGGTGTCACTTTTGAATATGATGTCACTTTTGTAAAATGTAGAGCATTACCTTTGCTAATATCGACCCACCTTTGTAGTTTACGGTTTTTTTTAATTTTTGTCGTTTTGGAAAATTTTTGATGTTGTGCATATGTTGAGTGTAGGAAGTCCTTTTTCTACTCCATTCAAAGGAGCATAGATGCCAAATATTGCATCAAGAAAGGAACTTGATACATGATGCACTATTTTTTCTTAGCGTAATCAGGTTTGGATATGTAGCGCAGATGTGAGATATACACACACTTGGTGATGATGACAACCCTAGTGGAGCGATGGTGGAGCAAGACTTCATTGTTCCACCTACCAAATAGAGAGGCCATATTGACCCTCGAGGATGTATGGCGGATCTTGTGGATCCCCATCCATGGCGAGAAGATCATTTATGATATTGAGGCTAGTGGCAATGCTATATTCCAGGTGCTTGGGGTTGATGAGTATATTACAAATAGTGGGAAGAGTGACCTACATCAATATGAGGGGATAGCTCTAGATTTAACACTATTCATTGGTGCACTAATATTGGGAGTCCTCATTCCTAATAAACAAGCGATGGGTTGCAACATTGGATGGGGCATAGTCTGGTCCCACTTGATGGAGGAGATGATAATGTATGCTTGGGGTCTAGTTGTCATTTCCTCATTATATCATGACATGCAGAAGGTTCCATATTATGGGACCCACAACATTGGAGCTAGAGTGACATTACTCAACATATGGTCTTATGAGCATATAGTAGTTCTATGACCCAGTATCACACTAGTACCGATAAATTATGACCAACCAATAGTGTACCAATGACCACATTGCATTATACATGTATCATAGGCATCTTTCATTAGAGGCGGGTTATTAATGAGATGAAAGTGTTTAGGTAGAGGCCTTGGATCCATGCCAACAGATGATATGACGATGATGAGTAGTTATTTTATTATCGTCAGACTAGATACATGCAAGGAAGTGATCACTTGATGATTGAGTGCTACCTTCTTGATAGGGTATCCCATCAGTTTGGAGAGGTGTAGGATGCACTTAATGATGCCTACAAAGCCATATTTTCTAGGAAATCTTGAGAGACATTCTAGGGACAACGGGTCTATCCCTAGGTTGCGATAGATGAGTTCAAAAATATTGTGATGCAACCATGGGTATATTTTTATGGGCCTGAGGATGCAGGGACTACATAGGCATATGATGCATAGTACAAGGAACATGCCCTAATCCATATTACATTACCTATTATTCTAGCTAAGGGCTAGAAAATGATAAAGAGGTCCTCATATTGTTCAGGATCAATAGTAGCCATTGTAGGGGCCACCAAGGGGATAGAAAGGACATGTTCCATTAGTATATTCGGTGGACCAGAGGCCACTACTATAGCCACCACAAGGTGAACCACTAGATTTTGATCCATAGGATGCGTAAATAGCAGCCTTGGAAGCACAGGTGCAATTTTTTGTAGGGTAGTTATAGTAGGATAAAATATAGATACAGGTGCTGACATAGGAGAGGGACCAAGCAAGACTAGAGGTACATAAAAGAGACAAATGTGATAGGACTCTGACCTTGCCCTAGCATAGGATATAGGGCATCAACAATAGTTAGAGGTTGTGACCGAGCAAGCATAGAGGAAGCTGATGATCCCAACACAGAGTTTCGGGATAGCCATGTAGGAGGCTACTTATTATAAGATTTCCTACTACTGAGAATTCCCATAGGAGAAACAAGAGCTATATTTTTCATAGATGGTTAGGTAGTGTCAATTAGGCCCCACGAAGGACCATCAAGTAGTAGATAGGCCTCAGGTTTGCATCACAGTGATTGTCAGAGCTAGGGGAGCTTCGATTTATTGTACCCATAAAAACTTTTTGGATGTACATCCTAATTATGTGATGATATACATTCATTGGCTGAGTTTTAATAGCCTCATATATATTACCTTGATGATATTACACATTGATCCTAATTTGTACCATGACATTCAATTTTATTGGTATATATGAGGTGGCATCGATATAGTATTATATGATGTGATGCTATTTTATTTTATGCTTTATGGATAGATGGATGCATATGATATATATGGATGTGATTTATGATTATGTTGTGATGTTTTATGCTCTATGATGCAATGTATACAATGTTATGGATGTATGACATGGATGCATATATGATGTATGTTCAACCTTTCTTTTTTAGTATATTTTTCCATATGGTATGTGATGATGCAAGATGTGTGTATGGATGCATTTCTATATATGCTTATGAATGTGATGTATGGATTTAGATGCTTAGAATAATAGATCTATATGATGATGATAATAAAAAAATCTGATGATTTTAAGATGCTTAGAATAGAAAATCTATATTATGCTAAACAACTTAAATGATTATACAAATGCTAAATGAGATGGACTAAGATGCTTAGAATAACAAGTCTATATTTTCCTAAATACCCTAGTTGATTATGCAATCAATGGATGATGTTTCCTACTATGATGATATGCCATGATTATCTAGGATGTTGATGGTTTGTGGATGCAAGACAGATGCATTTCTATTTTGGTGAATTTCATGATACCATGTTAGTATGATGAGAAGATAGAAAAATGAGAGGGATCAACCCTTAATTCTGAGAAGATTCAGAAGTCCAAAAATTCTATAAGTCATATATACTTTATTGGGTATGATGATGAATGATGATGTTTTTCTTATCTAGTGACTAGGATACAAATGATAAAAATTTCCTTATGTTTGATAACACACATAGATACGATGCATCAAGGTATAGACAACTAGGATGGTGTGGTATCTATAGCGATGAAATTTGACTCAACAAACAAATAGGAGTATCGTTGTTCACACTTGACATATGAAACCTTGTTAGGATGTACATAAGATATTTCAAACACCTTGGATCAAAACATAAAAAGGAAAAACATCCTAATGTAATAGTCAACAAGACATCTAAAACATCCTCCCTACACACCTAACAAAGCGAGTATTGCCAAGGTTATATTACAAGAATATCCAAAAAAAACAGTATAAAAAAGATAATAATAAATGCCATAGTCCTTTCACTCTAAATATTTTAGATGGAAATCATCAAGAGGTCATGGGAATAGGTGCAATAAGATAAATCATAAGAAAATATCAAGTAAAACAAACAAGCAAATGTTCTTCATACCTATAGCCAAGAGTAAACTATGGTGATGTCTAACATTGATGTCTATCGTAGGAAAGATGTATCATAGGACATGATGTTATCAGGTAATTTTGAGACTAACAGGGTGATGGGTTATTGATACCAAGAGTTAATGAGCTTGTTGACCTATTGACCTAGACTTAAGACCTTGAAATTTAGGTCTATCCTTTATAAATTTTCCATACTTGTTTCCGCTTGTTTTGCCAAAGATTGAAGATGATTAATTTATTATGAGTGGATATTTATTGTAGGTGAATGTGAGATGCGATGGATGATTTTGGGTTTTTATTTTATTTTTTTGGTGTTTTAAAATGTTGTGAGGCTGTTTTGTGATTTTAAAATGTTGTATAAATGTATTGATTTCCAATTTTCCATTTTTTTATGTTTTCTGAGATTTTGACAAAGAACCTAATGTAAGGACCTATCCTAGGGGCCTTGGTGGCTGATCAAATATTATCCTTCCCGAGTTATACATGTAGAGACCTTGTAGTCCAACTGACATAGACTCATTTATTGATGAAGTATGAACAATGTTGGATTGTCAATTTTTTGTGATGGACACATAAAGGACCTATCCTAGGGGCCTCGAGGGTTGATCAAATATCATCCTTTCCTACATTATACATGCAAAAGCCTTGTATTGCGACATGATGACTATTTTTTAATTTTTCTATTTTAAACATATTTTTGGATTTTTGATATGTTTTGGATGTTTTTGGTTTTATGAATGTTTTTATATTTTTTGATGTTATTGAATATTTCAAGGATAGACATGAATTGATCCAATGTAGGTATAAGGACATACCCCTAGTGTGATGTGATAGACTACCTCAATATAAGAAAGATAAAATAACCTTAGGAATGTACCAAGTAGTTCTAGGATGGAACATGATACTGACGCAAGATCAAGATTTGATGCAGACGTGGATGGGTGATGGAAAGGATAATAGAAATACAATGAGTGAATGTGATGGAAAGTGATACAGAACAATCCAAGAATTGATAGTGAATGGAAAGTGCTTATTTACACAAGGCACCTAATTTTTAGGTTTTCACCAATTTACTTGTGCAATGTGCCATCAACGTGGTTTTCACTAGAGGACGATTTTTTCTTTACTGTTTTCAATCCTCTTTTTGTTTTTTTCAGATTTTCGGATTTTTTTTTTTTCTCATATTTTGGATTTATACCTTGCAAGATTAGGCATAAAACGTTTTGAGATGGGAGCTATTGATGGGCTCATGTAGATTCTCACTTTTTTGGTGTGGATAACTGATATGCTTCTGACTTGTAGCTTATCGTGATGATGAATGGTCCCAACCAATTGGGCTCAAATTTTTTCTTTGCTATCTCAGTTTGGCACATTCTTCTAATTTTCTTATAATATGAGCTCTCTGACTTGGAAGGATCAAATCTTGATATTTTTGTTATAACTACTATTGAGACAATTCTAGTAAACCTACAGGTGGTTCAAAGCATCCATGCACCACTTGTCGAGTAATTCTAGTTCATTCAATCGTGACATCTGATACTCCTCATCAGTGATAAGATTTTGCAGGGATATTATCATGGATGGGATCTTAACCTCAATAGGAAGGATCGATTTTGATCTATAGACCAAGGAGAAATGGGTTGCACCTATAGGTGTCTGGATACTTGTTTGATAGGCCCATAAGGAAAGGTTTAGCTATAGGTGCAAGTCACGACTAGCTTCATTGACCGTTTTCTTTAGGATTTCTAGAATGGGCTTATTGGTAGCCTTAGTTTGGTCACTATCCTAAGGGTAATATGAGGTATAGAAGCAATGTTGGATATCAAATATTTAGCATAGCTTACGAATATCCTAGTTTTTTAAGGGTGTTCCATTATCAGAGATAAGGGCTTGTGGAACACCATAATGAAAAATAAGGTAATTTAGGATTAATTTAGAGATCTACTTCCTTGTGATATAGGTCATTGGGATGGATTCTACCCACTTTGGGAAGTATTTTGTGGCAGTGATAATGAACTTTTGTCCATTAGATGAGGAAGGTGTGATTTTCCCAATGAGATCGAGTCCTAACTATGAGAAGGTCCAAGGTGTGGTGATTGGTTGGAGCTCCTAAGCTGGTGCATGGATGAGTTCCCTATGTTTTTGGAATTTCATACATTTATGGACTTATTTGTGAGCTTCTCTTTCCATGGTGGGCTAGTAGTACCCCATCCTCAACAATTTCTTGGCTAAGGTCATACCACTTGAGTGTGAACCATAAATTTTGTTGTGTACCTTTGTTAAGATAGTGAAAGCTTCCTTGGGATTAAGGCATCACAATAGAGTTCTTTTGATACTCCTATGGTAGAGGGTTTTTCCTAAGATGAAAAGGTGAGATAAATTTTTAATGAAGGTTTTCTTGAGATTCAATGTGATGTTAGTGAGGAAGACTCCTATTTTTAAGTAGGTGAATATCATGGTACCAAGGATCACCAAGACCAAAAATTTCACACACAAGCTCAGATTCTGGTACCTTGAAAGCTATTATGAGAAGTTTATCTATAAGAAATTTATGACTATGGATGTTCCTCAGGATATCTAGCAATGATCCAATCATGGCCATAACATCTACTACTCTATTGTTTACTCTTGGTATGTACTCAAATGTTATATCAATGAAGAACTCCTTGAGATCCTCTACCAATTTTTTATATGGGGTGATTTTTTCATCCTTAGTTTGATATTCATCATTGACCTAATTGATAACCAATTGTAAATCCCCATATACCTTTAGTGCCATTATTTTCCATTGTACTACTATTTGAAGTCCTATGACAAGAGCTTCATGTTCTCCAATGTTATCAGTGCAAGGGAAAGACAATTTGTATGATTTCCTGATACAATCCCCTTGTGGTGTGATGAAGAGGATACCCTCTCTTGACCCATGCTATGTAGAAATCACAACTTCAACCTGAAAACAATATAGAAATCATAAAATGCACACCAAACTTGAGGTTGCCATTTATCAAACTTCACAAATAATGTCTCCAGCCCCCAATTCAAGTTTTGGAGGGTGTACTTATACATTTCCAACCAAAAACAACTATTTTCAACCACCTTTTAACTAGTTTGTTGACAAAACACCTTAATGACATTTTTGACAAGTTGCTTGACAACTTTCTTGAGCAACTTTAAACATTATTTGAAAAATGACTTCCAATATGACTTCCTAAGAATCAAACACCTATAAAATGGTTTTATAAACCTTATTATAAGACCCAATACACAAAATAGAGAAACTATTTACAAATGGATCCATGGAGGCTTGAAAGCAACTTGGTGCTCCTGCACCATACACCCCTTGAAGAAAAAACTCAAGTCCCCTGAGTTAGCTAAAAATAAAGAACCTACAAAAAGAAATGAATCTTCACCTGCAATCACAAACACTTGTATCTTCATCTTAACCCATGGTTTTTTCTTCCTCTTCTTCTTATACCATCTCTTCTCCATCATATTCTCAACATCTAAGCTCCAAAACTCCATTTCTTGTGTATAAACCTCAATAGCATCATCTATATCTTCATTCTTATCATTAGAGTACCGTATATAAATTGCATCATACTCTTGAAAACCTTCATATACCTCATTATAAAATAGATCTGCAACATATTTATTAACAACTTTACTATCAACAACAACTTGATCATGAATATCAATATCAATGTTATCAACAACTTTATTATCAACAACTTTATCATCATGAACTTGAGTATCAATACAAGGGTTATCAATAACATCAAAAACCTTCTCAACTTGTTCATCAACAACAATTTCATCAACTAATTAAGTACCAACAACAACCACATAATTAATCTCAACATCAACATGTTCATTAACCAACAAAAAAGTTTTTTCATCTTCAAACATAATCGAAATATCATGCATCTCAACTTGTAACTTATCTTGTTGAACTTGAACAATAGATTCAAACTTTACCTTTGTCTCATTTGTTGTATTCTTTTGTTTTCTTTGCTTCTTCATAATCTTCTTTAGAGGCCATCTTAGCCTCTTTGACATTGGTACATTCCAACTCCTTTGTGCTTCCTTAAGAAGTTGGTGTTCTTTGTCTAATCTTTCCAACCTTTGGCTTATCTCATCCATGGCTTTCTTAAACTCTATTATTCTTTCCTTCTTTTTTTCACTCTTTTTCATTTCCTTTTCCTATCTTTCCTTCTTCCTTCATGAATCCTCAGCCTACCAACATCTCTTTAAAAATTCCATCTTCACAAGCACGTCTCTCCCTGCTTCCACTTCACCTTGCCACACCTAGGCAATCAGGCTCCTTCCTCAACCTGCAAACAACCATACACACAAACCACAAACAACTTTCCCAGAGCATCTTCAGGCTCTGATACCAAATTGATGCAAAGCAAGAGGATTCACAACTCAAAATTCCATTCACTTGACAAATTCCATAAAATTATTTATCTCAAATAGTGATTAAGTGCATTCTAGATCATAGTGTAATCATTCTCATAACAACCCACAATTCAATGCAAAAAATAGTCATTAATAACTTACATAAAACAAATACCGAAGTTTATCCCTTTGGTGAGATTTCAAATGACATCATTATAGACCTCCCTTCCAATTTTTATGAAGATCCAATGGTGGAAAATAAAGTTATTGCATTTTCCCCAAAACTACAAACCTTAGGCAGTGTTTAAACCTGCCCTCACCAAAATAGTCATATCTTCCACAAAACTCAATAAAATTCAATGAGACAAAAATAATTGGAAACTAGAAACAAATATATTTCCATACATATATGATAATCTATTATTTGGATCCATACCAGTCCATAAAAATCACAACTTCAACCTAAAAACAATGTAGAAATCATAAAATGCACACCAAACTTGAGGTTGCCATTTATCAAACTTCACAAATAATGTCTCCAACCCCCCAATTCGAGTTTTGGAGTGTGCACTTATGTATTTACAACCAAAACCAACTATTTTCAACCACCTTTTAACTAGTTTGTTGACAAAACACCTTAATGACATTTTTGACAAGTTGCTTGACAACTTTCTTGAGCAACTTTAACAATTTTTTACAATATGGAACAACTTTAAACATTATTTGAAAAATGACTTCCAATATGACTTCCTAAGAATCAAACACCTATAAAATGGCTTTATAAACCTTATTATAAGACCCAATATTCAAAATAGAGAAACTATTTACAAATGGCTTCGTGGAGGCTTGAAAGCAACTTGGTGCTCCGGCACCAAAAAATATATCCCAAGAGCTTTCCTAAAGTTACGTTAAAGAAAAATTTCTTGGGATTTAGCCATCCCTTATATTCTTCGAGCTGATCAAATATTGGGGCCAATTTTTCTATGTGGTCTTAGCATTTCCTTGATTTGGAAAGGATATCATCCGAATAGTCTTCCATAGTTTTGTACATCATGTCATGAAAGATCAAGGTCATAGCCCTATGATATGTAGCTCTAGAATTTTTAAGCCTAAATGGAATCATATTCCAATAGTAGGTGCCCGATGGAAAAGTGAAGGCTATTTAGGGTTTGTCATCCTTTACAATCATAATCTAGTTGTATCTTGAAAATATGTCCATTAATGATAGAATTTCATTCCCTACTTTCAAATCTACAATATTATCTATGTTGGGGGGGTAAATCATCCTTAGGACATGATTTGTTTAGGTCTCTAAAGTTAGTGCAAATTTGGATGCCCCCATTGGGCTTCGAAACAAGTATAAGGTTAGAAACCCATTCTGGATAATCGATGGGCTAGATGAATCCTACATAAAGGAGTTTTTGTAGCTCAAGTTTGACCAAAAAGGCGATTTGTGGATGCATTTTTCTCAAAAAAATTCTCACAAGTTTTCCCTCAAGATATACTACTTGATGCTGGTCCACTACTTCTAGATCAAGGCCTGACATTCTGGTATATGTCCATAGAAATTTCACTTTCTTTTCTTTTAGAAATGTTGCTAGATTTTCTTGCTCCTTAGTCAAAAGTGACTCGGTGTAGAAGGTGATGTGTAGGACCTCTTTGGTTCCCAAGTTCACTGGGTTGCACTTCTTTGCTATGATTTTTTATTTCTCTTAATGTATAGCACTAAGGGAAAGATTGAATCCCTCATCCTTTGGCACCTTAGAGAGGTTTTCACCACTAGATACATCCTTTATTTTTACTATTTTAGGATTAGAAAGTTCCACAATGTGGTTTTCACTTAAGGATCAAGACGTTACTCTTAGATTTTCAATTTTGTGACTAAGATATTCAATCATTTCCCCGTAGTATGCATGGATATCCAAATCTATGTCAAACCCTACTTTGTGATCTCCATACAACAGATTATCCCCTAGTCCCATGAATTCTGAGAGCCTCATCATTTTCAAATGAATCCAATATTGATGGTCATCGTTGGCCAAAATTGATGAGTTGGGGGTAAAAGAACTTTAGCTTAGTGACTTGGTTACTTGACCCAAATGACATGGAGGTGATCATGAAAAGAGAGGAATCCTCAAATAGCATGGATAGGTCAGAGATGGGATCCTCAAAGGGAATACTAAGTGAGAAAGGGATCAAAGAGTAAGCTTTGACCATTTTAGCAAGAGCACCTTTTCCAAGTATGGTTATCTTAGTGGGGGTATATCTGAGGCCAAGATTCTTAAGAGGCTTCTCAAGAATGATAGGTTCTAACAAGTCATTATCATATTTCTCAAGCTTTTCATTTTTGTTATAGCCCCATCAAAAATTAACTATAGACCCTTGTTGTCCTCATTCATCGAGAGAATGGTTGTAGGTCAGTTATCTTGATATAGGAGACCTAAGACATCCTCTTTGATCAAATCCCCCCACTTTTTGAAGGTAGTCAAATATGTTGTGAATGTCTAGGATTTTCCTTTGCTAGGTTGTGGTCTTCCATGAGATTTAGGAGAATGAGGTAACTCTCCCACCACATATGTGCCTTTCTACAAGTTATAGTCCCTATTGGCAAAATGCGGATAGACAACTGAGAGGGGGGTTGAATCAGTTGTTACCAAAATCAAACTTATACAACATTGACCAATCCTTATATCACATATCTGATAATTAAAATTGCAATCATAAGAACAACACATCAGAGACACATGAACACCAAGATTTTATATGTGGAAACCCTATTAGGGGGAAAACCACGGTGGATGTTAGTCCACAAGATTATACCCTGTTAGAAGTATAATGAAGAATAAAAAGGAGAATGCACTTGCATTCAAGAACACTTCCTAGAGCACACTGCTCAAAGGGAAGGATCACTTCCTTACATACAATAATCAGATTAAATCCATCTGATGAATTTGAACTAAGAAAATAGCTTTTGCAAAAACCTGATTATAGTTCCAATTAGGCACATAAAACTTCTTCAAACTCTTCCACACTCTGCTCTAAATGATCTGACCTTTATTCTCACTTGTACATCACTTGTACACTTGATCACTTCTCATAAATGAGGAAAACAATCTTGTATATATATCCTCTACACGGATTTGCATCCACTATTCAGTTGACCACAAATAAAGAATAAATTACAACTGTTGGCCTTGATTCATGAATAAATTTCAATGCATACCAACACAAGTCGGTCGCAACATAGTGAGGAACCAAAAAAACATCTGCAAACATGCCAAAAACTAAAATATTAATCCTCATGGATCTGCAACACCCTAACACCATAATGTCGGCCAAGAACATGAACACTCAGACACATGTCAGAAAAATATATGATCACGAACACTCCAATCATTGCAAAGGTACAACAATGATAGAGTACAATATAGACTCATCCATGAATGTCATATGTAAATGTGCAACACATGCGATTACCATAATTTCATCCACTTCGACCAAGAACACCATCTACAAAAAACTAAATAACTGTAGGTACACAGATCTTCATAACTTCCACTAAACTTCATACACACCTCTGAAACTTTTAGACAACATACTATAAAGTTTCAACAAAAAACCCTTTGAAGTGCACCTTCAGATCTTCAACACACAGAGCTTTCCAACATTCTGACCTTCTCAGCTCTACTGGTTGCCTATAATATAATTTTTACAATTTTCTCAATCTCCTCGACATATACAACCTTAAGTAGATTAAAATTCTAATAGTGTTGAAATCAATGATAACATTATATCAACAACACAACCACAACATCCAATAATCTCCCCCTTTGTCATTGATGATAACAAATGATGTGAAAAATAATACCATCAACCCAACTAACTCTTCTTCAACAATCTCCCCCTGAGATTATGCACTTGTTCTTATTTACTTCATTTCTCTTCTTTCCCATTTTTTCACATTTCTTCTCTCCCCCTTTGACATCAATGGAAAAGACACATATTCTCTAATTTCAATTTTGAAAATATCTGACTACCCCCCCTAAGTAGCATTCACCACAACATCAATCTAGAATATGATATAGCAATGAATTCATGGACTAATGCAAATACCTACATATTAGTTCTAATTAGGAGAGGAAATTACCCTTAACTTTCCTCTAAGGTACTCAAAATTATCCTTAGGCAACGACTCTGTAAAGATATTTATAATTTTCTCTTTGGTAGGTATGTACTCCAGTCTGACTTCTTTGTCACTTACTTTGTCTCTCAAGAAGTGGTACTTGATGGATATATATGCTTTGTATTTGAATGCAATACTGGATTCTTAGAAATGTTAATGGTGCTTGAATTGTCACAGAATATAGCAATGGGTTCTTCATACTCAATTTTGACATCTCTCAACATTTGTTTCATCCATAATACTTGGGTACAATTATTTGTAGCAACAAAGTACTCTACCTCAGCAATAGATAATAAAACTAGTTTTATCTTTTTTCTTAACTAAGATACCAACCTCTTACCTAAAAATAATGCACCACCACTGGTTCTCTTCCTGTCATCTACATCTCTTGCCCAATCAACATCAGTAAAGTAACTTAGAGTAATATCATCATTCTTGGGATACAAAAGACCATGATCAACTGTCCCTTTCATATATTTGAATATTATTTTCACAACAATCACATGGGACTCTTTAGGATCAACTTGAAATCTAGCAACCATCCACACAACATCCATTATGTCTGGCCTAGTCTGAGTAAAGTAGAGTAGTCCGCCAATCATTGACCTATATCTTGTCTAATTTTCTTTAGGAGTATCATATTTCTGTGTAAGTTTGCATCCAGTCACCATATGTGTACCAACTGGTTTTGAATCTTCCATGCCAAACTTTTTAAGTAATTATTTCACATACTTAGATTGAGATACAAAGATTCCATCATCTAACTGAGTAATTTACAATCCCAAAAAGAATTTTAGATCTCCTATCATTGACATTTCATATTCACTTTTCATTTCATCAAAAAGCTTCATACACAAATCATCATAACCTTCAAAGATAGTATCATCAACAAAGAATTCAATGATCAATTCTTTTCTTTGATCCAATTTGAAATACAAATTGGTATCAACAGTACCTTTATTGAATCCAAGTTTCAACAAGTATTTGTCCAATCTAGCATACCAAGCTCTAGGGGCTTGCTTTAGTCTATAAAGAGCTTTCTTCAATCGGTATACCATGTCCTTTTCACCAATCAATTGAAATCCAATTGGTTGTTCAACATAAACTTCTTCTTCTAGTTCACCATTTAGAAATTCTAACTTCACATCCATCTGATAAACTTTTTAGTTCTTGAAAGTAGCATAAGCAATAAATATTCTAATAGCCTGAATTCTAGCAATAGGAGCAAAAGTTTCTTCAAAATCAATACCTTCCATGTGTGAGTAACCTTTGCAAACTAGTCTTGCTTTGTTTCTAAACACATTTTTGTTATGAGGTCTAGGAACAAGATCCCATGTATTATTCTTTTGTATCTGCAATAGTTCTTCATTCATGGCTTCCATCCAATGTTCATCCTTGCATGCTTCACTTATATTTCTAGGTTCAACTTTAGAAATTAGATAATATTCTACTAGAATTATTTTTCTAGTTTGCACACCTTTGGTTTTTTCTCCTATGATCTGACTATTAGAATGATTTCTTCTCACATACTTAGGATTTTTTAAGTTTTCTCTTACCTCTTGTTCTTGTGACCTTTCTTCTGCAATTTTGCTTGCCTTTGCTTCTTGATTTCCTTGATTCATCGAAATAATATGAAGTTGATTATGTATCTGAGCATCATTTTCATCATCATCATGTTGATCATCTGAATCATAATCACTTACTCTAGATGATTTACCAACATCTTCATCAACCTTAACATTTGCACTTTCAACCACTTTCTTCAACCTTTTGTTAAAGCACCGGTAACCTTTTCTTTTAATAGAGTATCCTAGGAATATTCCTTCCTCACTTATAGCATAAAACTTACCTATATCATCATCTCTCTTGATGTAGCATTTTCTTCCAAATTTTTTGAAGTATTTGACAATAGGCTTATAACCAAACCATAGCTCAAAAGGTATTTTACCAAAATTACTATTGACATTTACCCTATTAATAGTATACAAAACAATACTTACAACTTATCTCTAGTAGAAATGAGGAACATTTTCTTCCAACATCATAGTTCTAATAGTGTCTAGAATAGTTTTGCTCTTTCTTTCAACAACTCAATTTTGTTGATGGGTCTGAGGAGTAGATAGTTGTGTTTGAATTCCATGTTCTTCACAAAAATAATTGAATTCCCAAAAGTAAATTCACCACCTCTGTATGACCTTAGACATTTGATCTTTTGACCTGTCTCATTTTCTACCATAGCTTTAAAACTTTTGAACTTTTCTAATGCTTCATGTTTTTCTCTCAATAAAGTGACCCATATCATTATAGAATAATCATCGATGAGTAACATAAAGTACCTTTCACCTTGTAGGCTTCTGATTCTGAAAGGACCAAATAGATTAGTATGTATCAAATCTAGTACTCCATTAGAGCTGTACTGTTTTCTCTAGAAGGAATTTCTTATTTGCTTTCCCATCTAACATTCCTTGCACATAGTGTTAGTAGGCTTCACTAACTTAGGTAAATCTCTGACTGCTTGAGTAGAACTTATCTTGACAATGTTATCAAAATTCACATGACATAACCTCCTATTCCATAACCAGCTTACATCAATTTGAGCAATCAAAACAATTTGACTAGCAATACTTAAATGAAAGATATTACCTTTTATCTTTGTTCCTAAATAAATTATGTTTCTTGAACTTCCTATTATTCTGCACTTACCATTCTTGAACTGCACATTGTAGCCTTTTTCTACCATTTTTCCAACACTCAAAAAGTTTTGCTTTAGGCCTTTTACATAAAGAACATCATTAGTATTGTGCTTACCATGAAAATAAATAGTGCCTCTACCACGAATCACACCAGAAGTGTTTTCATTGAACCTCACTACACCACCATCATAGTTTTCTAAGCTTAAAATTTTCCTTTTGTCACTAGTCATATGATGTTAGCATCCACTATCAATTACTCACTCATATTTCTCTTCAACTTTGGCTGCAAGAGCTTTCTCAACATCTACATTACTAGAAGATTTAGTGGACATCTGACCATTTTCTTTGATAGCAATAAATACACATTCATCTTTGTTTCTAGTTTCTTTATCAGATTCTTCATCAGTTACACCTTCTTCAACATAATAGCACTTTCTTTGAAATCTAATATTCTCAAGCTTATATTTTGAAACTCTTTTAGGACATCTAGAAGCAAAAGGACCTATCTTACTATAAGAAAAGAAACTAATAGGTAACTTTCCTTTTTACTTACCATGACCTCTTGATTCTCTTTTCACAATCAATGCTTCCAATTCTTCCAATTCCCTTTCTTTATCTTCAATCTGCTTCATCTCATCTTCATATCTAAATGCTCTCTGGGAACTCTCTCCTTAATCATATCTCTTTTTCTCAGATACAGTGGCCTTGAAAGCAGATTTAGTCTTAGGAGCGGACTCACCAAATTCACTTAATTCAAATGCAGAAAGTTTTCCAATCAACATGTATTTTTTAATATTTGTCACTGTTATGAGTTCATCAATAGCATGAGATTTTGTCTTGTAGAAAGGGGTAACAAATCTAAATATCTTAGCCACAATTTCATCATCATTCATAGTTCCACTGGCACATCTAATGTCCATCACCAATTAATTTATCTTATGCGAGAAATAAAATATGTTCTCATCTTCACTCTTCTTCAAGCTCTCCCATTTTCCTTTTAGACTTTGTAGCTTAGAAATTTTCACTAGTTCATCTACTTCATACAATGTTTCCAACTTTTTCCAAATCTTGTATGAAGTCTTCAATCGCATCACATTTGTCATTTCTGAATCTGTCAAAGCACTCACTAGTAGTTTATACCATTGGATCTAGGACTATCCTTCTTAAATGATGTCATCTAAGATCACCTCAAGCTGTTAAGCTTCTTTCAAAGGAACTAGCTCTGATACCAATTGTTGGAAAAACAAGGATAGACAACTGAGAGGGAGGTGAATCAATTGTTAGAAAAATCAAACTTATACAACATTAACCAATTTTTATAGCATAGATCTGATAATTAATAGTGCAAGCATAAGAACAACACATCAGAGACACATGAACACCAAGATTTTATATGTGGAAACCCTATTAGGGGGAAAACCACAATGGATGTTAGTCCACAAGATTATACCCTATTAGAAGTATAATGAAGAATAAAAAGGAGAATGCACTTGCATTCAGGAACACTTCCTAGAGAACACTGCTCAAAGGGAAGGCTCACTTCCTTACATACAATAATCAGATTAAATCCATCTGATGAATTTGAACTGAGAAAATAGCTTTTGCAAAAAACTGATTACAATTCCAATTAGGCACATAAAACTTCTTCAAACTCTTCCACACTCTAATCTGAATGATCTAACCTTTATTCTCACTTGTACATCACTTGTACACTTGATCACTTCTCATAAATGAGGAAAACAATCTTGTATATATATCCTCTACACGGATTCGCATCCACTATTCAGCCAGCCACAAATAAAGAATAAATTACAACTGTCGGCCTTGATACATGAATAAATTTCAATGCATACCAACACAAGTTGGTCACAACATAGTGAGGACCCAAAAAAATATCTTCAAACATGCCAAAAACTAAAATATTAATCCTCATGGATCTGCAACATGCTAACACCACAATTTCGGCCAAGAACATGAACACTCGGGCACATATCGGAAAAATATTTGAGCACAAACACTCCAATCATTGTAGAGGTACAACAAGGATAGAGTTCAATATAAAATCATTCATGAATGTCATAGGTACATGTGCAACACATGTGATTACAATAATTTCATCTACATTGACCAAGAACACCATCTACAGAAACTAAATAATTGTAGGCACATAGATCTTCATAACTTTCACTAAACTTCATGTGCACCTATGAAACTTTTAGACAATATACTAGAAAGGTTCAACAATAAACCCTTTGAAGTGCACCTTCAGATCTTCAACACACAAATATTTTCAACATTCTAACCTTCTTAGCTACAATAGCTTCCTATACTATATTTTTTATAATTTTCTCAATCTGCTCGAGATATATAGCCTGAAGTAGATTAAAATGCTAATAGTGTTGAGATCAATGACAAAAATATATCATAAACATAACCACAACATCCAACAGTCCCCACAACCATTATATTTGATTACGAATTTTATATTTGGGATGTTCTAGATGGTAGGTGTCTTTGTCTTAGAAATGAAGGCCAAAGTATATAGGTCGAAATAGGAAGATGTGAGTCCATAATTTTTTGGAACTTGGGGGATCTTGTAATATTTGGCTTCCAGACTCTTGCAATAATAGAAAGGTTCAAGGTCACCATGGATCGTGACTTCTTGATTTTGTTAAGGGAATTTTACACATTGGTGGAATGTAGATGTGACAACTTGAATCCCATGGATCCATGCATGCCCTAGGAGAATATTGTAGGGAAGCTCAAGGTCAAGGACCTAGCAAGTGGTTTCCATGATTGTTTGTCCGACTTGGATGGGGAGTTGAATGTTACCTTAGGAAACCCGTTCTTGGTCATTGTAGGCTCTTATGGTGATACCTTTTCATTTTTCAATGACATTCTCTAAGAATCCTAGATTATTTATTAGCTACAGGGTACAAATATTCAAGCCTGAACCCCCATCAGCCAAGAGTCATTTGACTTTGTTCTTATGGACCAAGACCTCAAAGTGGAGTGCATAGTTATGTGTTGGCTAGGTTGGGAGGTCATGCTTGGAAAATGCAAAGAGATGTGGTGTAGTAATGTGTCCACATAGCTTGAAATTGGTCTAGATCAATGTTTTTGGGAACAAAGGATGTGGACAAGGCTTTCTCTAGGATGTCCCTATGTGCCGGCAATATTTTAAGAAATTCCATGATGGATATTTGGGTTAGGATCTTTTTCAATTGTTCTAAGACTCAATAACCACTGGGCTTTGATTTCAGATTGGAAGGTGGTGCCCTAGGTGGTGGTGATGGTCCTGAGATAGAAATCATGTCGTTGTGTGTGGTGACTCCACACTCGCTTCTAGGTCCTTTGATGTTGATGACCATTAAAAAATCATCCAATGATGCTACAACATGGTCATAGATATGGTTTACATTGGTTTCATTCTTTCCTTTCCCATTTTTGTTCCCTTTGTTGTGATACGACATTAGATTCATGCATATATATTGAGATCTTGATTTCCTACTAGTTTGTCAATAGTTATGAATTTATTGTCGATGAGGTCCTAGATAATATTTTTGAGTCTCATACAACTAGTTGTTGTGTGTCCCTTGATTTTGTGAAAATCACAAAGGTGCTTCTTAGTATACTAGGGAATTTTAACTTGAGGCTCTTGGTAATTTTCATAAACAAGGAATGTGATGAGGTTTTCTTGCACTAGTTGTTGCATGACAGATTCAAAGGGTTCCCCTAGTGATGTATACTTGCATTTTGGTGGATATTGTTCCTTGGGGGTGGTCCTCCTTGAGCATTCACATTGTTGATTGTTTAGTTATTCGGTTGTTGTTGTGATGGGTTTTTTTGTGGGTTGTTTTGGTGATTGGGTTGTTTTGTGTTGATTTGTAGTTGATGAGTGTTTTTTGGTGAGTATGTTTTTTTGTCAATTGGTATCAATAACACCTTTGTTGGTAATATTTTTATTTTTAGCCCATGTGCAAGGTTTGTCATTTTATCCTGTTGATGGTCTATTGTCTTGGTACATGGGTGTGTGTGCTTGCACTATAAGGGCTCTCTCAATGTTGATAGCTTTGGGGATTAATTGATCATACGTCGTGATGTATTGCATTTTTAGATGGAAGGATAATTCCCCTTCAAGATTAGAGATGCTAGTTCCAATTTTTTGTTCCTTTGGAATGGACCATTTACTTTTTCTAGCTCTAGATGTCCAAGGTTGTAAGAAATATACAAACGTCTCTCCCTTAGCCTTTTTGAGGTTGGATAGTCCCTCCAAGCTTACTTCCATGTCTAGGTTAAATGAGTAGTTTTCTATGAATAGGTCCATGACTTCTTTGAAATTTTTAATTCAAGGGGGTAAGTGGGAGAACCATTCCATTGTGGGACCATCCAAACTTAGGGGGAAGAGTTGCATCAGATAGGAATTGTCATATGCTACTTCCATGAAATGTATGTAAAATTATCTGATATGATCCTCAGGATTTCCTTTTCCTTGGTATTTTTCAAATATTGGTATTTCAAATCTTGGCAGGAATGGAACCATAGCGATATTCCTATCAAATGGGTAGGGGCATAAATCTTGTTGGGTGTATGATTATTTTTATTTTCCATATTGAATGTCTTGTATTTGTTGCAAAAGCAACTTGACCTATGTGGAAAGATCAGTTTTTGGATTGGGTGGCAGAATGTGCATGTTTTGGGATGGTATGGTTTGTTAGGTATATGACGAGGTGGCATGTGTTACTTGTGTGTTAAGGTTCAAGGAATTTTGTTGAATGTTTGTGAAGGGTTTTTCAAAGCTTTGTTGTGTGACAAATGCTTGTTAGTATGCTTACTATTGTTTTTGTGCCAACAATGATTGTTGTTGGGCTTGTTGCTGTTATTGTGCCAATAGCACTTGTTGTTGGGCCTGTTGTTGTGTTTGTTGTTTTTGTGTTGTCAATTCTTGTTGTTGTGCATGATGTTTTTGTAGAGATCCTTGATAGGCTTGTTACTATGCTTGGGCTTGAGCTTGAGCTCGTTGATGTGCCTATTGTGCAACTTGTTTCTATTGTAGCACAACTTTCACTTGCACTTGTGCTTGGGCTTGAGATTGAGCTTGAGCTTGGGCTTGAGCTTGAGCTTGTGCTTGTGGTTGGGCTTTTGATTGAGCTTGCTGGGATTTTAGTTTCTGCAAGGCCTTTTTGTAAGCTTGTTGCACTGCTTGCAATGTGATACTATACTGATTTGTTACATTGGGATTCAAAGGTGGAGGTGGATGATTTTGAGGGATGGTGTGAGATGATGTGACAAGAGGTTATTGGGGTGTTTGTTGTGTGATGATGAGGGGTTGAGTGGTGGATGGTGGATTCAAAATCATATTTGACATGCCAAGCCCTTGTGAGACTAGACTTTGGGATGTTTGAGGTGTTGTAGATGACATGATTGGTTGTTGAGATATTTGGGATTATGCCACTTGATGTTATGATAGAAGTGACATGTTTGGAGGATTTTGGTGTGATAGATGTGTTAATTTGATTTTTTCTTAGGGAGTTGACTTGATTTTTTTGATTTTGGATTGATGTGTTCAATGAAGCGGTTTTTCCTATACCTTGAATTGGTGTGGATGATGGTGTCAAGATAGGGAATGGTGGGTAAATTTTTTATGTGTTCCCTTGTGGAAGTGAAGATGAAGCATTGAAGGTACCCACTTTTCTGAATAAATCAACTTGTCCCTGTGAGATGTTGGGGGTCTAACCTTGTGTATGAAGGGAAAAGGTGGGTGATGTATGAAAAGAGGATGGATTGTTTGTCTCATGGAAGATCAGTGGTAAATATGGTTGTTGGGGGTCTTGTGGGATGGTGTTTAGCATACCTAATACTATGTTGACCTCCAAGTTTTAATTATTGATAAGTGGGTTGCTTTGAAGGGCTTGGAGTACAATGAGCTTCCTTTCATGATCATAGGCTGAGTTGGTGTGTGAGATGATGATGGTTGAGTAATAGGTTGGATGATACTAAAAAATGAAGGTGTGAATGATGTTTGTAGGTTGTTCCCTAAAGGTTTCTCCACAATGGCACTTGCATCAAAATCGGAAGGGAGTTTAGCTCCTTCTTTTGCTAATTCCAATATGTATTGGGTGGGATTTAGTTTCATGACCGTGTTGACAAGTTTGTGAGTTTATGGATTTTGTACTAATTTGAGAAATTAATCTTGGGACATCTCTTTATAATTGGTTGTGACATCCTGGTGGAGCTTCAAAATTTTTTCTTTGAGTTTCATTATTATCTTGCCTCTGTACTGGTCTATCATAATATTTGGAAGAAACCTAAGGTTGGGGTTTTATTTTTTCCTTCATAAAAATCCTAATGTTCTATCTAATACCTTGGGTAAGATTTATTCAGCCGTTACCTTTTTGAAGAAGGTTTTAAAATGACTTATGTCCCATTGATTCATCTAGGCCGGGCCCCTTTTTATAAACAACGTTAAATATTTTTGCCTAACTTTATTATCTCCTAAGTATAGGTTGGTCCATGCCCCATTTTTAAAAACAACATTAAGCCATCATTTGTCGTTGGCCTAGGCGGCGTCCCCTTGTCCATATTAATACGTGTTTTATTTTTTAGGGAACGATTTTTAATAACCATCGATCATCCCACAGTTGATCTTGACCATTCCCCACAATCCCATGATGACCTCACTATTGAGTTTCAACTGATTGCGATATCACGGGCGAGTGCCACATGTCTCAATTGCCGATGCCGAAAACATTAATGAAGTGATTTAATTTTTTTTGTCAAGCTTTACTACATTATATATTGGGTTACTAAAATAGCTATGAGATGCACATGCTTGAGATCGATAGTGATGTTATAATCTTGAAGCAAAGTTGCTCGGTGGTTATGTTCAATGCTGGTGACTGATATGAATGAACATGATTTCCGATGGTGGAGATCAACAGTTTCCCTCCATCAGGTGATCCAAAGATGCAGGGTGTTTACTGATTACAACATCATGGGAAAGCACCATGTGTACTTCCTTGGCGATGCAAAATGTGGTGGGCCCTTGGTGCTTAGATGGAGGTTGCGTCAACTTTTTTGAAGTCAGTTATTCGATGATCTGACAAAAACAAAAGATTGATGATTGGAGCCATTGGTGTGGCATGTGAGTGAGCTTTAATGGTAGATGAGACATAAACTAGCTCAATTCGATTGACATAAAGTATTTTCATTCATTCTATTTTACCACAAATCATTCAAGCACCTTGGTGAAGTAGTTTTAGAGCCAGAGACAAAGTTTCGAGTAATCAAAGCAGGAGTTTGGTCTTCTACAAGGCGCAAAATCCGTGAGTTATTTTTTGTACTGCTTGGTTGATTTGAGTATGATTTTGTGAAGGAATTGTGGTGTTCTTGTTAGAGGGCTTGTTAATTGTTTTCATAGGGTCACTGGTTATTTTAATTGGGGGAAATTGCAAGGTTTTGCTATAATTTTGTGTTCTGGGTAGCCCTAGTTTGTTCAAGAATTCGAATTTTTTAAAGAAGCCGTAGTTCATTTGAGATGGCACCACCAAAGCAACATTCCGACCATATTGATTATTTACATAGGAATTTGTATGAATATTTTTTGGATGAACTCCCATTATCAAAAAATGATAGGAAGAGGGGTTTAGTTTTGATGAATGGAAGAACCCTAGGTGAAGGACTAGTGTGCAAGAGTTATAACATTGCAGATGTCAAGGTTCCTATGACTGGTTTGGAAATGTTTAGGCTATGGTATGGATAGTGAAACTTACCTCACCCCTTTTCTAATGGCTAGAGATATGAAATGGGCAAGCTAGCAGTGCCTAATGTGTTCCCTAATGTGGATCTACTTAGAGCAATGGCAACACAATATGACCTTGTTACAAGAGTAATAAGGAATAATGATGGTGGGATTTTGTTGAGTATAAGCATGAAGGAAATTCAAGAGGTGTTTGATTTGAGTGAATATCACTTGTTTTTGGTTCAAGTTGATCTTGAGGAGATGAAGCAGGAGTATGCAAGATCAAAGCCTCTTTTCAGATTGAAGTTGCTTCCTTCTCATCTAGCTAGGGCAGGCAGTTCAACAATTCATATCAACCCAACTAACCAGGAGCCTTTCAGGCTGATTTGCTTTTCCAATCACTTTTTTGGCTACATTTTACTCACTATGCCAGATTTTGGGATTCAACCCTAATACTTTAATTCCAATTGCATACATGTTCATGGGGGGCCGAATTCAGAATCCCAATTTCTCTGCGGTGTATGACTTTGCATCTTTTTTGGCAGAAAAGATACATGAGAGATTGCTGAAGTTGTAGCTAGGGGATACCAGCACACCTTTATTTTGGTATTCCCTGTTAATGCACATTTTATTGTATAAGAATTCCAACTTCTTCTCAAAGAATATGGAGTTGAGACAAGATGTAAATGGAGAAAGATTACCAGTACAGGTTTGGAGTGTTAATTTATCATACAACAGGGGAGGTGCTAAGTCTATACAATTTGACAATTGCTTTGTCTCCAGACTTAGGTCTCAGTTGGTAGTGAATGTGCCTAGAGTTCTTGAAGAACTACATGACTTCCTTAGACCAAGGGTGAGGAAGCCTGATTTGAAAATTTGCCACAATTGCGGTGACATAATCTTCTACCCTATAAGTATTGTTATGTGAGTATATGGTTTCCAACGAGCCCCACATATCCTCCCATTTAATGTACCATCAAGAATGGGGTTTTTCGAGGTCATGTGGAATATAGGTTGTATTCACGAGGAAAACCTGATAGGGAGGGGAAAAGGAACTTTGTTCCCTAACTACACTGTTATATTTGATTTTGTTTTCTCCAAGGGAGGATGGGTCCACTTTGGAAGATATTTTGATGACATTCATTTGAGGAGTGGTCCTAGGAGGCAGCATGACCTTGAGGGTTTCTTTTCCTTCTTTAGGCAACAAATTAAAGGTGGTAAGTTTGTACATGAGTTCAATTTTCCTTAGGACCTAATCAAGAATGAATTTGATTTGAACAGACAGTAATTGAACAAAGAAAAGTGGATTGCATATGAAAAGTTGCTGGCTATGGTGCATACAATGGATCCAAAGTATGATCCATTAATGGAGTTCACTCCATTCCACAAGAAAATTGACTTCTTGATGGATAAATTCAAAGAGATCATGGGAACCTTGATGACCAAGAAGGTCAATTTGGAATTAGATTTTGGTATACAAAGACCAAAGGTGAGGCCTGTGGAAACAAGGCTAACTTATCAACCCTAAGTGAACTGGCCTCTTTACAAGAGAAACAGGAATGACAATAGTGATGAGGAGGAGGGGGATAAGAAAGGAAAATAGATAATGAAGACATCATCAAAGCTAGGTCCAAAGATTAAAGCACATGGAGGGATAAAAATTATTGATCTGGATTCACCACTGGGGAGTAATCTTGCATTACTACCATAAGAACCAAGCCCTAAGAGGTAGAGAGTTGAGGAAGCACAAGAGACTCTGATAGATGAGATAATTGTTATAAATCAGGACATGCAGGTTGGTATTCCTTCCCCTCCTAGATCAACATAGTTGGTGTTATCTGATATGGATGTGAAAGGATAATGTGTACAAGATGCTATAATGGAGGCCTGGAAGGCATTCTTGGATAATGATGCATTTGTGAAGACTCCAGTATTCTTGCAACTGGTGTGGAGGATGAAGTTAGAAGAATACTAGGACAAATGCAAGAAGAGGAGAGAATCAAGGCCTAACTGATGGAATAATTCAAAAGCATCACTCCTGAGGAAGGAAGGAAACTACTGACTTAGGGTGGTGTCCTAATTTTTCCTGAATGGGACATAGCTGATGCAGTAGCATTTAATTCTATTTTAAATTCCAAGCATACCATACAGAACAATGAGGAAGAGGTTAAGGCAGCTTTGTAGGACTCTTCCTTTAGTGAGGAATATGAAACTCTAGAAATTTGGGCATTGGCACCCTAGGGAAGAAAGACAAATGTGACTGATATTAGCCCAAACCTAAGGGGAGGATTCATAATCAAGAGACGTTCTAAAACTTCAACTACAAAAGCTACAAGCCTAACTATAAATGTTGCCAAAGTGGCCCAAAAGATAGCTGAAAGAGAAGAAGCTAAAAAGAAGAGTTTGATGGAGAAATATAACATCATAATTGGAGAGTATAGTAGGATTCAACAAATGAATGTTGAGCTGCAATATGAGGTAGATAGGTCTAAATATAGGTAGGTGGGAGAATCCTCTAGTGCTCCTAATATCTTGGAATTACCTTCTACATCAGAACCAGTACCCCCTACTTCTCCAATTGTTTTTGCTCCATGATCCCCCATCCAAATTCCTGCTCTTAGTCCTACATAAGGGCCAGTTGAAGAACAAGTTAAATAATCTATGGATCCCACTAAGAAGAAGATGTTAAATAAGATAATAGAGTTATAGGCTGATTTAAAAGCAAATGAGGAGGGAGCAATTGCCAAAGAGAATGAGGCACGTAAATGAGAAGGTTGATGGTAAATTACCATCAGTATATTCTTTATATTCTTTATTCTTGGATGAAATAAGAAATATTAATAGGGATTGGGAAATAGTTTTTCACTTGGCTGAGAAGTGGATCCCTAGGGCCAATGATCTAGATATTATGTATAAGGCCTACTCAATTTTTTGTGAAATCACTGAAGTTTTCAAGCCTTGCCAGATGATTTGAGTAGGAGGATTACAAAACTGGTAAAGAGTTTTGATGATTGGAGTGATACATTTTTTCCAGATATAATTGATGCACAAGGAAATGTTAAATCATTGCAATAGTGGTAGGATAAAGCGGATGAAGTCATCAATGCACAAATCAAGTTGATTTGTGATGATTCAGACTATGATTTGTTGGTGACTAGCATGGATAAGATAATTAACACCAACACATTTTTAGAGTCTTTTGAAAGAGAGGCTAATTAGGTAGCAGCGAAAAACACACCTTAAAATACCAAGGTGAATGAGGTGGTAAATTTTGATTGGCCAATAGATGAAGAATATCAGAGATGGGTGGACAAATATTTAACTGAGGAGTAGGATAGTGTTGGTTGTTGATGGTTAACAATTCAGCTTTTATAGCTATAATAGATTTTGGTTATGTCTTGATGGTAGTTTTGGTGCAGGTTTCTTGAAATGTGGCCAATGCAGCAGCTATTTTTCCAATGGATGGGATAAACAAGAAGATTCTCCAAGGACTCAGCTGTTGTAACAAATTTTTGAAATATCACAAGGTGGTCCAAGTGATCAGTGACAAGTGTATTTCTGGCCCGATGCTTGTTTTCTCCTTAATTCTCTATAAGAAGGATTTCAAGGCCAAAAATATGGGTTAACAAGCTAGATATTTTTAGGTCGAGTCGAAGCATAGTTGCTGAGCAAGTTGTAAATCTTGTTGGTTTAGTGTAAATGCAATTTAGGTTTTTGTGTCATTTTGTACGAGGGTTTTGAATTTATGAGGGTTTGATGTTTCATGACAGTACTAGCATTTGAATTAGAATGATTCATTTTGAGCTCATGTCTCTCCCTTGTATAAGCATATCATAATATTGAATAATATAATCAAGGGTTATTGAGTTCATCTCATTGTTTTGGTGTGTATGATTCTAATTTTGGCTTTAATTCAAATAATTAATTAAAATTATTGAATGGAATTATAGGTGGATATGTTTATGAAGGGATTTGATAATAAGTATTGGGTTAGGATATAAATTGATGATATTGTAAGGAAATATTGTCAGAGATCTTATATTCTATGTGTTTGAATCTATCATGGATTCTTAAATGCTTGTGAATTCGACTCCCCAATGGTATATGGCACTGTTCTAAATTGTATTTGTTTGTGAGGTTATGTATTTTCTTGTCTTTGTTTAGAGCTTGCTACAAATTGAAAATCAATGACTATATTAAGTTGTAAAGTATTATTGTAATCATCTCATGCTCCAAGTAGTTGATACTATTGATGAAAAGCCAAATCTATTTAGTATTATCCTATTTTGTTGAGCTATTAAATGATATTATCTTTTATTGTTAATGTTAATGATTTTTTATAAGTTTGGTGCAGAGATTATAAACACATTAAGGAGATCACCCTCCTGGGTCTTGCAGAGCCCAAAGTGTAGGAGGTTTTTGTTAAAATCCTCGTCAGTTGGTCCGGGTCCTTCGAGCTTCCCTTGATTAGAATTGGCAATTCTCTAGGTATGATAGAAGATCAACCTGGTTACAGTAAAAAAAACCAACAAAATGCCGACTCTGCTCAAGACTTAGTTTGAATATTTCTTGTCAGTGGGTTGGTTATCCTTTTTGGATAGAGTTTCATAGTATTCATGTGATTTGAAGTTCGAGCCCGTGGTTTTATGTTTCTTTTATCTAATTAGTTTGTTGTTCAAAATTTGTGAATATCTCATGAAAATTTTTTGTACATTCTCAGTATGAGAGTTCTAAAGATCTTTTAAAATTTCGCCAAGTGTTTCTGAACAACTGGTTTTCCCAAGATAATTGGGTGGTGACTCTGAACTATTTGCACCAGTGTGCATTTTATTTGAAGATTTAATACCAATTAAAAGATCTTTGGACAAGCACGAAGAATGAAGAACACCAGGTCGTTCATAAAGAATCACCCATAATAGAAATTGGAAGGTGAACTTCCTAAGATGAAGAACAAGGACTAGCTAAAGAAGAAACCAAAAACTAGCAATATTGCTCCTGTATCACAGAATCCTATACACCAAGGTACAAGTAAGCCTCTACATCCTATCCCTGAGACTTTTGAACAAGTGTCTAGACATTCAAAATCAGATAGTTGTGGATTTTTTGATGCATTATTTAATACACCTGTTCAAGAGGATGTGGCATGTCATAATAAAGGGCCTATTAGTGTCCAATATGCTAAAAAACAAAGAATTAGGAGTAGAAGTCAAAGCCATCACAGAGAATGCACCAATGATGTGCCTCCTCCTATTGAAGATGATGGAACTCCTTTATTATCTAGGCATGTACTTGAAGAAGTAAACCTGGTAGACCTAAGTGATACATCAAGTTTTGATATGACCTTGTGTGACCCTGATGATGTTTTTGGAGATATTGATTCTTTAAGATGAGAGATCCAAAAGAAAGTTGAGCTTAGGATGAAAGAGGACAAGGAGAAGGAAACATATCTGATGCATGTTGTAATTAAGAGGGATAGATTAATTAGACAGTTGGCAATAATGAAACTCCTGAACCAAAGTAGAACTAAGCCAGAAGAGGAAGGTCTTGTTGTACAAGAAATTGTTGATAAGGGGGTAAAGCCAGTGTCTAAAGTGAGTCATGTAGGTCAGGATGATGTCCAACCAAAGCCTATAGACCCAAAAATCCTTGAACCCTGTTAAACCCCAACCAAGTAATCTAGATCCTAAACCTATTTTGGACAAGGGAAAATAGAAGGTTGAAGGGATCAAGATAAATAAGAGGGTGGCTTCCCACCATCCTAAACAAGATCCCCTTCTGCATGTGTCATCACAAGTAGAGACTAAATTGGAAAAGGTTAGGATGGAAGGGGAAGCTCTAGCAGAAGATCTAGAGAGGACTTAAGTTGAGGCTGCAAATGTAGAAAAGAGAAGGAAAATAAGTTTCCTAAAAATGTCATGTGTGGATGAGGCTACACAAGCTGCAACTTCATCAAGTCACCAAGATGTTATGAAAAATGGTCCTAAAACTAGTCTGGAGAATACCACAAATAAATCTAGCCCAAATATTCAGACAACAAAGTTTATAAATCTACATCAAGATGGTCCTAAGACTCAGAATACACAGTCTGGTGATGACTCTCAGAGGATTGATGCACTATTTCAAATGAGACCTATACAATTGGAAAGGTATAGGAATTTTTTTTTATGGTATTTCGGGTTACCCAAATCCCATCCCTTATGAGCTAAGAGAAAACATGAATAAGTTTGCTGGAAATAATGTTTTTTCAGTAGAAGTGATGAGCCCAAAATATGCTCATTATTTGAATAATATGATGTATTTTTAAATACCTTTACTCTTTTTAATGGTTGTTTTAAACTCCGTGACTATAAACTTTTATCTTAAATTGGGTAGTATCCTATGACAATGCATTCCTATATTCTTGCAGCTTAATATCTCTGTATGTCTATATTCATGGCCCTATTTGACCTCCCAATTGACTGGTATGATACGTGTAGTTTTTGAATAAATGAGATGAATTTAATGTGTGTGATTAATGATGAGTATCATGCTATTATATGTATGCTTTCTTTCTCCTCTGTTGCCATGTGTTCCATAAGTTGTTAAAAATAGTATGAACAATTCAATGAACAGCAACCTCAGTTCTGAAGTGAAGACCATTTCCACCATGGCATCGAGAAAGTTGATTGGCAAAGGCTCTTTGTTTGGCTTATCAGGAGGAGATTTAAATGGTCATAAATCTAGAAAGAGTGGAATGCTGGATTCTCTCTGAAGTAGTTGAATAGATATACTTTCATTTATGGAAATATGTTCCTCAGAATGAGGAAGCATCTATGTCCACATCTTTCTCTGTCACGTTAGTTAGTTAGCTATTTTTCTATTAATAAATGTTCCTCCTAAATGAGTGAATAGGAAGAGAGGATTAGGAAGATTAGACTAGACTAGAGAATAGAAACAGAACAGAGTATGTTAAGAACAGTATTATAATGATAAACAGAAGTCTGTATTAGTTTTTTTACAAGTAGAACAACCATGTATATGACTCTGAGTTATGAATAAAAAGCTGATGAAGTTTTGAGTTCAATTCTTGCATATTTGGTTGATGCTTGCTAAGGGGGCCCACTTAGTAAGTATCTTTAGTTATTAGTTTATTTCCTATTGATTATCAATTAGAATTTCATTCTAAGAAGTTTTAGCACAAACTCAGTCTTGTATTGTTCTTGCAACATAAGGAATCCACCCCTGTGTCTGTTGCTACAGCATAAGGCTAGTTCATGGTTTGTTTCTCAATAATAGCTATCATGAATTCTATTTTAATTAAGTTATGCTTAAGTTGAGAATACTTTACTTTACGTTCCTGCATCAGAAGTAAAATTCCTTTCACGCATTTCCTTGTAGTAAGTTGTGGCTAAAATCGGTTCTTACTGCACATACAGTGCCACTCCATTTCAAGTATACATTCCCTGGTTTGACAAAGTAAATGAACAACCATAAGAAGATGTTAGTCATCTACTGGAATGTCCAATTCCTAGGTTAGGATTTGCCATGACTTTTATATCATTTTGTGGGTGACAACCATTTTTGGCACCATTACCGAGGATGGTGTCAAGTTAAGAACCTGTCATAGTCATTGTTAGTAGTAGCTTAGTGTGCTTATTTAGGAATTTTCAAATCCTTCAAATTTTTAGTCAAGTCCATTACATGCATAGAAGAAGAGACACTCTAGGGAGATTCTTACCAAACCCTTCCTTCACTAATAACGATTTTGAACGAACTTATAATCTATTTGAGGAAGAAGGAAACCAAGATATCAATCCATTTATTGAAGACCCACTCACTGAATTTCCCTTTGACCTAGTTGATGAAGAACCCCAAGAAAATCCATTTGCTCTGATACTTCATCAAGCAAATATGGCACAAAATCCACCTAATCAACCTCCTGCTTTTGAATTCCCTATTATAGCCCAGCAAGATAATGATAACCTCAAAAATATTCCTTCTTCATTACTTCCCAAGTTCTATGGACTAGTTACAGAGGACCCAAACACTTTCTTATTTGAGTTCGACACCCTCTCTCAAAGTTATGATTATACCACAGATGCTCACAAGCTGAAGTTGATTCTTGCTAATTTGAAGGAGGGAGCTCTAAGATGGTTCATGAGTTTGGGGAGGAATGTTGTTGATAGTTGGGCACTCATGCAAAAAAAGTTTCTTGAGAAATATAAGGAATATTGCAATAGTGGTAGTAAGGGTGATGATATATTCTGAATTCAGCAAGAGGATGAAAGCTTCGAAGACTATATCTCAAGGTTTTTATTTTCCTTGAAAAAGAATTCAGACCATACTCTCAATGAAGAATCTCAGAAATTACTTTTTCTGAGGGGAATCAATGATTCCTGTATTGATGCTCTGGATCTAATGGGAGGCAGAGATATAACCCAAGTACCTTGGGATGATATTCATAACATATGCTATAGCTACTCTCGAGCAAATGTCAAGAAGGGACGAGGTCATCAGGCCATAGTGGGAAATTCTTCTACTAATGGAGTTTCACAGATGGAGATTTCAAATTTGTTGTCTAATTTCAAGCAAGATATCATTAATAATATGGCTACACAGTTGGATACTATGCAAGCTTGAAAGAAACATGAGGAAGCTAAAGCAATCTTGATCAATTTTTGCCTAAATTGCCGATAAAAGAAGCGTGACTGTAGATGTAAGATGGTGTCTAACATGGAGGCTAAGATGATGACCAAGTATTCTACGTTGCACAAAGGCACCCATGGGCTCAAAGATAGGGTATGCCTCAAGACCCTTTAACTTTTGGTAATCCTTACTCTAATTATAGTAACCAATGACAACCTACATATGGCCCATCACCACCATGGAATACCTCTCAACCACAATGGCCTAACTATCCAAATCCACAATGGCAATCTCCTCAAGGAGGTTGGCATCAGCCACAAGGACAATGGGCTCCACCCCAAGGTAACTGGTAGCAAAATCCTCAATGGAGAGGTTCTCAACAATGGTTGAACCAATCGCCTAGCTTTTTGAAGCTTCAACAACCAAAAACTCAAGCTCTCATGCCCTCGCCTGCAACACCTGTAGCAAATACTAGCCCTCCAAAACAAACACCTATGCCTGCTCAACCATTGCCAAATCCTAATAATAAGCAACAGCAACAACAGCCTATGTATTTTTTAGAAGCCAATCAGTATCCAGCCTATGCTTTGAATATTAATGATATCCATCTTAGGTATAGAACCACCCTACCTACTCCACAGCTACCAATAATTACTGAAATTCCAAACTTTCCCTCTGAACAACTAACTGGTACTACAGAACAAATACCTATATCAGATGTTGTCTCTAAGGATCCTGTCCTACAACATCTAGCAAAACCAACTTTTCCTTGGAGACTGCAAGTCAATACGCCCAAGTCTATAGAGGAGCCTACCTTTGATATTTTGGATCGGCTAAAAAATGTACACATTCAAATCCCTCTTTTTCAAGCCATTAAGGAAGCTTGTTTGAAGAAACCTAGCAAAAATAAAAATGATCCCCAAACTATCCATGTTCTAGGACATTTGGTAGATATTATGTTAAGGAAGGTAGTCATGCCAAAATATGCTGACCCTGGAAGTCCTGTGGTACAAATAAATATTAATGGAAAGATGGTAAAGAATGTTTTGGTTGACCTTGGTGCAACCATTAATGTAATGACCAAGCATACTATGGATTATTTGAATATCCTAACCATTAGTTCTACACCTACCATCCTGTAGCTTGTTGATAGTTCCATTGTAACACTTGATGGTATGGTAGAAGATATAATTGTCAACCTTGAGTCTTGGGAATACCCAATGGATTTCACCATATTGTCCACAAAAGCAACTTTGGGTGGATATCCTATCATTCTAGGTAGACCATGGTTAGCCATAGTTGATGCTTTTATAGGATGTTGTTCAGGAAACATGACAATTTATGATGGTCAATCAACAAAGAAATTGGCTTTATACCCACCTACTCAGCCTCAGCTAGACTTGTCTTAACCAATTCGGCCAGATTTAGGTGAGAAAACTGAAGAAGTCAATTCATTGGCTCACTTAATGATGTTGCAAACTAATCCATTTTCCCAACTTCAGGGTGAAGATGACCTGCTTTTACAAATTCTGCAGTCCAATTCTGACATGAGCAGCCCATCTGTTTTAGATAATTGTACTCAACATAGCTTCCCGCAGCAACTAAATCTTGAGAACCCACCATTTAAAATTCCTACAGTCTATCAACATTTCCTTCCAGAAAAAATACAGACACCACCTTTACTAGTAGACTCCATGAATGATCTTACCAAACAAATTGAGCTATCTCCAGGCCACTATCTAAATATCAACAATAAGTTGTCTCAATCTCAACAAACTACCCTAGTTAAAATGTTGCAAGATCAACACAAAGCTTTTGCATGGGACTATGGGGATATGAAGGGAATATATCCTCAACTATGTACTCATAGGATCTACATTAAAGAAGATTGTTCACCTATTAGGTAGCCTCAATGAAGGATAAACCCAACACTCAGGGAAATAGTAAAAAATGAACTCTAAAAGTTGCTTGATGCTGGTTTCATCTACCCTATTTTAGATAGTCAATGGGTATGTCCATTGGTGATTGTTCCTAAAAAAGGTGGGAAATGGCTAGTTTGTGTAGATTATAGGGAGCTGAATACTGCAACTAAAAAGGATCACTTTCCACTGCCATTTTTTGATCAAGTAATGGACTCATTGTCTGGTAAAAAGTATTTCTCATTTTTAGATGGATATAGTGGGTATAATCAAATTAAAATTGCCCTTGGGGATCAAGACAAAACAACCTTTACTTGTCCATGGGGGACTTTTGCTTACACTGCCCTACCTTTTGGCCTATGTAATGCCCCTGCAACATATCAAAGGGCAGTAATTAGTATTTTTGCTAATATTTCTCATGAATCTATGGAGATCTACATGGATGACTTCACCACTTATGGAGTTACTTATGAAGAAGCATTAGAAAATTTGGAGAAAGTGTTGAAAAGGTGTAAGGAGCATAATTTGTCTTTAAATAGTGAAAAGTGTTTTATGATGATGCAAGATGGAATTTTTTTAGGCCATCATATCTCTCCAATGGGAATTCAGGTTGATCCTCCAAAAATAGAAGTTATTCTAACTTTGCAAACACCTATGAAACAAAAATATGTTAGAAGCTTCTTAGGACATGCGGTATATTATAGAAGATCTCTTAAAGATTTCAGCAAAATAGCTAGTCCCTTGTATGCCTTAATAACTAAGGATTGTGAATTTAACTGGACTGAGGCCTGTGACAAGTCTTTCCTGTAGCTTAAGAACCTACTTACTAAAGCACCTATTCTTCAAGGACCCAAGTGGAGTCTGCCCTTTCATATACACATAGATGCTTCTGATTATGTCATAGGTGCAGTGTTAGGATAGAAGGAGAATTCTATAGAGCATGCCATCTATTTTATCAGTAAAAATCTTCAAGGCCCAGAATTAAACTATACTATCACAAAGAAAGAATTGTTAGCAGTTGTGTATACTCTGAACAAGTTTTGGCATTATGTCACTGGTTACCAAATATTTTTTCATACAAATCATGCAGCAATAAGGTACCTTATGAATAAGCCTGCCATATCTAGTAGATTAGCAAGGTGGCTACTATTGTTGTAGGAATTTGATATCACAGTTATTGACAAGCCAGACAAGGAAAATGTGGTGGTTGATTTCTTGTCAAGACTTCAAACAACTACATCTACCACATCTAAGGTAATTGATGATAACTTTCCTAATGAACATTTGTTTTCTATTGCTGCTCAAACACCATGGTATGTGGGTATTGCAAATTATTTAGCAGCCAATAAAATACCAGCTCACTTCTCACCAAAGGACAGGAAGCTATTGATTGAGAAAAGTTTTAACTTTTCATGGATTACAGACTGTTTGTTTTACACAAGGCCTAACCAAGTCATGCGAAGGTGTGTCAAAGAAGATGAGACATATGAAATTTTGCATGCTTGTCATGATGAGCCATGTGGTGGTCACTTTGCATCTAAAAGGACATCAATGAAAGTGCTTAATACAGGGTACTATTGGCCCACACTACACAAGGATGTTGTGGCCTACACCAGAAAATGTGACAGATGTCAAAGAATGGGGAGACCAACAAGGTTTGATGAAATGCCCCTGTATCCACAAGTGGTAGTTAGTCCCTTTGATAAGTGGGGAATGGATTTTATTGGGCCTATTTATCCTCCATCCAATGGAAAATCCTACATTTTAGTTTGCACTGATTATATGACCAAATGGGTGGAAGTGAAAGCAATGACACATGCACATGACAATAAGGTTGCTGAGTTCGTTTATGAATAGATTTCTACCAGATTTGGGGTCCCCAGAGAACTTGTTACTGATCAAGGAGCTTAGTTTACTTCAAACCTAATAATTGCATTGATGGATGACTACAAGATCAGGCACATAAAATCAAGCCCCTATCACCCTCAAGCCAATGGTCAGGTAGAAGTAACTAACAGAGAATTGGAGACAATCCTTACAAAAATAGTCCAGTTACACAAGAAAGATTGGATCAATCATCTTCTAGATGTAGTCTGGGCCTATAGGACAACATGGAAAACAGCTATAGGGTTTACACCTTTTGAGTTACTTTATGGTAAAACTGCCATGTTACCAATAGAGTTTGAACATAAAACCTTAAGGACTTCTCTTCAGCTTCAAATTGATCTCTCAGAGGCCCAAAAAGAATGCCTACTACAACTGAATGCATTGGATGAAATGAGGAAATCTGCCCTCCAGCACACCAAAGCCATCCAGCAGTAAAGGAAGAAATGGCATGACCACAATATCCGAACTAAGCATTTCTCCACTAGTGATTGGGCGCTACTCTATGATTCTAGGTATAAAGAGAATCAAGGTAAGCTTACAACAAGATGGCTTGGTCCGTATGAAATTGAAAATGTATTTGATAATGGTTTGGTTCAGTTGGCTACAATCGATCCTATCCATTTCAAACTACTGGTTAATGGACACCATCTTTGGTTGTATCATAAGCCTACATCAAAAGAACAATTTATGAAACAGTTTGTTTTGGATGCAGCCACTGACATTCATGCAGTGAAAGGATTTGGTCTTCTTCCTGCAGCATCTCTTTGAGGACTATGTTGTATGTCCATAATAAAGGTTTTTTTCTTACGAAAACCACTTTCTCCATTGTCATCCATCACCATCATTCATTTCATCTTTCTTTCCCATGTCACCTATCCACATCACCCATCCTACCGTACCACCTCCATTTTTGATCTCTTTTTCAAGTAGTCATTTCCGGTTGTGCTATGATATCTTCCAACATCCGCGAGCATTTAATACAAGGTACGCGATATTCCTTTTGTTTGTCACATCATTCATTTATTTTATTTATTCATTTATTACAAGTGTCTATCAGTCATTACTACTCCTTCCTCACCTATCATTTTGCACATGTGAGGACACATGTCAAATCTTAAGTAGGGGGCGGGGAGTGTTTGTTTCAGACTTTTTCTTTTGCCAATGCCACGTTTGATAAAAACAATTTTTAAATTGTACTTCCCAAGAATGAATGCAAGTGAATGCATGCTTTTTCCTGATCAGCAAGTTAACTGCTTAATTAAGTAGTTTCTAAAATCATTGCATGCAAATGTCTTTTACATCATTTCTTTTTGGGAGAAAAGAAAGGAAAACAAACCGAAAAGAAAAGAAACAGAGCAGGGAAAAGGTGTTTTTCAAATTCTCAGAAGAGGTTAAGTTTCAGGGATTTTTAGTAGAGTAAGTTTCTGAATATGGGTGGTCAGCTGGTAAGACATGAGCCAGTAGCTCATGAGGCCTTGACACAAGATCCTCAAGTAGTTTAGGCTTTCAATATTTGTGGATGGTTGAACTATTACCTAAGGATAGATTCTTTCGATGAAGAAGCTGTAGGTGAATTTCTGAGAACTCTTTTGAAAGTAGAGGCTATAGTATGGGGTTTAACAGTTGCTGTAATAGAGGAATGAATTTTTGAAGTGACTGGACTTCTAGTAGTAGGAGAGAATTTCCCTTTAGGAAGGGATGTTGTCTCTTCAAGGGCAGAACTCACATTTCCAACGGATGGACTCTTGGAGGTTTCAAAGTAAGGATGCAAATGGGTCTCATTGCCTTATCCATATTCAGAATATGCTTCTTTCATAATCAGTTATTTGACTTGTGAAGAATGCTTTTCTTATTTACATTCCTACCATTTTAAATTGTTAAGTCATATGAGGCACGGGTTAGTTGTCAACGTCCCAAACTTCTTGTTAAATATTTTGGAGTGTAGTGCCTTTGAAACTCAGAAGGGAAAAGATAATTCCATCACCCACCATGCCCTAATTAAACTATTGGTTGAATGTTCTTTGAGGGATGTATCACCCCTTTCTTGGCAAGAATTTGCTGCCCAGAAAGGACTGCAACCTCTAGAACCTCCCAGAACACTCCTTGCACAGCCCAAGAAAAAGAGAAAGAAAGTAGAGTCTACAAGTAGGGAACCAAAGCAAGAATCATCTACTCCTGTAGCACCTAGCCCTGTAGCCTCCACACCTGAACCCTCTATCCAAATAAAAACTAGGTCTACCACAAGGAAAGAAAAGGGGAAAACAAAAGTGGGTGAACCATCTAGTGTTGAGCATACCCCAAAAGCAAATCCTCAAACAACAAAGTGAAAACCTACTAACCAGATTTTTCTTGTAGCAACACCTGTTGTCACTGCAATTTCATCATCATCCTCTCTTGCTGAGTCTGAATCCCCTAGGCAAGTTAAAAAGAGAAAAGATGCAAAAGAACCTCCTGCGCTTGCTACATTGCCTAGAAGAGCTTCAACAAGAAAACAAGGTAAATCTACCTCAACACCAGTCCAACCTGAAATTATAATCATTTTAGAGGAGTCTATGGGGCTTGGTCATGAGGATTCTCAGAGTGTATCCGAGAATTTTCTATACAACTCCTTTGTTATTCTTGAGGAGTTACAAATAGAAACAGAGGAAGTTGAGGAAATACAGTAGGGTTGCAGTAATGAAAAGAGGATGCCAAGTCTTAATGATTTGGAAAATGTAGTTGAGATAATTTTAGGAGAACCACAATCCCCTCCTGAGTAGCAAGAAAAAGAACCTGAACAAACTAAGATATTCAACGAAACACCATTTCCCACAGAACCTTATCGTGCATTGGTTGTGTACAAGAGAACATTACTGATTGAGTATCGAGAGTATCTTAAAATTGCCTGGAGGCTTGTGACACTTCAAACTTTGAGTTTCCGCCATCTTGCCAAAACTGAAATGTAACAAAGTCTATGGAAAGAGGCGAAAAAAAAATTAAAGAAAGAAATTTAAAATCAAAGATAGGAAATCCAAGAAATAAAGGGGAAAATGAATGACATGATGAGAGTAGCTGGGAAAATCATGGAATGTAGACCACCACCTAGGATGTATGCAATGTGTCTCAAAGAATAGTTTTTATGGTTTCAATTAATAAGAATTTCCAAAAATTTGGATCATGTCATTCATTCTACTAAAGAGTTTTATGATGCCTATCAAACAGCGCCTAATTGGTTAAAAAATTCTATGTGTGAATTTTATTTGCATGGTCTGTTAATACCTTTTGAAACATAATGGAATCCGCTCATTTACATTGGTGATATTCATTTGAGGTCACTTATGTCTTGGGAAGAAAATGAGATTAATTATGGGAATCAATTAGAGGATTATGAGGAAGTTGAATGAAAAGAACCAATTCCCCTGAGACCAGAAAGCTCAGATCCTCAAACTTTTCTAAGAACTTGGTTTTTTGTTACATATGGGTTTTATGATTCTGCAACAAGAGTAAAAATATTTGATCTTAGAAAATAGGTATATGATGAATTTAAAGGCAAACCATACTTATTTTGGAAACATTCACCTTCCAGAATCAGAACTAGATGGGAGAAATTGACAGTTGGCCTAAGAAAGTCTGAGCCTCATAGTCCTTTGAATTTTAGAGCAGCCATCAGAAGATTAGAAAGGTACATATAGCTAGGTCTCCAAGAGAGGTTTGAACTATGGTTTCCATTAACATTTCACCCCCCTATTTTGATGTGGTCACTGTATCCTTATCTGTCCACATATATTAATGAAACTAATGAGGCTCACAGGTATGAAAGGTGGCAGAATTACAGAGGCTTCTACTACAAGTTTGGGACATCAATGCAAGGACATAGTACTTCTACCGACTTTAGGGAGACAACAAGGAAAGTTAATGCTGAATGACCAACATTAGCATAAGTAGGGGGCAAATGATGAGCCCAAAATATGCTCATTATTTGAATGATATGATATATTTTTAAATACCTTTACTCTTTTTAATGGTTGTTTTAAACTCTGTGACTAAACTTTTATCTTAAATCGGGTAGTATCCTATGACAATGCATTCCTATATTCCTACAACTTAATATCTTCGTATGTCTATATTCATGGCCATGTTTGACCACCCAATTGATTGGTATGATATGTGTAGTTTTTGGATAAATGAGATGAATTTAATGTGTGTGATTAATGATGAGTATCGTGCTATTATATGTACGCTTTCATTCTCCTTTGTTGCCATGTGTTCTACAGGTTGTTAAAAATAGTATGAACAAGTCAATGTGCATCAACCTCGGTTATGAAGTGAAGACCATTTCCACCATGGCATCGAGAAAGTTGATTGGCGAAGGCTCTTTGTTCAAGTCATCGGGAGGAGATTTAAATGGTCATCAATCTAGGAAGAGTGGAATGTTGGATTCTCTCTGAAGCAGTTGAATAGATATACTTTCATTAATGGAAATCTATTCCTCTGAATTAGGAAGCATCTATGTCCACATCTTTCTCTGTCAAGTTAGTTAGTTAGCTATTTTTCTATAAATAAATGTTCCTCCTGTGCGAGTGAATAGGAAGAGAGGATTAGGAAGATTAGACTAGACTAGAGAATAGAAACAGAATAGAGTATGTTAAGAGTAGTATTATAATGATAAAAAAAAGTTTGTATTAGTTTTCTTACAAGCAGAACAACCATGTATATGATTCTGAGTTATGAATAAAAAATTGATGAAGTTGTGAGTTCAATTCTTGCATAGTTGGTTGATGCTTGCTAAGGGGGCCCACTTAGTAAGTATCTTTAGTTAGTATTTTATTTCCTATTGATTATCAATTAGAATTTCATTCTAGGAAGTTTTAGCGCAAACTCAGTCTTGTATTGTTCTTGCAGCATAAGGAATCCACCCCTGTGTCTATTCCTGCAGCATAAGGCCAGTTCATGGTTTGTTTCTCAGTAATAGTTGTCATGACTGCTGCTTTAATTAAGTTATGCCTAAGTTGATAATACATTGCTTTACGTTCTTGCATCAGAAGTAGAATTCCTTTCACACATTTCCTTGTAGTAAGTTGTGGCTAAAATCGGTTCTTAGTGCACATACAGTGCCTCTCCATTTCAAGTATGCGTTCCATAGTTTGACAAAGTAAATGAATGACCATAAGAAGATGCTAGTCACCTACTGGAATATCCAATTCCCAGGTTAGGATTTTCCATGACTTTTATATCCTTTTGTGGGCGACAACCAAGAGGAACATTTGAAAGCCTTCATGGATATGTTAAATGACTATGAGGTAGAGCATGAAGATGTAGTAATGAAATTATCTGTACAATCTTTTACATAAGATGCAAGATGCAATGGATTGGTATAGAGGTCTACCGAATGCTAGTATTGCTTCATGGGAAGAATTTGAAAAATGATTCAAAGAACAATATGGTGATAAGACTAATGCTAGTTTTATGTTAAACGAATTCAACAAAATCAAGAAGTTAGTGAACGAGCCTGTGACATAATTTAACCTTAGATTTCAAAAGGAAATGTATAAATTGTTTCAGGTTTTGAGGCTTGATGATAATGTTTGTTTAACTACCTATTTTAATGCTTATGACGCTAAAATGGAATATCTCCTTAGAGATAAGGACCCTTGGACCATGAGGGATTCTTTCAGATTAGCCATTAATATTAAAAGTAAAAGGAAAGCCTCTAGAAAATATGGTAGGAGGGAGGAACCTACTCTTTTGAAAAATCTTAGGGATAAAACTCAGAAGGTCTCTACTGCAAGACCTAAGGACGATGAGAAGTGGGATAAGGTCTTCAGCACTTTAAAGGACATAAAATATAGTGTTTCTAAGCAAGACAAGGGTCTTGGAAATGATAAGAAGCAATATAATAAAAATAATAGGCCTCTTAGACTACAAAATTATCGTTACAATACAAATTGGAAGGATGGAAAACCAATACTACCGGCCCAGAAGCCTAAAACTGATCAGCACACACCAGATCCTTTGTAGAAGCATTCTATAAATTTGGTACAAGATAGATGATGGTGTGAGGTGTGTGAACATCCACATGATCAAAATTATTGTGGTGTTTCCTAGCTACTTGTTGCTAAAGGAAAATAAGAGGATACTCATGAGAAGATACCTGATTTTGAGCAGAGTGATGTAAATGTTTGTATGGCCCGGTCATATATTGATGAGGTTGAATGTTCTTCTGATGATGAGTTATAAGAAGCTTAAGTGGATAATCAATGTAAAATAAGTGAAATGTATCATCAATAGGTCTTTTTCGATGAGGAAGGTGATTTTGACCACCATGCTTGCAATGTGGAGCAAGCTGAAGATTCTGTATATCTAAGGAGACCATCAGAAGATGAGATTTCCCAGTTGACTGAGGAGATGGATTCTCAGATGAGAAGTACACTTCAGCTAAGAAATAGAACTATGTGTGGTGAATAGGGTAAACCTGCTGGTCTTTTTATTAAAGAATAGAAAGATAAAAACAAGGGTGTTAAAGTGGATAGCAAAAATTATGCTGTAAAAATCAAGGAGGTCAAGAATGACAAGATTTGGGCAAAAAAGATTGAAACCCCAAAGTCTCATGAGGATGTTACTCCATTATTGCTATATACCAAATTGATCACCAAGTCTTCTTAATCTTCTCTAGAAGAGAAGAAAAAGAAACTTGAAGGAAATCAACAGTTAGAGAAGAAAGAAAATAATGAAGGTATGATTCCTGACCTACCTAAATATACACCCTTAGACATATTTCAAGTACTATCCCAAGTTAAAGTTACTGTACCTTTGCTGGAAATGATGAGAATAGATGAGCACAAGGAAAAAAAATAGCCTTGATTATAGGTGTTTCTAGTAGCAATAAGATTGAATAGGGAAATTGTAAAGAAGCAAAGGAAAAAGAAGAAATAAACAAGAAATAAGTGGAGGGAATTGTGTCACAAATTCCCCCTGTGTATCTAGGGAATTCTATCAATACGTGCCTTGAGAATATAACCCCCTTTTTCCTGAGTGTTGATATAAATGGGAAGACTCTGAGAAATTGTATGATAGACTCAGGGGTGTCAAATAATGTTATTCCAATGAAGATCATGGAAGCAATGGGCTTAACAATAGACACTACTCAAGGTAAATGCTATGCATTAGATTTGAGAGAAGTGCCAATTATTGGGACTATTAAAGCATTGCCTTATAAATTGACCCAATACCCTGAGAAGGTTTTGTCCATGACTATTTTAGTTGTAGATATCCCACCTCATTTTGGGATGCTTTTGTCAAGGAAGTAGAGTGCATCAATGGGAGGTAACATGGAATGTGATTTATCATTTGCTAATTTTACATTGATGGAAAATATTTCAAGATTGAAAGAGAGTCTAAAGTGCGTCATATGATTGACCTTGATCCGATTAAGAATTTGACATGTTTTACTGACAGTAGCATAAATGAATTCAGGGATGAAGAATCCCCTAGTAATTGTGATAAACCTATTGCACTGATTAATACATAGGTGAAAAATTTGTTAGAGTCTAATGACTTGTGGAATATGTATTTTGATGGTGCGAGTTCAAAGGAAGGATCTGGTGCGGGTGTGTTGTTAAGGTCTTTGAGTGGAAAGACATTCAGGTTCTCATTCACTTTGTTATTTGAGTGCACCAACAATGTGGCCAAGTATGAAGCCTTGTTATTGGGGCTGAGATTGGCTCAAAAACATGGGATCAAGAAGCTCAAAGTGATTGGAGATTCTAAGCTTGTGATTTCCCAAGGCAAGTCTAGATATGTGTCAAAGAATAAAAGGTTGAAACAGTATAGAAATGCTGCTTGGGATGAATTGGAAAACTTTGATGCTTTTCGTATAAATTGGATGGAGAGAGGCCACAATAAGATGACAAATTTGCTAGAAAATATTGCATTGAAACCAAATGACATGACTTATGCTAGAATTTCAAAGGTTGAAGTGCAAACTAGACCATCTGTTCCTCATAATATAAAAAACTAGAAATTTTTTGATAGTGATGATATATTGAGGTTCTTAAATTGTGTGGATGAGTATGAAAGTCAAGAAATTGACTTTGGAGCTTTTGTTGAAAAAAATGATGGTAAGGATACTCTATTTTGGAATGAAGTTATTCACTACACCTTGAAGAACCTATGTCTATGTGAGAATTCTTTTGGTCTAACAAATGTAGGGGCTACTTTATAGAGAGCCATGGATGTGGCATTCTCATATTTCATTAACCTATTTTTGGTGATCTATCAGGATGATCTAACAACATATTCCAAGAAAGAAGATGATCATTTTGAATATCTAGAGAAAGTATTCAGTAGGGAATTGGAATATGGTATTGACTTAAATCCAAAGAAGTGTGCTTTTGGAGTAAAGGAAGGAAAGTTGTTGGGACATATTATTTCTAAGGATGGGGTCAAAATTGATCCAGAAAGGGTAATTGAAATAGATAAGGTCCCACAACCCCGAAATATCAAGGGAATAAAATATTTCTTTGGACAAATTAAATTCCTAAGGAGATTCATAACCAATTTTTTTGAGATAGTGCGCCCTATTTCTAATATGCTTAAGGAAGGGGCCAAGGTTGAATGGGAAGAAGAGTCAGTATAGGATTTCCAGGCCATTAAGCAAGCTGTAAAGGAAGCTCCTGTGTTAAGGACCCCTTATTTTTCCAAGCCCCTCCAGATTTTTTCATTTGCTTCATTCCATACAATTGTAGTTGTGTTGTTACAAAAGAATGTTGAGGGTTTTGAATAGCCTATAGCCTTTTTCAGCAAGTCTTTGAAGGCTGCAGATTTCAAATATGACATAAATGAAAAAAAGGCATATGCATTAGTAAAGGAAGTAAAATATTTTAGGACATATTTGATGGGAGCTACTATAATTTTGTATGTACCTAGTGTTGTTGTGAAGGACATTTTTACACAGTAGGAAGTGTCAGGAAGAAGGTGTAGATGGATCAATAGGATCAAAGAATTCAACATTGAAATCTAGATCACTAAGCTGGTGAGAGGACAAGGATTGGGCAAGCTTATGGCCCAAACTAATCTAGAAGCAAATTAGATAAATTTTCTTGAAGAAGAGAATAGATCACACATATGTGACATAGAACATTCTGTTTGGTACAAAGGTGTGATCTATTATTTACAAAATATGAGATGTCCTAATAATTTGAATGAAAATGAAAGGAGGACGTTGAAGTTACATTCTATCAAGTATATTATCATAGCAAGAAAGCTCTGGTGGAGAAATGGAGAAGGTGTTATGTTGAAATGTGTGGACCAAGATCAAGCACAAGATCTCTTAAATGAAATGCATAGTGGAGTTTGTGGAGGGCATTATATGGCCAAAAAAACTGCACACAAAGTAATGAGGGTTGGGTTTTGGTGGCCTACCATTTTTAAGGATGAACACCAATTAGTGAAGACATGTGATGCTTGTCAGCATTTCTCTGGTAAGTTGAAATTCTCTCGTAACTTACCTCTAAAACCAATTGTAGTGCAATCTCCATTCCAACAATGGGGTATTGATTTTATAGGAGAGATAGCATGTAAATCAAGTGGAGGCCATTCATGGATATTGGTGGCCACTGATTACTTTACCCAATGGGTAGAAGTAATTCCAATGAAGAAAGCAACTAGTAAGGTGGTAATTGATTTCTTAATGAGTAATATAGTGACTAGATTTGGATGTCCAGAGAAGATTGTGTCACACAATGCAATGTGTTTTAGGTTTGAAGAATACATGGAGTTATGTGACAATCATGGAATCCAAGTTTCTTACTCATCACCTTACCACCCACAAGGAAACAGACAAGCAGAATCAAGCAATAAAAGCTTGATGAAGATTATCAAGAGAATCCTAGATCAAAATAAAAAGGCATGGGATTCTCAATTGAGATTAACAGTCTGGATAGATAGGGTGACTGTGAAGAAGGCAATAGATTGTGCCCCATTTGACTTATTTTATGGGATAAGTCAAGGTTGCCCCAGAATAACTTGATGGAAATGTATAAGTTTGTCTAGATGTATGATAATGAAATAGAAGATGAAATGCAATTAAGAGTGGAAGCTCTCGTAGAATTGGATGGGACCAGGATGGAAGCTCAAATGAAAAATGCCAAATTTTAGTTGCAAGTAAAAAAATTGTACGACAAAAAGACAATTGCAAGGAGTTTCCAAGATGGAGATATGGTCTTGATGTGGAATGCCAAGTTGGAAGATAAGGGAAAACATGGTAAATTTTATCCAATCTGGTTGGGTCCATTCCTAGTAAATAGTAAGTGGGGGGAAGATTCATATTTCCTCCAAGAAATTATAGGTGATATTCTTGAATTGCCTGTTCAAGGAAAATTCTTGAAGTTATACTTCAGTTGAAGTATTGTTTTCCATGAGTAGTAGCTTATGTTTGTATATATGGTAGTTGTAGGTTTCCTTCTTATTGGATTGTTTTGTCTGAACAATCCTTTTTGGTTGTCTTTGCAACTGGTCTACTCTACCTGAGATTTTATTATTCTCACTTCATTCCAGTGGAATGAACGTCCCCAACTGGAGCCAGTGATGGAGCTTCAAATTTTGTTCTTTGAGTTTCATTATTATCTTGCCTTTGTACTGGTCTGTCATACTATTTGGAAGAAACCTAAGGTTGGGGTTTTATTTTTTCCTTCATAAAAATCCTAATGTTCTATCTAATACCTTGGGTAAGATTTATTCGGTCGTTACCTTTTTGAAGAAGGTTTTACAATGACTTATATCCCATTGATTTGTCTAGGTCGGGCCCCTTTTTATAAACAACATTACATATTTTTTTCTAACTTTATTATCTTCTAAGTTAAGTTGGCCCATGACCCATTTTTAAAAACAACATTAAGCCATTGCTTTTCATTGGCCGAGGTGGTGTCCCCTTGTCCATATTAATAAGTGTTTTATTTTGAAGAATACATGGAGTTATGTGACAATCATGGAATCCAAGTTTCTTACTCATCAAGCTACTAAAACACTAAAACATTATATAGTGGGTTACTAAAATAGCTACAAGATGCATGTACTCAAGATCGACGGTGATGTTATAATCTTGATGCAAATTTTCTCGACGGTTATTTTCAGTGCTGGTGACTGCTATAATGAACATGATTGTTGATGGTGGATATCAACGGTTGCCCGCCATCATGTGATCCAAAGATGTAGGGTGTTTAATGATTGCAACATCATGAGTAAGAACCATGTATACTTCCTTGGCGATGCAAAATGTGGTGGGCACTTGGTACTTAGATGGAGGTTGCATCAGCTTTTTTGAAGTCAATCGTTTGATGATTTGACAAAAATAAAAGATCGATGGTTGGAATTTGAATTTGCATCAAATGTGATTGGAGTTGTTGGCATAGTATGTGAGTGAGCTTTAATGGCAGATGAGACATTTATTGGCTCAATTCGATCGACATAAAGTATTTTCCTTCATTCTATTTTACCACAAAGCATTCAAGCACCTTGGCAAAGTAGTTTCAGAGCTAGAGACAAAGTTTTGAGTAATCAAACAGGAGTTTGGTCTTCCACAAGGTGTAAAATCTGTGATTTGTTTTCTATACTGCTTGGTTAATTTGACTATGATTTCATGAAGTAATTGTGGTGTTCTTGTCAGAGGGCTTGTTAATTGTTTTCATAGGTTCACTGGTTTTTTTAATTGTGGGAAATCACAAGGTTTTTTTGTAATTTCATTTTCTGGGTAGCCCTAGTTTGCTCAAGAATTTGAATTTTTTAAAGAAGCCCTAGTTCATTTGAGATGGCACCACCAAAGCAGCATTCCGACCATATTGATTATTTACAGATGAATTTGTATGATGATTTTCTGGATCAACTCCCATTATCAACAAATGAGAGGAAGAGGGGTTTAGTTTTGATGAATGGAAGAACCCTAGGCCAAGGACTAGTGTGCAAGAGTTATAACATTGTAGATTCCAAGGTTCCTATGACTGGTTTGGAAATATTTATGACTGGAGATATGACATGGGGAAGTTAGTAGTGCCAAATATGTTCCCTGATGTGGACCTACTCAGAATGGTGGTAGCACGATATGACCCTGTTACAAGAGTAATAAGGGATAATGATGGTGGGATTTTGTTGAGTATAAGCATGGAGGAAATTCAAAAGGTGTTTGATTTGAGTGAATCTACCTCATTTTTGGTTCTAGTTTATCTTGAGGAGATGAAGCAGGAGTATGCAAGATCGAAGCCTCTTTTAAGACTAAAGTTTCTTCCTCCTCATCTAGCTAGGGTAGGCAGTTCAACAATTCATATCAGCCCAAGTGACCAGGAGCCTTTTAGGCTGAATTGATTTTCCAATCACTTTTTAGCTACATTTTATTCACTATGCTATATTTCAAGATTCAGCCCTAATACTATAATGCCAATGGTATACATGTTCATGGGGGCCCAAATTCAGCATCCCAATTTCTTTGTGGTATATGAATTTGCATCTTTTCTAGCAAAAAAGATACATGAGGGATTGCTAAAGTTGCAGGTGGGGGATACTGGCACTTCTTTTTTTTGGTATTCCCTATTAATGCAAATTTTCTTGTATAAGAATGTTGACTTCTTCTCAAAGAAGATGGAGTTGAGGCAAGATGTAAATGGAGAAATATTACCAGTACAGGTTTGGAGTGTTGATTTATCATATAATAGGGGAGGTGCTAGTTTTGTACAATTTGATAATTTCTTTGCCTCCAGCTCAAGGATCAGTTGGTAGTTAATGTGCCTAGAGTCCTTGAAGACCTACATGACTTCCTTAGACCAAGGGTGAGGAAGCCTGATTTGAAAATTTTCCACAATTGCGGTAACATCATCTTGTACCTTGTAAGTAATATTCTAAGAGTATATGGTTTCGAGGGAGCCCCACATATCCTACCATTTAATGTACCATCAAGAGTGGGGTTTTCCAAGGTCATGTGGCAAATAGGTTGTATTCACGAGGACAACCTAACACAGAGGGGGAAAGGAACTTTGATCCTTGACTACACTGTTATATCTGATTTTGTTTTCTCCAAGGGAGGATGGGTCCATTTTGGAAGATATTTTGATGACTTTCATTTGAGGAGTGGTCCTAGGAGGTAGCATGTCCCTGAGGGTTTCTTTTATTTGTTTAGGCAATGAATTAAAGGTGGTTGGTTTGTACATGAGTTCAATTTTCCTGAGGACCTAATCAGGAATGATTTTCTTTTTAACATACATGAATTGAACAAAGAAAAGTGGATTGCATATGAAAATTTGTTGGCTATGGTGCATAAAATGGATCCAAAGTATGATCCATTCATGGATTTCACTCCATTCCACAAGAAAATTTACTTCTCGATGGATAAATTCAAAGAGACCATGGGCACCTTGATGACCAAGAAGGTCAATTGGAATTAGATTTTTTTATACAAGGACCAGAGGTGAGGCCTATGGAAACAAGGCTAGCTTATCAATCCTTAGTGAGTTGGCCTCTTTACAAGAGAAAGTGGAATGAAAGTAGTGTTGAGGAGGAGGGGGATAAGAAAGGAAACTAGATAATGAAGACATCATCACAGCCAGGTCCAAAGATCAGAGCACCTAGAAGGATAAAAATTATTGATTTGGATTCCCCACCGGGGAGTGAGCCTGCATTACTACCATCAAAGCAAAGCCTTGAGAGGTAGAGAGTTGAGGAAGCATAAGAGACTCTAATGGATGAGATAATTGTTACAGATCAAGACATGTAGGTTGGTATTCCTTCCCCTCCTAGATCAACACAATTGGTGCTATCTGATATGGATGTGAAAGGACAATTTGTACAAGATGCCAGAATGGAGGCCTATAAAGAATTCTCGAATGATGATGCATTTGTGAAGACTCCAGTATTCTTGTAACTATTGTGGAGGATGAAGTTATAAGAATACCAAGACAAATGAAAGAAGATGAGAGAATCAAGGCATGATAGGTCCGATTAGGAGAATAATGATGAGGTGAAGGTCGAACTGATGGAAGAATTCAAAAGCATCATCACTCTTGAGGAAGGAAGGAAACTAGTGACTCAGGCTGGTGTCCTAATTTTTCTTATATGGGACATAGCTAGAGTAGTAGCATTCAATGCTATTTTAAATTACAAGCATCCCATATAGAACAGTGAGGAAGAGGTTAAGGAAGCTCTGCAGGACTCTACCTTTAGTGAGGAATATGAAACTCTAGAAATTTGGGCATTGGCACCCTAGGGCAGAAAGCCAAATGTGACTAATATTAGCCCTAACCTAAGGGGAGGGTTAATAATTAGGAGAGCTTCTAAAACCTCAACTACAAAAGCTACAAGCCTAACTGTAAATGTGGCAAAATTGGCCCAGAAGACAACTAAAAGAGAAGAAGTTGAAAAGAAGAGTTTGATGGAGAAATATAACATCATAATTGGAGAGTATAGTAGGATGCATCAAAGGAATGTTGAGCTGCAATCGGAGGTAGATAGGTTGAAATATAGGTAGGTGGGAGAATCCTCTAGTGCTCCTGGTATCATGGCATTACCTTCTACATCAGGATTAATACCCCCTACTTCTCCAATTAATTCTGCTCTAGGATCCCCCATCTAGATGTCTGCTCTCAGTCCTACATTAGGGCCAGTTGAAGAAGAGGTTGAATATTGTGTGGATCCCACTAAGAAGCAGATGTTAAATAAGATCATAGAGTTACAGGCTTCTTTAAAAGCAAGTGAGGAGGGATCAGTTGCCAAAAATAATGAGGTTGTTGATACAGTTCTGAGGAACCTGAATGAGAAGGTTGATTGTAGATTACCATCAGTATATTCTTTACATTATTTATTCTTGGATGAAATAAGAAATATTAATAGGGATCGGGAAATAGTTTTTCCCCTAGATGAGAAGTGGATCCCTAGGGCCAATGATCTAGATATTATGTATAAGGCCTCTAGATTTGATGCAAATAGCAGGCCCCAATCATTGAGGCCTACTCAATTTTTTGTGAAACCACTGAAGGGTTTTCAAGACTTGCCAGATAATCTGAGTAGGAGGATTAAGGAACTGGTAAATATTTTTGATGATTGTAGTGATACATTTTTTCTAGATATAATTGATGCATAAGGAAATGTTAAATCACTGCAAAAGTGGTAGGCTAGAGCGGCTGAAGTCATCAACGCACAAATCAAGTTGATTTGTGATGATTCAGACTATGATTTGTTGGTGATTAGCATGGATAAGATAATTAACACAAACATATTTTTGGAGTCTTTTGAAAGAGAGGCCAATCAGGTAGTAGTAAAATACACACCTTACAATACCAAGGTGAATGAGGTGGTAAATTTTTATTGGCCAACAGATGAAGAATATCAAAGATGGGTGGACACATATTTAATCGAGGAGGAGTAGGACAATGTTGACTACTGACGGTTAAAAATTTAGCTATTATAGTTATAATAGATTTTTGGTTATGTCTTGATGGTAGTTTTGGTGTAGGTTTCTTGAAATGTGGCTAATGCAGTAGCTATTTTTCCAACGGATGGGATAAACAAGAAGATTCTCCAGGGACTCAGCTGTTGTAACAAATTTTTGAAATATCACAAAGTGGTCCAAGTGATCAGTGACAGGTGTATTTCTTGCCCGATGCTTGTTTGCTCCATCATTCTCTATAAGAAGGATTTCAAGGCCAGAAATATGGGTTAACAAGTTAGATATTTTTAGGTTGAGTCTAAGGATAGTTGCAGAGCAAGTTGTAAAGCCTGTTGGTTTAGTGTAAATGCAATTTATGTTTTTGTGTCATTTTGTAGGATGGTTTTGAATTTATAAGGGTTTGATGTTTCATGATAGTACTAGCATCTGAATTAGAATGATTCATTTGGAGCTCATGTCTCTCCCTTGTATAAGCATATCATAATCTTGAATAATATAATCAAGGGTTATTGCATTCATCTCATTGTTGTGGTGTGTATGATTCTCATTTTTGCTTTAATTCAAAGAATTAATTAAAATGCTTGAATGGAATTACAGGTGGATATGTTTATGAAGGGATTTGATAATAAGTATTGGGTTAGGATATAAATTGATGGTATTGTAAGGCAATATTGTCAAAGATCTTATATGCTATGTGTTTGAATCTATCACGGATCCTTAAATTCTTGTGAATTCGACTTCCCAATGGTATATTGCATTGGTCTAAATTGTATTTTTTGTGAGGTTATGTATTTTCTTGTCTTTGCTTAGAGCTTGCTACAAATTGAAAATAAATGACTATCTTAAGTTGTGAAGTATTGTTGTAATCATATCATGCTCCAAGTAGTTGATACTATTGATGAAAAGTCAATTCTATTTAGTATTATCCTATTCTGTTGATCTATTAAATGAGATTATCTATTATTGTTAATGATTTTTTATAAGTTTGGTGCAAAGATTATAAACACATTAAGGGGATCACCCTCCCGGGTCTTGTAGAGTCTGAAGTGTAGGAGATTTTTGTTAAAATCCTCGTTAGTTGGTCCAGGTCCTTCAAGTTGCCCTTGATTAGAATTGGCAATTCTATAGGTAGAATAGAAGATCAACCTGATTACAGTAAAAACAACCAACACATCCTCCACATGGAAACCTCCCTCCTGAAGATCTTGTGGTAGTTAAGGGGGATTAGGTGGAGGGTTGGTAGATACCCTAGAGTCAAATTCTATTTGGATTATATCACTTGTGGTTGATGTTTCTTTGGTTTACTCCATGATATTCTTGTGTTGTGACCTTGATTGGACCATCAAATTGGGATCGAATTTTAGAAGTACATAGGATGAACCGTTGACTTCTTTGGTTGATCTAAAATTTAGGCACAAAAAGAAATTATAGATTTTTTTTTAGGATCAAATGATGATGATGTGGAAAATGGGAGGGTGAATGATATGGATTTTTAAACTTTTGAGAACTTTGGATCAATACTAGACCTTAGGATTTTGATTTTGATTTGTTTTGATTGGAATGATGAACTTGTAAACCCTAAGATGTTAGATGTGATCTTAGGATGAACTTTTCCAAAACGGGGTGCTAATTTAACTAATTGTGTGAGAAAGGATTTATTCCCACACACCTAACTAAACAATATGATTTTGATTTCATTTAAATGGTTTACCAAATATCTAGAATGAGGATGCTTCCAAGGTTCTAGAAAGTTGTTTGTGTAATGGATTTTGATAAATGTTTTGAGGATGGATGGCTCAGGTGTTTTTTGACCCTAGATGAACCTAAAACAAATTTTATTACAAGACCAAGGTGTTGAAGAATATTCTTTACCCTATGAATGACTCAAACCCAAAAATAGCATTACCTGAAATGAGGGGATCACATTAGACATACAAGTGAGGATTGTAATCAGGGTTAAAAATTATCAAGGTTAGGCAATAATGCATGTAAATAAAACCCTACTAAACAATGAACCACAAACAAGGATAAAGACATAAAATATGGAACAATATTACCAAAAGTCTTCATACGACAATTGATTCACCTTCATTTCACTTCTCCATTTTGCTTGAATATGATAATTGCCCTCAGATTTTTGAGTATACAAATACACCTTTGACAATGACTAAGAAAAATATTGAAGATTCTCAATGACTATGGATGCACTTGACTTGATGTTGATAGACTTGATATCAAGATGAATTGAGATAGCATAAGATCACATAAGCTTGTGTAAACTATAGATGATGAAAATGACCATGACAATGTCTTTTATAGGAAATCCAAATTTGAATGAAGGGCTAAGATTAAATTTCAATAATCAATGGCCAAGAATGTAAGATGTAGTATGAACTAGGGTCAGGGAAAAATTATAAGGATTGACAGTCAAGATTAAATTATAAATAACGTAATCAAGGGTGTAGGTTAATTAAGACATGGGTAGATAAGGACTTGATGTGAAAGATAAAATTGGCATGGACAAAGAGATGAAGGGGAATTAATTAATAATAAAATTACTTAATTTAGGTGGCCAATGAATAATTAAATAATTAAAAATAATTATTTATTTATAGAAGAATGTGGAAAAGGGAATATTTTGAATTAAATAATGATTTAATTCAAAATTCAAGAGAAAGGAACAAACTAAATTAAAAAAAAATTATTTAATATAGCAAAGAAGAGGCTAATGAATAATTAAATAATTAAAAAGAATTATTTAATTATAGTTGAAAGTGGTATAAAAATTAAATAAATAATAATTTATTTAATTTTAGAAAGAAAGGGACTTAATTAGTGATGTAATTAAATAAATTAAATTTATTTAATTAATCAAGGAGGAATAAAGATATAAATGAATTAATTAAATAATTTAAAACTATTTAATTAATAGAAGACTTATGACTTTAGAAAATAATTTAATAATTAAAAAATATTTAATTATCAAAGAAAAATGAGGAAATTATGGAGAATTTAGAAGTCGAAGGCCTAGGACAATTTTTAGTGTCTACATTAATTTTCCCCTCTTTGATACAATGCAGTTTACTATGTTGTGTCAAAGAAGTTTAGTCAAAAATATGCCCTAGTGTGAACAGAGTGAGGAAAGATGACGAGGAGGCTTGTGGTATGCCCCCTTGAGAGGAAATGTAGGTTCAAAGAACACGAGTGTGCTCTCAAAATGGATGAAGTGAATGGAAAATGAAGGATAGTATAAATGTTAGCATGAAGGATATGGATGTTAGTATGGAAGGAATTCAATATTTTTCCAAATAAATAATAGGCCTCGTGGTTAATAATCATTGGGAAGTAAAATGAAAAAAATGGACAACAAACACCATGGTATGAAATAGACCAAGGTGTGCAAGGTCATCCACTTACAAAGCAGACAGTCATTGTCAAGGAATGTCCTAACTCATACTAAAGGCCAAGTTGCCCCAATCTTTTTGCCAATACAATCCACAAAAATCAATCAAAGAAAAGAGTCATGAGACATCATCAATCCTTTAAATCCTTCATGGCACATCCTAAAGGAAGCTAGTAACCTGAATCAAAGAAAAAATCAAGAAAAATATAAGATAGACCACAAGGTCAACAACCATTCAGAGTGTTTGCCAAAATATGATTGTTTGATAGATAATTGACTAGGAGATTGACGAGCTGATTATTTGATGGAGCCTAGTTTGAGGAGGGACACATGTCATAATACATCAAGTCTAGTTTTGATAACGTAACCACCTATATAAGGACAACTATGAAGTTTGATTAAATGACAATGTTTGGTTTCAGGAAGGGTACATCCTATATAAGACATAAGTTTGACTAGTTGATGCTTTGACTATTTGACTATTTTGACAACTTGTTTGGTTTGACTGAGTGACTTTGTTGACCTCTTTATCTAGTTGATGCTTGACTTGTCAATTGTTTTAATGACCATTTTTTTCTAAATTGAAAATGTTTGATTTATTATGACTAACGTGACAAACCCTAAAGGATCGACCTAGGTGACCTTAGGGGCTCATCGATAGATGGCCTTGCCTATGTAACAATGCGTATAGAACTTATAGTTCAACATGACATGTCTTTGTTTTATTGACAAAGGACCAAGTCATGATTTTTATTTGATCAAACCTAAAAAGACTGACCTAATGCCTTGGGGGAACATTGACAAATGGCCTTGCCTACGTTAAGTCATAGAGGCAATGTAGTTCAACTAGATTGGACTAACATGACCAATTTTGACTTTGTTTCTAGGATTTTTGGAGGTTATTTGAATGTTTTTGTGTTTTTACATGTTTTTTTTTTTCAATTTTTGAGACTATTTGATTTTTTGTCTTTTTGAGAATTTTTTTTTTTTTTGACTTTTGTCTTTTTTATGATTTTTTAATCTTTTTTGATGAATGTGACCTTTGATAGTAAGTGTAAGATCCCATGATGTAGGTCCAGTATTTTCCCCTAGTTGAGTATAAGACCAGTTTATTAGGAGTGGAGTGGGATGATATAGGCATTAAGGAAGGTAAATAGACACATGATTTCAATTGTTCCACACTTATTCAAATGATAACTAGTCATTATTATGGGTGAAATGAGATGGGCGAGTGACGAAGAAAAGTTAGATTGGAATGATGGTAGATGAAAGAGAAAATTCAACTACACATTGTGCTTGTTTGCCAATTTTTCACCATGGTACTTATCCAAAGTTCCATCGAAGTGGTTTTCACTATTGGACAAATTATCTCTCTTTACTATTTTATTCATTTTTTATTTTTTTGGTGTTACTAGGATGCCTATTTCCCAGGTTTTCATAAAGGTAATGATTTTTTTAAATTTTTCTATATATATTTTTTGTTATTTTTCATTATGACAACACTTTCAGAAGCTATGTGTAGAACCTATATTTCATGATGATGTATTGACCTTGTTTCGATGAATGTGTAGGACAAACATACCTGATTTGGATGTGAAATGTAAGTGGAAAATATGATGGATGATAGAAGTGGTAGATGAAAGAGGCTATGGTATGATCCATAATGTGCACACGACATGGGCCACCAAGCTTCAAATGAAAAGGATTTTGGGAAACTGATGAGTTATGGTATGTGAATGGGTCATCATCAAAGATAAATTGAAAGGCATCACAAATGGTAATGGAATGATGTGAAAAATGTGTGAATATGGACTGATTGAATAAAACATATGCAATGAGTTAAAGTGACAAAAATGGAGACTTTGGATCAACAAGCTCATTATTTGTCTTCGGCTTTTGAGAGATGCCTCTAGTGATTTTTGATGGAGGAGCATACTTGGAGACCAATTCTTTATGATTATAACTTTTGATTAATCCAATAGCTTTTTATGTTTGCTAGAGGATGTGTCTTGACATTCTTTCTTATTCTTGACTTTTATTTTTTGGTTGGTCTAACAGATTTTTATATTGGCTAGAGGACTTGTCCTAACATTCTTTTCTTTTCACCATGTCTTTTTATTCTTGATCTCATTTTAAAGAGGGCACACTCATTTTTTTATTCTTGAGCTTTTCCCTTATCTTTTTCTTGATATATGGCTTGTTGATCCAAGTCTATGATATGAATGGATCTGAGTGAGATGGATGAGATGAATGAAGTGATAGAAGTGGTCAACATATGGTTGTGAGTGGTGATGTCATCAATAGTACCTTTGGGACTATCCTTTTCAGTATTTTTCACATCAACGAAGGCTTGCACATCCTTATCGACTTGGAAAGATGACTTATTAGAGGCAACAATATGGGGTACATGATGATGTTTGGATATCCTCAATGAGGTCAAGGTAAAAGAGTCGATTATCATATATATCTTGGTTGAACATGGGGTTGTCATCGACATGAAAATTTTGAGTGGAAGGGGATATGGAAAAGGAATATGTATCATTAGGATTCCTAGACATTTTGATCCTTGCATAGCCATCTATTTGTGTAGCTTTTGAACAAATCTTGACATCATTGTTGGAGGCCTGAATATTAGCATTGTCATTTGTCTGTAATTTATCCATACAATATTCTCCACATCCCATATCATGGACTTGGACCTTGGGGTTTGATGGTATGGTAGATGAAGTGGATGCTTTAGTCAATGAAGATGGGTCAATGTAATGTGACGAAGTAGAATATGAAGCTTAATTATTGACACACTTGGAACTGTGTGATCCCTTTTAGTTTACTACAATATTGGAATAGATTGAGATCGCCAACTATTATGATTTTAGTGTCATTGTATGGGAATCAAAGGCATTGGTGGTATTTGGATGGGATATTCTTCATGGCATGAATCCATGGTCGGCCTAGGAGAAGGCTGTATGGAAGGTCGTGGTCCAAGACTTGGAAAGTGGTTTCCATGACCATGGGTCCAACTCGGATAGGAAGTGTTATAATTCCTTTACAAGATCACTCTTCATCATCATATGCTTTGATAACAATACTTTTATTAGTTTCTACACATGCTTCCAAGAATCCAAACATCTTAACCAATTTCAAGGTACAAATATTCAACACTACTCCATTGTCTACCAGGGCTCGCCTTACTTTGGTTTTATGAACAAGGAATTCAAGGTGTAAAGGGTCATTATGGTTTGTCTTTTTAGTCAAGTAATATTGTTTAGAAAAGGTGGCATGATGGGGATTGGTTAAATAACCTACAATCTCCTAGAAATGATTTACATCAAGGTTGGTGGGGATGGTTGTGTCTTGTAAGGTTTTTTTGAGGATGGCCTGATGGTCAGGTGAGATAAATAATAAATCTAAGATAAAGATCTATGTGGGAGTCTTCCCCAATTGATAAAGAAAATTATATTGGGATTTTGGTGGTTGTTGTGGCTATGGAGGAGGACCTTGAATGTTTACCTTTTTTCAATGAGTGTTAACAACACATTCAAGAGGTTTCTTAATGGTAATGGTGTTGACATATTCATCAACAACTTGAATGTGATTTATGGTAGTGGTGTGACTATAGTCATATTTCGCATTGGTGTAATTGGTTGAATTATTATTGGTCTAATTGCCTGAACTAGAGGTATTTCATTTTCCATAGTTATGTAAAGGATCAGTAAAACTTTATGATCATTATTTGAAGATTTTTGTTGTCCATTGAGTTCAATAGTGTCACTTTCCACAAGGTCTTGTATGATATTCTTTAGTTGTCAGCATTGAGATAAGTTATCTCCTTTGGATCAATAGTAGTCACAAAAGGAATTATCATCCCATGAAGATGGTTTAAATTGTTCATCATACTATTTTGGGTCTGAATGTGCTATGATGTTATGTTGCAAGTTGTTTAAAAACTGGCTCAATCAGCTCCCCTAAAGGGGTGTATTGACATTTTGTAGGTAACTTCCTTTGGATTCTTGGTTGTTGTGTATTTTGGACAACATTGGTAGTTTGATCAACCATTCTTGGTGCATTATTGGATGTGTTAGGCCCTCTAAGTGTAATAGTAGGACTTGTATATACAGTCTTGGCATCGATAACTCTATCATTAGTTACATTCTCATTTTGGGCCTAATATTAGCCTTTATCATTTGAGATGTTTTGTGTGTTTTTTTTGTTGTTAGAAATATTGATTTCTCCTTTTTAAATAAGGGCCTTTTCAAGGATGATTCCTTTTTCCACTAGGTCAAAAAATGAAGTGCAACACTACATCTGCAAATCATGTTTCAATTTTGAGTTTAAATTTTCAATGAACATGACAACTTTTTGTTTCTCAGGTATTTCAACAGGACATCAACTAGCCAAACCTCTCCATCCTTGGAAGAAGGTTACAAAATTTTCACCCTCTTCTTGTGTGGTATGGAATAGGGTGGAAATAGTAATTTTACTATCAATGTTGAATGTGAAGTGTTCCACAAATATTTTTTCTAGTTCTCCCCATGTTCTTATGCTATTCGATAATTGTGAGAACTATTCAAGTGCTATTCTTGTAAGAATTCTTGGGAAAAGTCCCATTAGGTACATAGGATCATATGCAATATTTGTACAAGTCACAAAAAAATATCTTATGTGTTCAAGTGGATTGCTCGTCCCTTTGTACTTAGGTAATTTTGGTATGACATAGCCATGTGGGAAGGGTGGCATGTATAGATTCCTGTCAAAAGGATAAGGACATAACTCCTGGGCAGAGTAAGTATTTTTGTTAGATATTTATATGTTTTACATCTACTATTGAAGGTCGAGTACTTGATTTTGTAGTACATCCACTTGAGTCAACGCCGGGTCTTGTGTATTTTGGGAGCTCATGTTGGTGATTTGGAGTCCAATGTTATGGGGTTTGATTAGGTGTATATGCTAGTGACAAATTTTGGTTTTGCATGTAGGATATGTAGGGTGGCATTTGGTTTTAAGTGTTCTGATTATAAGTGTAAATATGAGTGTTATGGGGAGGATTGGATTGTGTATTCCATGAGCTTATTAAAGTTTAAAAATGTGGATTTTGGTAGCCATATTGTGGGAAAGGTCCTTGGTTACCATGTTGTATGAAGGAGCCTTGGTTGCCAAGTTGTGTGTTTTACAAAATGGAGGCTTGGGTATTTTTTTGAATATGTATGTGTGAAGTAGGCCCTTATTGTGACACAATGTTGTGTTGAGTGGATCCTATGTTTGGTATGATGCTCATTTTGGGAGGTCTTCTAATGACCACTTTAGGTTTTTTGATTGTATTGCTTGTTCCAAGTGGATTTGAGGATCATGCCCCTATGGTAAATGAAATACCAAAGGGTTGTGACATGTGTTGTTCCATTTTAAATTCCATTCCTTGTGTGCCAAATAGGGAGGTGTGGATTTTTGTGGCATCATCTGTGCTTCCTTTAAATGGAATAGATGTATTAACTTGTAGGATAGAACCATTAGAGATGGGTGTATTTAGTCCTTGAGTTTGGTTGATTGGTGTGGATGATGCTCATAATGTGTCAATTCCAAAGCTAGGAGGTAATTTTCCACTTTCTATTAATAGTTTGGCTAAGTAACGTTGATGGTCATGTGCCAAAAACTCATCCATAAAAGAGGAAAATTCAATATCTTGTGAGATAGCCTCTATTTCTTCTATGACAATGTTTCCACTTGGGTCTCTAGTAACAAATTTCTAAAATGGAGCTTTGTATGGTCTAGGTATCTCATGAGATGAGGTATCAACTGGGTTTCCAAACTCATTGTTTTATGGGATGTCCATTTCTTTTCTTTTCCTTCACAACCTAGTTTCAAACATGTAAGACCTGTAAAAGGGAAAGTAGATGTGAGGATGATGTGATAAAATGTCTAAGATGACTATGTAAAGGTATGCGTAAGGATGACCAAGGTGTAAATAAGACCAAGGTTATGTAAGATATAGGGTATGTCTAAGGAAAATAACAAGTTATGTGTTTAAAGTGACAAGGTGTCAATATTTCAATAGGATAGTATCATAATGAGGTCCAAGTTATGGAATTGTCTATGCAAGATGGCTATATTTTTGGATTTTTAAAGGTATAAATGATTTCTAAGGATCATGTCAAGACAAGGAACCAAATGAAGATCTTTCATGGCTCTATCACAAGAAAATACTTCACATGCAATGTTAGCAACATAAAATGATTAGAACCAAAATCTCCAAGGTAAGAAGATAAACCAACATGCTAAAAATCCCCATCACTGACTATCTTGGTACTCAATAACATTCATAATCTTATCTCAATGTGACATAACAATGCACAAATGACCACAAACAAGGCCAACTAACTGAATTTTCTTCAACACTAAAAGGACCCGTGAATATAGATAGTCCACATCCGAGTCATCTCATTGCAAGATAATAGGTAGCTAATCCACAACCTACATAACTCGAAGATTAAATGAAGCATGTGAACTCACCATCACATTAGTAACATGAAGAATCAAGATAACAAAGAGGATAACATGTAGATTTTAGGACTCAAACACTAGATCACCATCAGACTCGATTTTCCACAAAAATCCACAACTAAGCACCATGGTCAAGGAACAAAATAAGCATTACTGTAAATCAAATATTGTTTTCATCCAGAAAACTCTATGAGTCTGAATCCAATCTCTTCCATAGATCTACAAATCACAGATTTTGTTAACATGAAAAAACCTGCAAAACCATTAATGGAAATACTCCAAATATACACAAAACCCGCAACTTTTAGTATGATACGAAAAATGTAAAACCTCTAGAGGAAACAGGTTGTCCAGAAGCTCATGAAATATACCAACTTGACAACCCATAAATAATCAGCATTTCCTCATACCATGCATGAAGCATACATTCAAAACTACAACTATCTTATATCCAGAAATACCCCAAAGGAAACTTAATCTGAAAAATAGCTTATCAGCAGATCTGCAAAACCAAAATTTTTGTTTATCCATGTTAGAATTAAACATGCTCTGATACCATGTTAGAATTGGCTATGGATGCCAAGATCTATGGACCAAATGGAAAGCACAAAGAAGAGAGAAAATAATATGACAAGAATAAATTGTATTCAATTTCAATGATAATGGAATCAATGTGTGTTTACAATGAGAGACCCCTTGGTTATATAGCCAAGGTGAGAACATAGGAGTGCATAAGATTATGATAAGTGTCGTAATCTTATGACATGAGACAACAATGAAAAGTTATCACTCCACCTAAAGTGGAAAGGTGATAATGTGATAACCACCACAAATAGTGGATCTACCACAAAAAGTGGAAACTTAATCACATGATATGTCCATGAAAGGTGGAGGTGATAAAGTAATAAGAAGATAAGTCCACCAAAGGTGGAAATTCTCCAACAACTCCTATGTGGTCCCTAAGTAAACTTAACTAAGGTGTAATTATGACCTAGGACAAGGTACAAAACATTTAATTATGCCAACACCCCCCTTAAGTGCAACTTAGGGAGAATGTACACAAATGCAAACAATGTAGGATGGGTCCCGACAACTAGGCCATGTTAGGTACCCATGTACAAATGCAATGCAATCTCTCACAAATGGAGAAAAGGAGAAAACCCAGTGGGACAAAACTCCTCCCCAAAAGAGAGATGAAATTCAATAAAGAAATGCTCTCAATGATGCATGAGAAGGTAAAAACCCCATGTGAGGAAAAAGACTCCCCCATAAGAGAGAAGTAGAAGAGAGACAAGGCAGCCCCCCCTCAATGTTGATTCTCCTACAATGATGATAGAAGCTTGAAATTGAATTCTGAAGATGATCCAATCTCGCCGAACAACGTTCCTCCCCTTAGGAAGAAACAAAACCAAGGATGTATGCAAGATGTATGATGTCTCTGAAGCATTCTCAAGTGTCTCCATGGCGATGCTGAGAGCTGACACACTCCAAACAGAAGTTCTAGGCCACACTGCTAAAGAGTACAATCCAACATCTAGTAGAGAAGAATGTAGAACATGATCCAAAGAGAAAGATATCCCCTCTAAAGAAAAATAAGCCTCCTCCAAATGCTGTCCAAAAGTATCCACACTCACGTCAAACTGCAAAGAATGATCATGCAGAGAATGAACAAGAGGGTCAGAGTGTTCCCTCACAACAACTGAAGAAGGAGCATCCTCATCAAAGAGAAGATGAATGTCATCAATAGTGTCCCCCAAATTTGCAAGATGAGACTCCACAAACAAGTCTGAAATACCTATCAAGAAGCCATCCAAAGTAGCCATATCTGGAAGACTATGTATGTCCTATTGCACTGAATCACAAGGAACCCAAACTGTGGAATCACAGGCATCATCAACTACAACAGTAGATGGAGGAGATGAAATGCATGGCTCAAGTACTGGATCTGATGTGAGAACTCCCAAGTTCAAGTAGCCAAATATCTCCTCATGGTTCACACAAGAAGTGTGATCAATAGCCAAAGGAACAATGTCACCATCAGAAGCAAAATCTGCAAAGGTATACAACCGAGATGAATGATCAACCACCCCAGTAGCGATGATCTCTCTACTCTCCAAGTCTCGAATGATGACTGAATCAGGTGTGAACTACATAGATCTCCCATTTCCACCATGTGTAATCTGATATATGGAAAGAAGATTGTTCATCAAATGAGGAACACACAAAACATCCTGGAAAGTGTTGTCCCCAAAACTAATAGATCCCTTCCCAATTACACTCATGTATGTATTGTTTCCCATCAAGATAGGAGACATAGAACAAGGCTGAAATGAAGAGAAAATAGACTGCGAAGATGCCATATGATGTGATGCTCCTAAATCTAGAAGCCATCTACCTAATCCTGGACTTGAATAAGCACAAAGAGCTTGTCCTTTACTGCTTGATGTAGATGCCAAATGAACTTTTCCCTTAGACTGTTTTGAAGAAGAAGAAGAAGATGACTCAGACATTCTAGAAGGCAAATCAATTTGATTTCTTTTGATAAGATTTTTCAACTCATCAATATCCTTCTTATAACAATAATGTTCTTCATGTCCATCCTTCTTGCAATATGCACAAAAAGACCTCTTCTTCTTAGATGATTCTTCTTTTGAATGAGTGGATTCTGATTCTTTATGTGGCTTGTTTTTTTTCATCTTTTGCTTCTTATCAAGATTCCCTGATTCTTTCTGTACCTTTAACTCACTAGAAACCAAAGCATGTGGCTTGGAAGACTTGATTAGACCCATGTTCATTAACTTAGCTTCCTCTTGGATTAGGAGATTTGCAAATTCATCAAAGTTAGGATCAACATATGATACTCCCATAGAAAGTCGATGGGTATGAAAGCCAGAAACAAATACTGAATACTTAGGACCAAGCTTGGATAACACATTCAGAATCAATTGTAAATCCTCTTTGTCAATACTGAATTCTTACAACTGTGTTCTTAATTGCTTTATTTTGGAGATGTAGTCTTGGATGTGGTCAAAACTTTTAGGATCAAGATTCATCAAATCATTATGAATCTAATATCCCCTAATCTTATCTATTTTACCATATAAGTTTTTAAAAGTCTCCCATACTTTTTTAGTTGTTTTACATGAATCAATATGAAATTGTAAATCAAATAAGACTAGTGAACATATGCATCCAAGTGTTTTCTCATGATTAATCTGCCATCTTGCCAATTCATTAGCATCAGTAGGTTGAGAAACGGTTTCCTTTAGATAACCTATTAGACCTTTTCCCAAGAGATAGTTCCATACTGATTTTCTCCATGTAGCATAATTATGTGGAGTTAGGAGTTCAATTTGAGATTTACCCATTTCAAGAACACAAACCAAGCAAAAGAATGCAACCAATCACTGCAAGATTAACCCCCCAAATCACTCAATCATGAAGCCCCCCCAAGTAATATCTGATTTGGCACTTTATACTTAGTGCGTTTACAATTGCCACTGCCAAAAACAACAAGGTGGACTTTGATCTTGGTACATGTAGATGCCAAAATAGGCTACAAACTCATAGTATAAAAATTATAGTAGATGAGATAAATCTGATCACACCACTAGAAAGTACAAGAAAAATCATGAACTTTAAAAAAAAATGGCACTCAAAAATGTTACCGTAGGAGCAAGTTATGAGCTCCCAAGGTTTCCAAAATGAGGACGAAGCAGCAACACCTGTGAGAATCTGCAATTTCTAGAAAAACCAGAAACCAAACAAAAAACTGATTGCACCACTGTGTAGATCACGAAAAATTAGCTCAAATAAAAAAAAATTGCTCGAAAAAAGGAGCCAAAATGAGTGAGATATGAGCATTTGAAAATTGATTGCAAAAACCAAAATGCAATCCGTGAGGAGTCAGAAAATTTCTTTGAAACTGTTGACGCCCTGCTGACATCAGCAAATGTGTATGTTAAAATTAACGGCCAGGGGCCCGTCAATGTTGCCATCAATCCGTGCCCAGAAAAATTGCCGGAATATCGACGGAATCTCGACCGGAATCTTCTATCGGTTGTCGGATTTTTTTTTTAAATGTTGCCGCTGTGTTTCCAGGGACCACCGGGTGTGGGGGCCATTGGATGGAGGTGGACCCATGGTCGGCTAGTGGCTGCCTACCATGTGATAGGGCCGCTGCTACTGGTATGCTATGGTAGGTAACCTGCCGACGCAGGTACCCTACGTAGGTCTACACAGGCGTACCCTGCTTTAAAATTTTTGTTTTTTTTTTTTAATTTTTTTTTTTCAAAGATTTTTCAAATCGAAATTTTTGAAACATATATATATATATTCCTGGAGGGCCATACGACTCTTCGGCAAAAAAAATTGCCTCACCAAATGACTTGCTTCGATTTGGATGATTGGACTGTCGATCTTAAGGTTTTTGGCCCTTTTGGACATGATGGCAGGGTCGGATTTGACCCAAAATACTCCAAAAATGCAGCTACCTTTTAGATCTGGCAACCATAATGCAACTTCAAACCCTCTTAGATTTGGCCTCGTATGTCCGATTTGGATGAAACAAAAGGAAAAATCAACTTTCTCAAATCTTCCAAATGCAATGGTGAGCTTAGATTTGCACCTACAAGCTTCGATATAAACCTACAATAAAGAGCCAAAAATGGAACCTCCCCAAATCTCGTACCTCTCTTCAGAAAAAGGCTCTCCAATGGCACCCAACCCGCTCTAATACGATGTTAGAATCAAACATGCTCTGATACCATGTTAGAATTGGCTATGGATGCCAAGATCTATGGACCAAATGAAAAGCACAAAGAAGAGAGAAAATAATATGTCAAGAAAAAACTGTATTCAATGTGTGTTTACAATGAGAGACCCCTTGGTTATATAGCCAAGGTGAGAACATAGGAGTGCATAAGATTATGACAAGTGTCATAATCTTATGACATGAGACAAAAATGAAAAGTTATCACTCCACCTAAAGTGGAAAGGTGATAATGTGATAACCACCACAAATAGTGGATCTACCACAAAAGGTGGAAACCTAATCACATGATATGTCCATGAAAGGTGGAGGTGATAAAGTAATAAGAAGATAAGTCCACCAAAGGTGGAAATTCTCCAACAACTCCTATGTGGTCCCCAAGTAAACTTAACTAAGGTGTAATTATGACCTAGGACAAGGTACAAAACATTTAATTACACCAACAATCCATGTAAAACCTATAAAAAAAATGTGCCATAAACACATGCAAATTCATTTCCACCTATCATCTGAAAAACCCACAAGTCTAAAAAGCACCAGAATAATGTTAACCAAAACAATGGAACAACATGAATATGCATAACCATAGATTTTGAATAGAAAATCTATAAAACTCTCAGATCCAACCATCATGAAACTGAGACATGCAAGTACAACCAACCAAAGGATGAAGAGTTCCAAGAACTCTAGGCCCACTTTTAGGCCAAATCCACAATCACCAACATGTAAAAGCATTCAAAGGAGCTAGGATATCACAAAAGCTTTCAAATCATCCAATGATTAACTCCTTAGCCTACATGCATTCAAGGTTTAAAAAAATATCAAACAGGAGATCCAAATCAACATCACATCAAATATAACAACAAGATCAACTCCAATAAACTCTATCTACTCGATCCTTCAAAATTCTTGTTGTTTCCCGAAAACAAGATCAACTCCAAAAATTCCACTCAAACAAGGATTAATCATCAATCAATTTCTTAAAAATAGATTCCCTCAAGCTTTGCCAAGCTAAGAAATCACAACAAAACAAATACCCAGAACTTTGAACACCATGGAACTAATACATGCAATCTCATGTAACCATGAAACAACCTTGCTCTGATACCAAATGAAGGGAAAAATGGATATCCCATAAAAATTTCCAGGAACAGTATGCACACTCAGTATCCTATGTTTCAGATACAATCACATACTACTATGCCTTATAATGAAAACAAACATAGATAATTTTCCAATTTCATTAACCCTTCTAGGAAAGATAATGTGGTTTGTGGATCTAAGAAAATTTTGGTAGCATAATGGTATGTAAATCAAAACTTCAAGAATGAAAGAAGAAGAATAGAAGAAAGATAGACAAAAGAGAAGAAACACCAATATACGTGGGGAAAACCCTTTCGAGTAAAAACCCCCACACTCCAAAGCATCAAACCAATGTATTAATCTACAACAAAAAGGTTACAATACACTTTCAGGCTCACAACCTTAACATGGATATCACATCTTTCTCTTCTAGTGGAAATCTGATAGCATAACCCTGCAATGAATCAACTCATTCTAAAAAATCCCTCAAACACCTTATTTATAGAGAGATACAAGCATAGAGGTAGCTTCATGAGCAAGCTACAATAAGGATTTATGCAAAACTCATCCAAATCCATGTGGCACACATTCCAAGGACATATTTAACCTTTGTGACATATGTAAATGCATTTCTTACACTCCCAACCAACCTCTATACTTGGGTGCCCCAAATTTTCCCAAAATAGGTATGATAGATTCACTTGCACAGCTTACAATGTCATAAAATTTGTCATATATGACAACCTCTCACAATTGTAAGAAAATCTATCATAACATGCTAAATATAGAAGATTCTCTTACACACTCTTACAACTTTGTCATATCCCAAACTTGGGTGCCTACCTTATCCATATAAAGATTCCATGTGAGACTTGTCACACCTGTCATAAAATCTCTATTTTCAGCTCTTACATGTCATAGATCTCATCATAGGAATCCATCATATAATGATGACTTACATAATGCTCAAAGTGTCAAAAGATGGCAGAGAATCTCTACACAAAATGGGATGCCTATATTCCCATGTGGGGAAAAAAACATCCATGTCACCTCCTAGTGTGATGACAACTCATCGTGCCAACTCACACAAAATGACAACATTAGATGAGCATGAAAAATGTAGTATAGGTAAATAAATAATAAATCAATGTTAGGAAAAATGCCAAAGTTGAGACACCTTAATTCCCAACAATTGGTTATCTCAATTCCTCATATGATCAAAGTTATTACAAGGCTACTAGGATCATTATACTTTTGGGGAAGTAACCTTCCTGACAATACATTAGTTAGTTTGGTCCCTATTTGAATGGTAGGAGGTAATTTCTTCTTCCTATCCAGAGTTTTCATATATAGAGACTTAACTAACTGATTTATTTCTAGTATATATTTAATAGATTGTAACAATGGTATCTCAATGTTAATCTTCTTTAACTCACAAAGAAGTTGAGAGTCAACAATATTCATATAGTTGGGTTGGGAGCTATCAGGAGTAGTTTGTTCTGTTTTCAGGCACTTTGGGTAGGGTGCCTGATTAACTTCTTGCTCATTCTCAGAGTTCTATTTTTCCTTCAAATTTTCTTTTTCATTTTTCTCACCCTCCCGATCTTTAGTGAATTGTATAGATGACACATTTCAGCTTCTCATTGGATATCATTAGCATCAATTGCATTCAAAGTAGGTGGATTTACATCAGACAAATTATTTTTAAGATTTGGTATATGTTGTGATGGAATTTGAGGCTAGTTTACCTAATCATGAGTAGGAGTAGAACCCTATGTTAATTATGGTGAGTGTCCCAAAGGATTCCTTGGCCCCTAATTCTGCCATGGCTGAAATTGTGTTTGATTTTGCTACCACCATGGCTAATTCTACTGCCATTGTGGCTGATTTGTTTACCATTGTAGTTGGTTCCACTGGGGATTCATCCATTCAGGTTGAACCCAAAATATAGGTTGTTGTTGTGGTTGAAAGGGAGGATTCCATTGGTTTGCATTAGACCAAGGGTTCTGATTCCAGTTAGCTCTAGGACCATACTGCCCCTAATTAGCATTATACCCAATATTTTGAGATCTTTACCCAACATAGTTAAGTTCTTCCTCCACCATTGGTGCTTTCTTCAAATGATTCTTAATCTTAGATAGAAGGCTACAAGAACTTGTTGCATGATGTTTCTCATAGATCTCATAAATATCTACTTGATTCAATGGACACTCTCTTTAGAGATGTTTCCCTCTACATTTGGAACAATAGATGGATAAATCTCAATAGTATTTTTATCTCCTTGAATATTTAGATGAAGCAGTAAATCATTTTTAAAATTAGCAATTTCTTCCATTACTTGAGATACATCAGTGGTGAGAGCTTTGTTTCTTCGGGAGCCTCTAGAGCCTACTCTAGTCCTAGAGTAGTTTTTACATATTTCAACAATAGCCTCCAAAGAAATCTTATGGATGTCTCCTTTTACGATAAGATTCAAGGACTCCCTAGAGTCATCATCAATTCCCTTTATGAATTTTTTTTAACTAATTTCATTATCCAACACATTACCACATATTTTGTGCACAAACTAAAATCTATCAACATAATCCTCTAGACTTTTATCTTCCATCTGTCTCATTTGAAGTAATTCCTCTTTCCTATCCCTCACTCAATAGTAATTTTGGTATTTATCCAAGAGCTTAGTTTCCATCTCTTTCCAAGTTGAGATTGAATATACACCTAAACCCATGAACCATCATAAGGGTGACACTTTTAAGGTAGAAGGAAATAATTTCAGCTTCTAGTTATCACCTATATAATCATAGGTCTAGCAAACAACCTTAAACTCAAAGAGGAATTGGTTAGGATCCTTAGAAGTATTTCCCCTAATAGTAGGTAAAAATGAAGGTGAGATATTCTTCATAGGGGGCTCATCATCTTCTTTATTCAAATTAATAGGATAGAGAAAGGTCATATTTGGTGGGGGATCATTTCCTGCTTGGTCACCCATTTCTTCTTCTTGATTTTGTTCTTGATTTTCAATATGATGTTGCAAAATTTGTTGTTCTTGATCAAATCAATATTCTGTGGAAGAAACCTTCCTAGATGGTCTCTATCTCGTCTCATCCACAAACTAAAATATCTTCCTTATCAACACTAAGGCTTCAAACTTAACAACCAGATCTTTAATGTTCCCCGACAAAGGTGCCAAAAATGATGGGTGAGGTTGTTGATGTCACAACTCGCATCATTTAATTTTTCATTTATTGAACTGGGTGTGTCTCAAAGAAACATACGATAAGGAGGACTCCAAAAATGGGGGGGGGGGGTTTCACTATAAACAGTGACTTTGATTTTGGTTAGTCTCCTTCAAGAGCCTTCAAGATCTCTCGGGAGCTCTTCGGGAGTAGAACATAGAAACTAATTTATAAGGATGATTCTAACTTACTGGTTAACTAATGATTATTTATACCTATTCTAATCCTAATGAATCAACTTAGATGTTACCTTACTTAACTGTAATTGGTTCACTGGGAGATCTACAAAGTAAAACAATTTAACTCTAAGTCTAAAATGTATAATTTTAAGTTGCTAAAAATATATCTAACTATGCTTGCAGGTAATAAACTTTAACCTAAAAAATAGTGAATCTATTTATGTTGCAAAGAATTACACATTAAATCTAGAAATAAATAATACTAACTCGCAAGAACATATTCCAATTTATTTTCAGTTCAACCCTTACATTAGTCATTGTTACCAATTTTACTACAACTATATGCATCTGAAAATGAATACTCAATAAAATCTACAGTAAATGATGAAACTCTGATCTATAGTAGCATGTACTAATTAATTTGAATCGTAGTAATTTAATCTAAGTAAATAAAATTGTTGAACATCAATAAACATGAATTAAAGTGCCAACTTCAAACCAACTATAACAAAACAAAATCAAATGAATCAAATAACAATGAAACCAAGTCACCTCCTTTGATTGAGTGGGCCTTGCTCTTCCTATGGTGCAACCTCAAACATAGTGATTTAGATCAAATTATTATTTTCATTCCAATTGGCCAAAATCAGTGAGTAAAACAAAAGTACATAGTACCAAAAGTTACAATTTTCAGCAAAATATCAACTAACTCAAATTAAACCTAAGGACAAATATTTATAAGAATATCCCTTATTTTTGAGTTCAAAATTATGGTGCTAGCTGCCAAGTTATAGAGTGAAAAAATAAATAAAAGCCTAACTAGAAGTATCTAAGAGAATCTCACTAATCACACCTGGAACAACAGTTCCCAAATCGACGAAGAGAGCCAATCTGGAATCATAGAAAATTAGGATCTCTTAGGAGCTTTCAAGAGCGTGACTAACACCATGCTCTTAAACAAAAAGTTTAACAGATCTAGCTCAAGAGTAAGCATGTAAGTACCTGTGAAAAATCCTCAAGAATTGCATAGTTATTTCTTTATTAACATTACCAAAAGAAGCACATTTAACGCAAAATAGCACATCTAATATATCCTTCAATCAGCCAAGCATAATATGAAACAAGCAAACATTAAACATATAATCTAATGCCATAATAGTTAATTAATAGTATAATGAAGTACTTTGAGTTTATAAAAAGATTAATTAAAATAGCATTCTTAAGCAATCATTACATGGCTTTAGAATGACCATTCCTATGCTAGCAAGTGAGAAGGATTTTGGCCACTAAAACAATTGGTTCTTAGTAAGGGCTTTCATTCAAGGTGTCCATACATATGGCAAGACTAGCTCAATATTATTTCAATCAAGAGGCCTCCTATTCCCTTCCTAAGAAAGAATTTTGACATGTCACATGGACACTAGGGGTGGTACTTGTCGGTATGACACATTTGCACCTGTTGTTTATGACTTTCATCATAAACAGATTTTTATATAGTGATTCGAAAGAGCTTGTCTTTATCTTTTTACTACTTGGGTCACTCCCACCTTTTGAAGTGGGGTGGAAGGCCTTCTAAAGGTATTAAAAATAAAGTTAGTATGTCATTTTTGATCTCTTAGATCGCACGAAGTGCAAGGAGAGACCATACACAACTCCTTTTCCTCACAATCATATGATGTTCATTTTAAGTTGAAAACAAAATGTGTCAATGATTATACAAAATTCCAAAAGATTTTTTTGTCTCTCAAGATCACCAAGTGATTCGAGAGAAGAGCATACACACCTTTAAGCAAAATGAAAACCACGAGACAATAAAGACATTGATTCCTTTTAACCCTCAAAGCAATATGTTAAAAAGACACTTTCAATGCAAAGGTTAATTTTAGAACAATGAGTGAAATGTAAATTAAGGTAAATTTAATCCCAATGATGTGTAAATGAAAGGTTAATTTTAATCCAATGAATGAATGAAAAGAAAACAAGATAGATTGACTATCAATGTTTAAATTAGATGTCTCCTTTCTACCTATGACACATGTGGAAAATCAAATGTTAGTAATAGAAACTCCTAAGCTATGGGATGCCAAAGATCTAAACTAATTTTTTTGACTAAAACCATAATTTTCAAAGATCTAATTTTTGTATAATTATTTTTAATCCAAATTAAAAATAGAAAGAATAGATCCCTATTAGAATTCAGAGAGATTTATGAAAATATAATTTTTTTTTGAAAAATTCTTTTATTTGCTCCTAAAATTAATTTTTCATAAAAAGTCATAAAGAAATTATAATTTTTTTAAAATGGACCTAAAAAATCAGATTTTTTACTAAAAGCTCCTGACATCATCACATATCTATAAAAAAAATTTGTGAAAAGATCTGCAACCATTTGTGAGATATAATAAAATCTTTCTAAAACCCTAATTTTTGAGGATCTATTTTTTGTCTAATTATTTTTCATCCAAATTAAAAAGTTGTAAATAATTAAAAAAAAATTCCAAAAAAAATAATTTTTGGACTAAACGGTCTTTGATATTGTCCCCAATCTGCAAAAACAATTTTGTGAAAAAATTTCTAGTCATTTGAGAGATATGGTCAAATCTTTCCAAACCTAGGCGCAGGTCTCCAAATCCTAGCTACAAAATGTGGGGTGCCCTCAAATTTTGCACAAAAATAACAATATAAGAGATTAGGGAAAATCTACAAAAAATTCATCCTGCCTGCAATTTACCAATGTAATCAAGGTTAAAATTATCAAGGTTAAGTAATACCATATAAATCCAAACCCCACAATACAATAAATGAAGGAAAATAAGCACAAAGCTGGCAAATAGTGGAACAATATTACTAAAAGTGTTCATATAACTGCTACTATTCATCACCTTCATTGCACTCTCCATCTTTGGTTTGAATATGATAATTGCCCCTCAATCTTTGAGTATGCAAATATGCCCCTTGATAAATTTCAAGTTAAATATTGGAAGATTCTCAATGAGTGTGTGGATGCCCTCAATTTGATGTTGAGACTTGAGCACAAGATGACTCAAGATAGCATAAGATCATATAAGCTTGGTGTGGAATCTAGGATGATGAAAGGACCATGATAAGCGTCTCTTAGATAGAGCTTAAATCTGAATGAAGGCTAAAGATCAATGTCTATAACAATGGCCTGTGAATGAAAAGATGTAGTAGAACTAGGTTAGTGGAAAAAATTATAAGGATTGATGATCAAAACTAAATTATAGCACTTAATCAAAGGTGGAAGCACTGAGAGATATAAAAGACTTGATGCGGAATTTGGATTGAACACAGAAAAAAATAGATAGAAGGGGAATCTAACAATAGTAAAATTATTTAATCTAGGGTGGTTAAATGAATAATTAAATAATTAAAAAATACACTCATTTAATTATAGAAGAATGGTGATATAAGGAATCTCTTTGAACTAAATAAATGATTTAATCTTAAAAAATCTGGGAAGAGGGTGGAGCCAAAAACAAATTTATTTAATTTAGGAGAGAAGATGCTAATGTATGATTAAATAATTAAAATAGTTATTTAGTTATAGTGGAAAGTGAAAAACAATTAAATATTTATAAGAATTTATTTAATTTTAGAAAGAAGGGGACTTAATTAGTGATGTAATTAAATAAATAAAATTTATTTAATTAATCAAGGAGGAATAAAGATAGAAATGAATTAATTAAATAATTTAATTAATAGAAGACTTATGACTTTAGAAAAAAATTAAATAATTAATATTATTTAATTATCAAGAATAAGAAGGTGGACAATGATGAAGAAACTAGGAGTCATAGGCCTAGGACAATTTTTAGTGTCTAGGGATCATTCCTCATTTGGTGTCTATAAAATTTCTTACCAAGATATCTTTATTTAATAAAGATCACAAGGTGTTTCTTGACAAATTTTTGACTTTGATGCCTAAGTTTGAAGTGACAGAATGTGGACTTTCATTTAGGAACTTTGACCTTGCGAGAAATCATGACAACAAATACATGTGCAAGGTCCAATTGTGATTTTATCTTGATTAATGAATTCTTTTTACCACATCAACTTATCTTTCTTAAATTTTACAACTATATGTCTATGTCTAAGCTCCTTTTCATTCCATAAGGCCCATTATGTGAAAGTCAAAGAGTCAAGGCAATAGTTTCCTTAAGTTGACTTTAAAGAGAGTGAATTGAGATATGAGCCCAAGTATTTATAAGTCTCTAAAGATGAGATCTTTAGGGACAGGTAGTAATATTAGACTCTTCAAAGGTATTCACTCTTTTCAAAGGGTTTGAAATTTTGGTGATTGATAAATTTTTGTTTCAATGTTTTGGAACCAAGCAATGTGTTCAAATGACTCATAAAAATGCACAACCTAGGTTGAAGAGATACTACTTACTGAGTCCCCACTCGGATTTCTCCAAACACTAAGAAAAAGCGAACAACTAGAGATTTGGTGACACTGGCTCGCCCTTACACAACATGGGCACACCAAATCTCAAAAAATGAAGATCCAAAGATCCAAAGGATTTTCTATTTCTACAATGAATAGTGGAACATGGGGCAGCTTCATAATGACCATTCTTGCACCAAGAAGTATAAATGTTTTTGGTCTCTACAAAAAGTTGGTTCTTAATTTAGATATTCAAGATAAAAAAACTAGTGCCATATATGTGGCAAGATTAGCTCAATTAAGATGCCTCCCAATCCCTTTCTAAGAAGGGATTTTAGTGTATCATACAAATACTAGGGGTGACACTTGTCTGTATGGGACACCAACACTAGTAGGTTGATGAATTTAGTCACCACCATTTAATTTATATAGCAAACCGAATATGAAAGCATTGATTTGGGTCATTCCCTCTCTCAAGTTAGGAGGCAAGCCCTTCTAAAGGTGACACTTTGACATGAAAGAAAAATGTGCAAAAAAATATCAAGATTCTTTTCATCACCCAATATCACCAAAAGATGCAAGGGGAGATGATACACACCTTAAATGCACAAAATAAATAAAATAGCACCTTAAGTGTTTCTCTTCACCCAGGATCACATGACGCATAAGGGGAGAGGATATGTACTCAAAGTGTGTCAAAAAAAAGATCACTCATTTTAAGAACTTGTTCATTTTAGCCTTCAAAGTAATGATGAATTCATTTTAAGCACCAAATTGAGTGTGATGTTTGCTTGTTCAATTTTAATCCCACATAGAAATGATCTAGTAAGTTTGTATGTTCAATTTTAACCAATTTGAAAAGCTCAAGTCAATGCTTAATTTTAAACCCAAAGTAATACTAGTTGGTCCTAAAATAGAACATGAAAAGTAGAAATGGAAATCCTAGGATATTACAATGAGCATTAAGAAATGATTTAAATTTTTGAAGTTGATGTTTCTCTTCAATCTGCAAAGGTGGCGCTCGATGAAAAAGGCACCACTTTATTTGCAATCAAGGTAGCTTGTAAATTAAAGTTGACACTTTGGTGAAGATCAAAAGCAACGCTCTGCAACAGATAGAGGGCACAAAAGTGGTGCAATAAATGAAAAAGAGACATGAAAGAAAAAGTGACAGTCTGGTTTAAATTTGAAAATGATAGTTTGACCAAAAAGTTAAAAGTGATGCTTTAGCGAAGGTGGCATGATAGACTGTAGTGACACCGACACGACAGGACAAAGTTGGCATTGTAAGAAAAAGTGACATTGTATCTACAAGAAAAGGCAATGTTGAAATCAAAGGCAACGCTCTGGATGTAAGAAGTGGCATTGCCTTCCTGTAGCTACAAAAAGATATAATTTTTAGCTCAACTAAAGAAATTTTCAAGTGGTTAGCCCTCCTTCTATCACCAAAATGTGAATTCCAATCTACAAATAGATAACAAGAGATAAAACAAATAATGTTAGTCATGTTATAAATCACAAACAAAGAATTCCTTATGAGATTCTTGATGAAACAAAGATGAAAACATGAAATAAAAGCTTGAAAGAAAGAAAATAAGAGCATGTAATCAAACTAAATAGATCAAACCTCCATCCATAGGGGGATTGGTGTCACTTTGATGTGGAAAGTATCACTTTCCCAATCCCTTTGATAATATCCAAGATATAAGTGATTACAAGTGTATGCGATTGATACAAAGTGATGACGAAAACAAGCTAAAGTGTGATGAGAATGAGTGTAAATGAGTGATTATTATGAGTGAAAATTCCTATAGTGAGATTGTATGAGATTGTGGATCCATATTGTGTAGATAAAACCTCTACTTATAGGATTTAAAGGTGGAAGAATGAGTGAAATTGGTGAATTTAGGACTAGAAGGGGATCCAATAGCATTGTGACACTTGTCACAAGGATATTGAAGGTCATGGAGATATGTGCTCACATGTGTGTGAGCACATATTGGGAGAAGGGATGTGTAAGAGGATTAAATGTTTAGGTGGATTATGTAAGAGAATTGAATGAGATGTAAGAGGAAGAAGATGGAATGTAAGAGGCCATTTAAGGAAAAGGTGGTTCTTGTAATATCATTTAATACCTCTATAAGAGGCTATTTAAAGCCTTTGGAGGTAAATTTAAGTTGAGGGAATATTCCAAAGAATATGCCTTTGAGAAGAAAATAGACTAATTAGTTAATTAGAAGAAATTATTTTCATGTGCAACTTGGTTAGTTGACCATGGTTTGATTTAACTTTGGCGAGGTTAAAAACTAGAGAAATGGGTAATGAGGATTAGGGATTGATTATAGCTAATTATTTTAGAATTAATCAACTTGAGTGGGTTAGGGGATTTATGACAATTTTTTTTTAATAAAAGGCATATTGTCGACTTTATATTAATATATCATAAAATATTTACATAAGTTCATGCATATTGTATAATTGTTCATGCTATGAGCTGATAGCTTTGTAAAACCCCTACAATATATCTGATATTGTATTCTTTGAACATAATTGTCAACTACCAAAATATCAGATTTATACAATATCTGATTTTTGACCTTTCAAAATTTACATTTTCAAGCTACATTATATATATTATCATAGAAGAAAAATAATGTTTCTGCAGTATAGTTAATCATGCATTTCCAACTGATGAACATTCCTCCTATCTATCTTTGGCCATGAACTGGTATGTCAGTGGTGTGGAATTTGATTTCACTGTTATGTTCATGTCTGGAATGTTCAGTTGAGGCTTGGTCTGAAACTCATGTTCCTTCTTGCCCTCTGCTTGTGAACCTACTGATGCTACTACCTCCTTCTGCTTGATAGTTTTTTTGATGGCACCTTCAATATGATGAAAATGGTGAGTAAGTAGAAATGATAAAGAATGGTATTTTGATTTGAAGCTTCTCTCTATGTCTTCTCCTATTTCCCAGTGATGATGTGAAAGGGATTTGTAGAGATGGCTAGGTGTATCATATTCTAGAGACAAATTCATATCAATGTAGATGTTTCTGAAACATATGTTGTGGTGGAGATAATGTCTTGGGAATATACCACCTACATAAGCTTCACCTTTCCAAAAACTATATTTTTGAATGCTTTTGAGAATAGCATTATCCTGCAAAAAAGCTTCTTGTATCACAGCCTTTGTAATTTTTTCCATGTCCTTAAAATTTGGATTCAGGTCTAACACATTTGAGAGAAAAATGGACACTATATCTGAAGGAAATAAAAGTCTTTGAGCTGATGGGTGTAAGATTTAATCCCTGATCAATGTCTTTAGGGACCAAAACACTGGAGAACAGTTAGTATGAAATATATTTTCTAGTGTTTCTCTTTTGAAGCCTTTGGAAAATGGTAATTCCTATTCAAGAATTGGGAATGGTGCTTTGTTGTTGATGGGCATGAACTCCATTTTGAAATATGATAGAGAAGCAGAATTGAACTAGTTTAAAGACCTCAGTTTGACTGAAAGTAGAATGATAGATAACAAAGGTTGTTCTACTAAGTTTTTTGGCTTCTCTAACATAATTTAAATTATAGATTGTGAAATTTATGCCTCTTAAAGAGATATCAACACATACCATAGGCCAACTATTTAGCAATAGATCAAGAAACATGTAGCTGATTGTATAGAACTCTCCACTTCCTCATGCCTGAAGACCTATCTCCACGTTACTCCTCCATGCGCTGGATTCTTTATAGGAACTCTGTCATTTGTGCTACACTGATTTGGAGACATTATTTTGCACTTCATTTCATTATTTCTCTACTTTTTAATAGCCTCAAATTTTAATAAGTTTTATGAATAGGAATAATACTCATAACATCTGCCACATGCGAAGAAGGATTTGCTTTGTTGGAGATCATCCTTTTTCCGTTTGATAATACATAATATCTGTATGTTGTGCAATTTTCATCTCAAGATCTGCAGAAAGACGAAACTTGTTAATTATAAAACATACCTTAGCTACGGTCGTGTTGGATAAGGAATAGCATTGATGATAAATCTCACTTCCCAACATCAACATTCATGTGAAATTCATCTTACGGCTTTTGCACATGTTAAATTTAATTCTGTCAGCTCTTACTATAACATTTAATCAAATCCCATGCTCCAAAAAGAATTATGCTGTACAAAATTACATGTTGTAGATACGATCTATCATATATTACACATTCTTTAATGGTGGCTTTGGGTATTTCAACACTAACCAAGAAAAGGGTGTATCCCTATGTGGCAAATACATGGGATTTAAATTGTACTACTTTGATATGTAATACGGTTAGAATAAAATTAGCTTTCCACTAACTTTATAACATCTTATCAATCTTAGCATCTCGACAGTTACAAGTTCTCCACATTTGAATGAGTAATTATCAAAACCATGACATAATTTTCAAATATATTATTTTTCTATTATGCTATGTAATTCCTGAGGCAAATTTTTTACATTACTATCATAAAGCCTTTCATTTTCTACTTTATCACATGCCATATTTTCCAATTTATCTGCCACCAAATTTCCCTCTTTGTATATATGCTTAATTTGTGCTGAACTAAATTTTTCTAACATCAACCAAACTTGATCCAACACGTACTTGATATGCCAACAAAAAAAAATTCTTTCTTTACATGCATTCAAAATAACTAAAGAATCTCCTTCAATTATCAACTTCTCAATTTGCAAATTGTGTGCTAATTTTAGGCCACAAAGTAAGGAATGTGCTTCTGCTACATTATTTGTACCTTTTGGTAATTTTATTGACTATGTCAAGATTAAAGAACCCTTATGATCTCTAATTACAATTCATTCTCCAGACAAAACTGGATTACCACGTGAAGCACCATCAAAGTTTATTTTAAAAGAGCCTTCCGGGGGTGGAGACCATTGAATTTGTTTTATATTTACTTTAGAAGTCCGGTTTTTGTGAAGACTTCCTTTGAATGGTAGTATTATTTTCTTCCAAACTTTCAAAGCCTTTGAATCCCAATCTTTGAACAATGAACCTACATGCTTTGTCCTCGACACATATGCATTTGTTATCTCTGCTATTGAATTTTCTAATTTTTCCAAAATTTGTTCCAACTACATTTTTTCATTTCTGAATATTCTTCTATTTCTTTCCCACCAAATTGTCCATAAGACAACTAAAGGAATCAACCTCCAAATACAAGAAAACAAAGCAGATTTATAAAGAATTGGCCATCGCGAGAAGAGATCCCATAATTTTTTTGGTTGGAGCTAGCCAACTTAATTTCTCTTTAATAAATGACCAACAATGAGTGGCAAATGAGTAATGAAGAAATATATGATTTATGTCTTCATTCCTAGAATCACATAATACACACTTAAATTGAGTTGCAATACCTAACTTTACCATCTTATCACTTGTTAAAATCCTCTTCTTAATAGCCAACCATGAGAAATGCCCAGCTTTTGGAAGTATTGATGGATCCCAACAAAATGTTAAAGCTTTTTGTGGTTTGATTGTTTCACTCTGACTCATTACAAACTTATACCCCATTTTAACTATATAATTTCTAGTTTTAGAGGGGGCCCATAACAACTTATCACACTTTCTCATTGAGAAGGCTATCCTATGTACCAAGATCCATTTAAAATCCTCTTTCTCACCCTGTGAACAATTTAGAGTTGAAAAATCCTTCCATTTGACCTTCCCTGTGCATCCATCAATGCTCTCAAAATAGTCACAAACCTTAACTCCCATGCTTACAATTAGCTGAGATTTGATGATGTTCAATTTATTACTTGAATCTAAAGATTTATGTCCTCCCCAAGAATCTTCCCAGAACTTTTCCATTGATCCATCATGTATTTCCCATGTTAGGTATGGAAAAATTACTTCTCTACAAGATATTAGAAAATTCCACATCGATGAACCTTGTGGAGGGTTTGAAATTATGAAAATTATTTTTGGCTCCAAATTATCTAAGTGCTTAGCTTGCATGATTTTACACCATTTATTGTGCGACTTAGAATACATGAACCATGCTAAATTTTCTCCCAATTCTTTGTTACGAGTTGATATGTTATGTATTCTAGCTCCTCCTTTAGATTTTTCTTCACTTAGGTTTTGTAAAGAAATTAAAGATATTTTATTTTTGTTATCCATGTTTCCCATCCATAAGAAATCCCTTATTATCTTTTCAATTAGCAGAATCATAGGCTTTGGATCCTTTAGTACTTCCATAAAGTAGTTTGGAATTGAAGCAATAATTGATTTTATCAGTAAAATTAAATAGGATGAAAATTAGTCAAAAGAAAGTGAATTGATCTAATAAAATTAATTATTTGATTAATAGTAGAGGTTTATGATTTTAACTGAATAATAAATATTATTTAATTAAAAGGTTAATTTGAAGTGATTTAGGAAGAAATGACGTTAGTTAATCAGAATCAAATGTGTCATACCAATCAGGAATTTTTTAGTTTCTACAGTTTGCAGAATGAGGAAAGCTTTGTATAGTCTAAAACAAGCACCTAGAGCAAGGCATTCAAGATTAGACCACCATCTACACCAATAAGGATTCAATAAAGGATGTGTAGATAACAATCTATATTTTAAGTCAGAATGTGAGCATATGATAATTATTTTTGTGTATGTAGATGAAAATTTATTTGTTGGCAACAATGAAAAGTTGTGTAAGGGATTTTCTATTCAAATGAAAAACTCTCCCTTGGTTTATAGATAGCACAATCTAATGATGGGATATTTATATCTCACAAAAATTATGCTAAGGAAATTCTCAAGAAGTTCGGGATGGAAGATAGAAGACCAGTTAGTACCCCCATGATAATTGTATGAAAACTGGGCAATATGAATCACCAGATGCAAATCAGACCATGTATATATCAATGATAGGAAACTTTCTAACCTAACATCATCAAGACCTAATATCATGCAAGCAGTGTGCATGGTTGCATGATTTCAATCTACTCCTAAAGAGTCTCATGTCAATCAAATGAAAAGAATTTTTAGATACATCAAGAGCACCATTGACTATGGATTGTGGTATCCCAAAGGTGAATATTTCACTTTGACAACATATACAAATGTTGATTGGGCTGGAAGTGTGGATGATAGAAGAATCACTAGTGGTAGTACATTTTTCCTTGGAAACAAACCTGTTTCATGGATGATCAAGAAGGAACAGTCAGTTACTCTTTCCACAGCTAAAGCAGAGTATGTGGTAGTAGTGGCATGTTGCACTCAAGTATTGTGGATGAAGAAAACACTCAAATAATTCAAGGTAGCATATATTTAACCTATCTCTATTCTTTGTGAAAACTCATGTTCCATACATGTATCAAAGAATCTAGTGATGCACTCTAAGACCAAGCATATATCTATCAAGTATCACTTCTTAAGAGAAAAGGTAGCAGATAAAGAAGTCAACATGGAATATGTGCCAACCAAAGATCAAGTTGCTAACATATTCAACAAACTTCTTCCCAAAGAGAAATTTGAGTACTTGAGGTAGAAGTTGGGAGCAGTTTCTCCCACATCAAATCACTAATTTTTAGTTAGGGGATGGGTCTAGGGGGAGCTTCATATAAATTTTATTCATCCTTGGAAGAAAGGAGAGAATTAAAGATAGGAATGCATGGTTTTAAAAATTTCTAATGACTTGATGGTTGCATGTTTTGTACACAGTTCTTTCTCTTTGCATGGTCAATCAAATGGGGAGAACATTAGCAGCAGCAAGGTGTCCAAAATGTGTCCCTTTGCCATTAATTTCAAAGGGGGGAAGAGACAAATTCTCTTTGTGTTGCAAAAATGGTAGATATGGAAAAGGGGGGGCTACGATTGTGTGCCAAGGGGAGAGAATTTGTTGTTTGTAAAGAATGGATGTTGATGTTTGGGCATAGCATTTATTTTTTCCATCCATGAAAAAGATGAAGATTGTTGGAAATTTGATTGTCATTGATGTCAAAAGGGTATCATAAGGAGGTCAAAAGAAAGATGGTTTAAAGTTACAGTGAAATCCTTGAAGTGTTGTAGAAGTTCAGGCTATAAGCATCGAGCTTACCTCTTATTGCTTACTAGAGAAGAAAAGTGTTAGTCGATTTGATTCAAGTTTGAAAGGTTTTCAGGATTTAGGCTTCAATCATACCTAATACTGATTGAGTCGAAGAAATGAAGAATAGATGTGTCATGTTTGACAAGTCATTAGGCATTGTACATTAGAATTAAGGCTTATGCCCTAACTTAAGGATAAGAAAATGGTATGAAGAAACCTTGAACCTCATCCCCCAAAATGATTTTGAGCTTCACAGTTCAAAGCTAAGGCTTACACCTTACCAAAAGGATGGTAATAAGTATGGTGGATGAGAAAAATTTGGCATCTGACATCTCAAAGACTTTTTAGAGTTTTTTAGATCAATTTGCATTGAAAAATAATGGTAGATTTGATATGGGTTTTTCGAGAGCTTTCCAATGGTGTGATATGCATGATAAAAAGTTGAATAATGTGCTTAGAATTGAACAATATTTGATCTCTTATTAGAATGATGGTTTAGCAGGTTAAAACCTAAGGGATTATAGGTCATGGAACTAAACACAATTTATATTTTATCATTAACTAGCTATTGGCAGTTAAAGGTTGCTTAAGTTATGACTTAAGCCTTTGAAGTCATCATGGTGGTTAATCACTCGACCTACACAATTACTAGTTACATGAAGTATCAAACACTTTATTATTTCCTAAGTCTGGTGACAAATATTTTCTCACAAAAGTTAATAGTTGAGATTGATGATTAACAATTGGGCGACTCTCGTATGCCCGCACTACTTAGAAGCTGATGTCATTAGTTTCCTATGGGAATGACAAAAGGTGACATGTGTTAATGAGAGTGATGTGTGATAGTGAGTGTAGTATGATGTAAGAAGATAGATGGAATACCTTGCTAGCTTGTTGAGATTATGGTGGGTCCTCAAATTTTCCCTATGAGAGTGTAGTATTATGATAAGTGTCTTGATGGGACCAAGTTTGTGGCTCTTTGCATAAGAAGCTATATGGTTAGTACAAGGACATGTGTATAAGGTGATGATGTAGGTGGATATAAGGAATCCTCCCACTATTCAACTAGAGGGTTAGTGGATCCATCTACTGACATTGTGAGAATGCAATATGATGACATGTGTCCCTGGTGACATTAGCCAAAGGGTTTCCAAATAAGAATATTCGCTTGGTGCCCTAAGTAAATATCTATGATGTTGTTTCAAAATATTTTTTATAGTTGAGGTTTCAAATGATAACCATCAAATCTTGGTGTAAAGAAGAAAAATCGATGGCCCAAAGTCAAAGATTTGATTCTGCAATGGCTAGGTGATGGAATAAACAATGTAAATGGTGGATACAACTATGCACCGACATAGAAGGAAACATTATTTTTCGTAACTGTTTTAGCTAATATCTTTTGATTTTTGATGAGATGTGTAGACAATAGAGAAAGCCATAAACAGTCAAAAAATCAGATACTAATCGATAATGCAAGGAATGATATTTAATTTGTGTCTGATCTAGGATTTGGTAGTTTCTAAAATTAGAAAATGTAGTGAATCAAGATGGTGGTTCATGGCTTGAGGTATGAGTTCTTGTTAGTGAAGGTATGACATTAGAGACAAGCATAAAATTGTCTAAGGGTGGATAATGCATGCAATGAAAATGAGAGTGACCAAGAAAACAAATTCAAAACTATCTAGGGTTTGCATTTTAGATAGGGAAGAGGAGTGATACTATGTAGAGAGGGTGAAAGAGTAGAGAAAATTAAGAAAATAAATTGCTAAGAGGATAGAAGAAAAGTATAAGTAGTTGTAAAATAAGTTTTCAACTTTGAAAGGGATTCATTTTGAATCATTTTTAATCAAGAGTTATTTCTCCATATTTATATTGTAAATCTAATTGGTTGGTGCCATAAGATAGTTGAGTTGGTGGTTCATTAGGGAGTGGGTGCTTCCTTAGAGTTGGTGCTCCTAAATTGGTGGATCAGTGTCTCCTTAGGGTTGGTTACCTTAAACAATATAATTGGTGAGGTTTTATTGTGAGGCTAGATTAGGACAGTAGATCCTAGTAGCTATTTTCACCATGGTTTTTCCCGTGTTATGTGTCACACGTATATCTGGTGTTATGAGTATTTTTGTGTGTGTATGAATCTTTTCATATTTATTTTATCTTCTTTAAGAGGACTTAGAAGTTAAATTTTATTTATCTACTGATTAACAGTCCCCTCTCAATAGATGGTTGTATTCCAAAACAACCAAGCACTCTTCTTCCACGTTTCCATAAGCCCACTCTAGTCTATAGTTATTCAATAGATGTCACCTTTTGATTGCATCACACAATTGTAGTGTATCAGAAATTCAAAAAATGATTTGTAAATTTCTTTTGTGGTGGTATAGTTATACACAATTTTCATTTACTATTCATGCCATATTTTGATCGATGACCATTTCTCAAACATAGAAAATGGATACATAAATGTATTCATTTCACTTGATTTTTTCTTAATTGCAATAAAATATGGCTTCTTACCACCACTATAAGGAAATTTTCATAAGGAAAAGCAATTCATTATTGCTAAAAGTGTCAAAAATTTATTTGGAGAAATTTTAAGTGTTGGATCATCTTTTACAAGATTTTGAAGAAAAATTAGGGTTTCTAAGCATGCAAATAGGTTAGTAAATTTTTTATCTATTAAGAATTGCATTCTCTATTACTCTTTATAGAATTGTATGAATTAGGGTTTTTCATAATATATTATAAAATCTATTTTTTTGAAATAAAAAAAACTAGTTAAATAAAAACCTTAGAAATCCTAACTTGTTATAAGTCATCCAAAATGAGTCAATCCACTTCAAATTACCAAGGAGTTAAAATAATTTTATAGGATTATTTGTTAAAGCAGTTGCATCAAAGTTAGACAAACATGCCTAGGAGACTAGAGTAATCATAGATAGATTTGTGGATTGGGATGGTGTTGTTAAGGATGTTGCTATCCCTTGAAAAGGTTAGAATTTTTTTGAGTATGGATTAAAAATAAGGCAATCAAATAGACCCATCTCAAAAGTATGGATACAGGGAATCTAGTAGTCCCTAATATCTTTAGAAATGTTTACTTTATTAAGGATATTAAAAAATGGTATGATGTAGAGAATATGATTATTTGAATTAGGCATGGAGGTGTTCTATTACACCTTAATCAATTTTATATCAACCTCAATATTTTAACTAATGTTCATATTGATTTTGGTGTAGTTAATAAAGATTTTTCCTAGGAAAATCATAGTTATAAGGTTATTTGGTTACTACTAGAGTTTATTGAACCCCATAGCTCCCAGAAGCCACTTGAAAGCAATTAATACTATCACAAATAAGATATGAAAGCAAGATAATATTCTCAACAACTTGAGAAATTTTATTGTTTTACTAACTTGAATAAATGTTTAAAATGAAATGTGAATACTAATAAAAATTAAACCCCTTGATGATGGTTTGATTAGATTTAGAAAAGTGTCATCATATAATGTAATAATACAACATGATCTAAATGTAGCTTAATCTAATAATAGAAAACAATTCATAAGTTTAGATTAAGTAATTAAAGTAAAGGGTGTCTAATAATTAATTAATGATTAATGAATTATCAAGTGATGACCTATTTAAAAAAATAACCCCTTAAGATCAACTTAGGAAGAATCTAAATAGTTGATAAAGAAATCTATGATAGATTAAAACTAGGTCCTAGCTATAAGGCCTAATAAGGTACCCATGAACAAGTAATTAAAATATCTCATAAATCAAGAGAAGGAGAAAACCTTATGGGAAAAAATCCTCTCCAAAGGAGAGAAAAAAGAAATGAAAGTGTACATGTGACAAAGGAATGTAGGACTCGACATGTCCACCAAAGTTTTTCTTTAGTCAGATAATTACAATCAAGATCCCCCTACCCTGTCCCCCATAGGAGAGAAAAGATGAGACAATGAATCCCCCTAGAAGGAAGTAGCTCCTATACCAAAAGTGAATTCTCAAATAAGAATGTTGAAGATGGTCCAAAAAGTCCTATCATAAATGAGAAATGAAAAAAAAGACAATATGCTCAACAACTTGAGAAATTGTCTTAATACTATAACCTAAATTAATGATTACAATGGAAGGTGAGTGCTTATAAAAGAATAAAAGAAAAACCTAGATGAGGGTTTTTTTAGAATGAGACATGTGTCATCATCTAATGCAATGGGACATTATTCTCATAACATAGCTCAGTATAATAATAAAATTAAATTCTTTAGCTTAGCTTAAGTAATTAAATAGAAAGGTGTCTAATAATTAATTAATGATTAATTAATTTTTAGGTGAACTATTTACTTCAGCAGTTACCACAACGTAGAAGAAGGTACTTGGAATTAAAAATAGTCAAATTTTTAAAGGATGAAGATGAACCTTTCAACTATGACATTATTTAGGACTATTTTTTTAAGACCTACAATGTTTTATGTCAATTCCTGGATGAATGTTGTAAGATTCAAATGCTTTTGAACATCATGATTTTAGTTTTTGATGTGCAATATAGGAATTTAAATAGAGGATTTGAATATGTATCCTATAATGTTGAGGATATGCATTTGTAGTTGAAAGACATTTTAGATTGGTATTTTTCAGTCCATTTTACATGGTACTCTTTACTTTGTCATTTGATCTTGCATAGTGGAAGAAGAACTTAGAGAAATTCCATGAAATTAATGAATTTAAATGATGAAGGAATAAAAATTCATATCCAAGAATAGACACACATATGAGACATGTATTGCTACACATATAACTATGCTGACTTTGAAGAAATGTTTGTGCAATTATTCATAAAAGAAATAGGGTTCCCATATGCCCAAAGGCTCTCATATAAAGTGATAATATTTTTTAGGCCTAAAGAAAGAGAATTAGAGAAAGAAATCAATCATAATTAGGGTGGATGGTATTTTCATTCACATAAAAAATAACACAATTATCAAAATTTATGGATCCCTTCTCCATCCACACATCCTTCCAAAATTTGTGCTACATAGAATTTACTTTATTGAAATAATATGGCAATTAACTAAGACTAATAATTTTCATTTGAGAATTAGAAAGAAGGGATCTCTTGTAATACCCCTCAGTTTTGCTCTTTGGACTGGACAATGTGTCCTTGCTTTGTTTTGTTTTGTTTTTTGGATACTCAAATACTTGGATATACTTTATCATGTGTGCTATTTGTTCGCTACTTATAGAGTGACATAGACTATTTGTGGTGATGTGATGTATCTTCTTTGATGTTTTATTTGGCATGCTTTGATTAGTGTAATAATGTTAGTGTTTTATAACATGATTATTGCACTTGAGTTATTTGATTATGATGGAATTGTCAGTTCGTGATAAGTGTATTGGTGAGGGGGATGGAATAGCATCACTCGCTTGTGAGTGCCCTGTGATTCCATGATTTCCTCTTCACGGTGTGTATTACTATGTTGTTTATATACATGTGCTTTAAATATCTCATTTACAGGTTTGTAGGTACATGACATCAACTCCACCTGGCTTCACAGGTTTGAGCATGCCGACTCAATGGTAAATTGATTGGGATATAGTAGCTAGGTTACTTGTGTCAGATCTACACCCTAGCCATAGCGTGTCATCAATCCATGTTCAGCATGTTTGATTGTCATCTCCATGTTTGCCTTGTCAATTGTTATTTAATTATGAAAGGTTTATTTTATGGAAATTAATGCTTTAAAGGATTTTAGTATTTATTTAACTAAATTTAAATAATATTGTTGGAAGATTTTTATTTAATTTAATTAATTAAATTTAATTTAATTAGTAAATTAATTTAATCATTGGATTAAATTTATTTTATTAAGTAAATAAATTAATTGATTAAATTTATTTATTAAGAAAATAGATTAATTGAGTAAATTTATTTAGAAATTAAATTGTGGTTTGAAATTATTAAATTGCAAAAATGACTTAGAGGAAATATTTGTGTTGTTGAAAAGATATTTTTAATTTGACATGTGTGTGATATGAATTTATGAATCACTCTTGTTGAGAAATCATTCTTAGAGAGAACATTTGCCATAACTGATTGAGGTAAGAGGTTACTTCACAGGAATGAAAAGAGGGATATTTTTCAGAGGTTGTTTGGTTGAAAATTAAAAAAGAGGTTCTCGGGAATTTTGGTGGCTTCTGTATTTTTACATCTTTCTGGAAGTGGTGATTTTGGAAAGGCTTTCAAAATTGAAATCTAAAGGTGAGGCTCTGCTCCAACCTTCATTTCTTCAAGCTTCAAGAAAACAAGTTCTTTTATTTTTTAATTTATTTAGTTGATTTAGAAATTTTGTTTGTACAAAATTCAATTATGTAGAAGCTTTGTTTAAATTGATTAAAAAAAAAATTGTGTGCTTAAGTAGTTATTTGCAACTTCCTCTAGGGTTATGTGGTGGGGAATTACATCTCTCATTCCATCTATCATGTTCTTGTTAGATTTTGAGGTCACTTCCAAAGAAGGATTGGATGTATTGTTTCCTTTACTACAAACTTATAGAATGAAAGTGGTCGTCGTCAAATATTATGATCCAAAATTATACATTGACGAGGTTAGATTGGATGTCAAAAGGTCCAATTATTATCACAATTTTAACATAATTGAATATGTGATTAGAAATTACACCACAAATGATGAAGCGAGAATGATGAAGGAAAAGTGGTCCAAAACTAATAGGGTGGTGGAAAAGAGTAAAATAGCCAACCCATCATATCAATGAGCATGTGTTGAGATTAAGGATCTATTTACAAGGCTCAAAAATATGATGGAAAAATATTATGACATTGTGGATGGTTCACCTATACCTATATTAAGGCTTTCAATTGTTGAGGAAAGGCTAAGAGAGGAAGAGGTTGAAAAATTTGTTCAACAAGAGGTAGGGCATGAAGCTTCAAGTGTACTAACAAAGGCACCTCAAATTAGACCAACTAGTGTACAAACTTTGGTAGATTATTATTTTGGATCCAAAGATGTGGTTGAGAATTTTCTTGATGATAGCAACTAAACAAAAAAATATATTCTTCTTATAGAGACCCATAAGATGACCCACCTCATAATATAATGATGGTTTATCTAAGGAGTGGGCATGATGTGATTAATGATGTCAAGGATTTGGCTTGCAATAATTTTATGTCAAATGATCTTATGAAATGTAGGGAATTAAGTGACTATTAATAAATAATAATTTAGTTTAATTCATTGTAGAGTTAAATAAAAGAAAGGGAGAAGCCACTATTTTCACATAAAACTACACCCTAATGAACAAGAGTTCAGTGTTCTAACAAAACAATGGAAACAACATTGAGGTTGTGTGACCTTGCACAAATGAGGTTGAATCTCTGAATAAGGCCAACTTCCTCTTCTAAACTAAGTGCAAATGTGTTGGCCTAACCCAACACATGAAAGTCCTAATGCTAACCTACTCTAATAGATAAAAAAGGAAAAGGATAAAAGGAGACATGAAATGTGAAAGAATGTAATGCACCAAATTTAGAGTTTGTTCCTACCTACTTAAAAATAGCATAATATGTAAGAGAAACAACTAAAACACCCACTCAGATATGAAGGTAAATGAATTTTACTCAAATATGCAAAGAGGTAATGGTGATAATAGTTGAATTTTATTGACATAAAGCTTGAAGTAACCTTTACAATGGAAGAATGCAAGAGTTGTAGGTCTATGAAAGAAAATTGCAAGAGGAGCTAGAGGAAGAACCTCTCCAAAATATACAAGTTTTGCCTTTATAGTTCAAGAATAACTATGATAAATACACTCAACCCTAACCCAACTAGGGTTAATAGTTAAAGAAATATCTGATCAAGGAAATATCTACACCAAGAAGAGCCTCGAGAAGACAAGATCAATGGACCATCCACCTTGCCATAAATATTTTCCTAAAATTTATCCAAATCCCTCATAAAATTAAGGATATGGGTAAGGGGTTGTTAGAAACCATGAAGTAGAAGAAATGAATGAGTATGGCCATCACAAATCCACTTGTAGGAATCAAAAGAATGCATTAAAGTTTTCCTTAAAGTCGTAAAAATTAGATTTGGTAGCTGGGGAGTTGTTGTGCAGTTATGACGTCACCTAGAAAAACACAATGCAGCTATCACTAGGACTTCACAATGTTGAAGGGACCAACATCTTAGTCCCATTGATGTTCACCTTTCCTCCTGATGAAGAGCCATTTGCATCCATTGGAATATCAAAGGGATTATAATTTCTATTTCATTGATATCCCTTTGTCCCTTCAATGTCACCTTTGCCTCCTCTTTGGGTCCCACCAACTTACAATCCTACACTATTCACTAGAGTAAAATTGGTGTGTTAGAGAGACCCTTGATATTTTCTCTTCAAAAACTCTCTATCACCTTGATGTGGCCATTGATTTTTGTTTGGCTCTTTACATCATTGAAGGCACACTAGCATATTAGCCTGAGACACCTTAGGGTCTCACCAATATTCATCCTTCTCTCTGATACCACTGGAAAAAGACTCATGCCTAGAAAGACACATGTCACCTCCGCATTCACCAACAACCATCATCACCATCCTATCGAGATGTCGAAGGTATCATATTTAGGTATCACCAATATCCATCACTCCCTCTGATGGGCTTCCATAATAATGTCAAAGGGACCACATTCTAGATCCCACCAATATCCACCTATCCCTTTGAGGAAGAGATCTTTTCATCCATTGGAATGTCAAAGAGGAAATCCTCAAGGTCCCATTGATATAGTTCCCACACCCATATAGAGACTGCATAATAACTCCCTCTAACATTGTATTGTATCCCTAATATTCACCTTTTTCCATTCATCAGAATTGGAAAGGGACTACAAAATAGCTCCCTCCGACATTGCATTGTCTCCTTGATGAGGAGCCTTTAGATATTAGCATTGGGTAGAAGGAAAGAAGGAAGTGGAGAGGGATTTGTAAGGCAGAAGAGGGATTAGGAGAGCAACAATGAACAAGGTATGCTCCCAATTGAATTACCAAAATATATTTCTTTTGATATATTTCAATTACTTAGCCAAGTAAAAGTATCTGTGCCTTTTCTTGAAATGATGAGAATAGATAAACATAAGAAAAAGGCAGTGGCCCTTATCAATGGTGCAACTATAGCTTGTAATTATTTAGTGAAGCTCACTCCACCCAAACTAAGTGAAAAAGACAAGAAGGACAAGGAGGTTGAGGGATTTATTACTGCAATTCCCCATATCTTCCTAGGAAATTCTATAACTACTTGTCCTAACAAGATAGATTTATTCTTCCTCACCTTAGTGGTTAGGGGAAAGTTTATAAAAATTTATATTATTGACTCTAGAGAATCCAACAATATCATGCCAACTAAAATCATGGATGCACTAGGATTGAAAGTTGATAGCACTCATGGAAAGTGCTAAGCTATGGATGCAAAAGAAGTACCTATCATTGGTGTGATAAATGAAATCCTTATAAACTAGCAGCCTACTCTTACAAATTATTCAAAATGAGTGTGGTAGTGGTGGATATCCCACCTAATTATGGAATTTTTCTATCTCGAAAACGGAGTGCATCTATGAGAGGAAGTAAGCAATGTGACATGTCTTATGTCAAATTTCCCATTGATGGTAAGGATGTTCAATTGATGAGAGAACTGAGGGTGCCACATATGTTGGAGCATGCTCCTATAGATGACACAATTCTTTTCATAGACATTGATATCTGTGACTTCAAAATAGAAGGAATGACAAGAGAAATGGATAGGTTCCCTGCACCAATAAAAACTGAAATTTCAAGATTATTTGACAAAAATGGACTTTGGAAAATGTACTTTGATGGTGAAAGTTCCAAAGAAGGGTTGGGTGTAGGGATATTATTGGTAGCACCTAGTGGTAGTACTTACAAATTTTCCATCGCATTATCTTTTGTCTGTACAAATAATGTGGCAAAAAATTAAGTTTTATTATTGGGATTGAGACTAGCTAAGAAGCACAGAATAAAAAATTTAATGGTAATTGTTGATTTTGATCTGGTGATTTCACAAGTAAGAGCCAAGTATGCCTACAAAAATAATAGACTGAAGTAGTACAAAAATGCTATCTAGGATTCCATTGAGAAATTTGATGTTTTTGGAATTGACTAGATGGAAAGAGGAAAGAATATAGTAGCTGAATTACTCGCTAACATTGCATTAAGACCTGATGATATAAATTTCATAGGAATTTCTAAAGTTGAGATATAGACAAGGCCTTCCATTCTTGATGATGTGTATAATTGGTAGATATTCAATGATGATGAAGAGATTCTCGGATTTTTGAATTGTGCTGATGAATATGAAGGCTAGGGGATTGACTTTGGTGGATTTTTTGAGAATATTGATGAGAAGGACTATTAGATGTTGTGGTTGTGCTCCTGATATGTGATTGTCATTGATGTCAACACTATTAGCATTTGATGATCTTGAAGGATATATATGTCAAGGATATTGATTAAATTATAATAAATATGTTGCAAGTTGTCTATGAAGCTATGAAGTTTAGTATGGTGGAAAGTTTAGTATGTTTTTATTCAGATGTTGTTCTTTAAAGGGTTTGTTGCTAAGCCTCTCTAGTCTATACTATGGAAGTTTTAGAGGTGTGCATCAAGATTTGTGCGAGTTGTGTGTTGTTGTGTTCCTACAGTTATTTTGTTACTATAGCTAATGTTTATGGAAGAAGAGAATGTAATTCTGGTAATTCTAGTTTTTACGTATTCTTGTGCAAAATTCATTTATGTTTCTATATCATTCTCTATCCTTGTTGCACATACATGTTGATCGGTGTGATCGTGATCAGAGATTTTTCCATTGTGTGTTCGGGTTTTCATGTTCTTGGCCGACATGGTGGTTGTAGCATGTTGTAGATCCTTGTGGATTAATGTTTTAATGTTTGGCATGTTCAAGGAAGTTGATTTAGGTCTTCATTATGTTGTGACCGAGTTTGGTTGGTGCACATTGATATTTGTTCATGAATTGGGCTGACAGTTTGTAATTTATTCTTTTATTTTTAGCCAATAGAGTTGTTGATGTAATTCCATGTAGCAAATATATAAGAGAAAATTTTTCTTCATTTTGAAGTGTGTGTGCTTAGTGTATGAGAAGTGTGAATGTGAAATGTGCGAATAAATATCAGATCATTTTATTGTAGAGAAGAGTTTGAAGAAGATTAAGAGAAGTGTGAAGAAGGGTTTTTGTGTTTAATCAGAATTGTGATCAAGCTTTTGCAGAAGCTAATTTATCAGTTCATCTTCTTCAAATGGTTTTAATCTAAATGTTTTTGTAAGGCAACGAGCCTTCCCATTTGAGCAGTGAGCTCTAGGTAGTGTGCCTGAATGTATGTGTATTCATTTTTCATTATACTTATAACAAGGTATAATTTTGTGGACTAACATCAAGTATTGTGGCTTTTCCCCTAACAGGGTTTCCATGTATAAAATCTTGGTGTTCTTGTGTTTCTGATGTGTTGTTGATTCATGCTTTCACTGTTAATTATCAGATCTAAGATTAAAGGCTAATAAGGTTGATTAAGTATTAAATTTTGTGACAATTGATTCACCCCCCCCTCTCAGTTGTCTATTCTTGTTTTTCCAATAATTGGTATCAAATCAGGTTCCACTGAAGAAGTTTAACAACTTGAGGTGATCCGAGATGGCATCATACAAGAAGGATAGTCCTAGATTTGATGGAACAAACTACTCTCTATGGAATTTCAAAATGGAGTGTCATTTGAAGTGCATTGGTGATCCCTTTTGGAAGATTACAAGGAACAAATATGTTATTCCTCATAATGGTCCCTCTACTCCTAATGAGATCAAAGAAGCTGAAAAAAATACTAGGGCTATAGAAGCATTATTGAGTGCTCTGATAGATTCAGAGATGAAAAATTTGATAGGTCTAAGAACAACATATGAGATCTGGGAGAAGCTAGAGACATTGTATGAAGGTGATGCATAGGTGAAAGTTGCTAAGCTAAAAACTCTGGAAGGTAAATGGGAAAACTTGAAGATGAGTGAGGATGAAAACATTATTTCTTTCATGCAAAAATTGAATGAGCTAGTGATGGGTATTAGATGTGTTGGTGGAATTTTGGATGAAGAAGAGATTGTGGCTAAAGTGCTCAGATCATTGCCTACTTCTTACAAAATGTAAGGTCATGCTATTGAAGAACTCAAGATAGTAACAAATGTGACAAGAGATATGTTGATTGGTAAACTTATTTCCTTTGAATTGAGTGAATTTGGTGAATCTACTCCTAAGATAGAATCTGCATTCAAGGCTACTGTATCTAGAAGAAGCCAATAGAGATATGATCTGGGAGAAAGTTCTAGAAAGATATTTAAGTATGAAGATGAGATGAAATAGATTGAAGATGAAGAAAGAGAGCTAGAAGAGTTGGAAGCATTGATTGTGAAAAGAGAAGCCAAAGGAAAAGGTAAGTATAAAGGAAAATTCCTCATTAAATGTTTCTCATGTAGTAAGATAGGTCATTTTGCATCAAGGTGTCCTAAAAGAGTTCCTAGGTTCAAACCTGACAAGCCTAGATTTCAAAAGAAATGTTATTATGTTGAAGAAGGTGTTACTGATGATGAATCTGATAAAGAAAATGGAAATGAAGATGGATGGGTATTAATTTCTATCAAGGAAAATGATATGATTTCCATTGAATCTACTAGTAATAAGAATATTGAGAAAGCTCTTGCAGCCAAAATTGAAGAAAAGGATGAATGGGTGATTGATAGTGGATGCTCACATCATATGACTGGTGACAAAAGAAAGTTTCTAAGCTTGGAAAAATATGACGGCGGTTTTGCAAGATTTGAAGATAACAATGTTGGTGTGATTTGTGGCAGAGGCACTATTTCTAATGGTGGTAAATATAATAATGATGATGTCCTTTATGTTGAAGGATTGAAGCATAACCTATTAAGTGTTGGACAGATGGTAGACAAGGGATACAATCTTCAATTAAAAGATGGTAAGTGCAAGATACTGGAAAGTTCCAAAAATGTAATTGCTTCAAGTACTAAGACAAGAGGTATTATCTTTCACCTAAGTGTTTCTAGTGAAAGTTGTTTAATTTCTCAAGTTGATATAAGCTGGTTATGGCATGGGAGGCTATATCATCTAAAATTTGATAACATTGTCAAAGTAAGCAACACTCAAGCAATTAGAGATCTTCCTAAGTTAGTGAAGCCTACTAACACCATATGCAAGGAATGTCATATGGGAAAGTAGACACAAATTTCTTTTTGGAGAAAACAACATCATTCTAATGGAATATTGGAGCTGGTGCATACTGATCTGTGTGGTCCCTCCAAAATTAAAAGTCTACAAGGAGAAAGGTACTTTCTGTTGCTTATTGATGATTACTCTAGGATGATATGGGTTGCTTTCTTGAGAGAAAAACATGAACCATTAGAAAAGTTCAAAAGTTTCAAATCTATGGCTGAGAATGAGATAGGTTTGTAGGTTAAATTCTTAAGATCAGATAGAGGTGGTGAGTTCAATTTTCAGGAGTTAAACTCATTATGTGAAGAGCATGGAATCAAAAGATAGTTATTTGCTCCGTAGACCCCTCAATAGAATTGAGTTGTTGAGAGAAAGAACATAACAATTCTAGATGTTTCTAGAACTATGATGTTGGAAGGTAATGTACCTCATATCTATTGGAGAGAAGCTATAAGTACTATTGTATACACTATTAACTGGGTAAATGTCAATGGTAATTCTTGTAAGACTCCTTTTGAGCTATGGTTTGGTTATAAGCCTACTATTAAATATTTCAAAATCTTTGGAAGTAGATGTTATATCAAAAGAGATGAAGATAATGGAAAGTTTGATGCTAGGAGTGATGAAGGAATCTTTCTAGGTTACTCTACTAAGAGAAAGGCCTACCAGTGCTATAATAGAAGATTAAGGAAAATGGTTGAAAGTGAAAATTTTAGAGTTGATAAAGACACTACTAGATCATCTAGATATTGTGGATATGATTGAGATGACCAACATGATAGTACTGATAATGGAAAGAATACATAGACACATAATCAAGTTCAAATTGTTTTGGTGAATCAAGAAGGAGAAGCTAGTGGAAGTGTAGAAGAAAGAATATAAGAACCAGAAGTTCGAGAAAATCCTAAGGTTCTGAGGTATGTAAAGCTAAATCATTCTGAAAATCAAATTATAGGAGATAAGAACAAAGGTGTGCAGACTAGAAGAAGAATTGCAGAAGAGTATTTTATGATTTCCAAGACTGAGCCCAACAATGTCAATGAAGCATGTAAAGATGATTATTGGATGGAAGCAATGAAGGAATAACTAATGCAGGTAAAGAAAAATGATACATGGACTCTTGTTACTAGACCTCAGGATAAAAATGTGATTGGAACCAAATGGGTCTTTTTGAATAAGCTGAATGAACAAGGTGAAGTGGTTAGGAATAAAGCAAGACTGGTATGTAAAGGGTACTCATAGATGGAAGGTATTGATTTTGAAGAAACCTTTTCCCCTTTTTCTAGAATTGAAGCTGTAAGATTATTTCTTTCTTATGCTGCTTTTAAGAACTACAAAGTCTATCAAATGGATGTAAAGTCAAAAATTTTGAATGGTGGGCTAGAAGAAGATGTATATGTTGAGCAACTAGATGGATTTCAACTGACTGATAAAGAAGATATGGTTTGATGATTGAAGAAAGCACTATATGGACTCAAACAAGCCCCTAGAGCCTAGTATGCTAGACTGGATAAATACTTGTTTAAGCTTGGATTCAATAAAGGTACCGCTGATACTAATATATATTTCAAGATGGATTAGGATAAAGAGTTGATTATTGAAGTCTTTGTTGATGACATCATTTTTGAGGGTGATGATGACTTATGTATTAAATTTGCTAATGAAATGAAAAGTGAATTTGAGATGTCAATGATTGGAGAGCTGAAATTCTTCTTAGGATTGAAAATTACTTAACTAAACAATGGAATATTTATGTCTCAATCCAAATATGTAAAAGAGATACTGAATTTTTTTGGCATGGAAGACTCAAATCTAGCTGGTACACCCATGGTAGCTAAATGCAAATTAACACAAAATTATGATTCTCCTAAAGTGAATCAAATAAGACATAGGTCAATGATCAGTTGATTACTTTATTTGACTTAGACCAGACCACACATCATGAATATTGTATGCATGGTTACTAGATATCAAGCTAATCCAAAGGAATCTCATGTGACTATTGTGAAGAGAATTTTTAGATACTTGAAAGGGACAGTTGACTTTGGTCTTTGGTATACTAAAGATGATGATCTTACTTTTAGTGCCTTTACTGATGCAGATTGGGCAGGAGATATGGATGATAGAAAAAATACTAGTGGTGGTACATTCTTCTAAGGGAACAAGTTGGTGTCTTGGTTAAGTAAAAAGAAAATTTCCATTTCCTTATCTACTGCTTAGGCATAATATATTGCTGCTACAAAACATTGCACTCAATTATTATGGATGAAGTAGATGCTAAGAGATATCAAAATTGAGTATGATGAGCCTATTGCCATATTTTGTGATAAATCAAGTGTAATAAAAATTTCTAAGAATCTGGTGTTTCATTCAAAGACAAAACATATATCTATCAAATATCACTTTTTGAGAGGCAAAGTGAGTGATAAAGAAGTCAGACTGGAGTATGTGTGTACAAAAGAATAGATTGCATACATATTTAATAAGCCATTTAATAAGGATACTTTTGAGTATCTCAGGGGGAAATTAGGGGCGATTTCCCCTCATAATCTGACCTAAGATGCAAGTCTTTGCATCAATCCATGCATTCATAGTCATATCTTGTTTCAGATTTATGTTATGGTCGCTGCTACTCAGGGGGATTAGTCAGATGATTCCGATATGTGGTTCAAAGCTTGTGTACCTTTTCCATTGATGTGAAAGGGGGAGAAGAGTAATGTGATTTTTTTTGTAAAAACCTTGGGGGAGAAGAGTAGAACAAAAACATGGAAGAGTAATGTAAGGGGAGAAGAACAATATGAGAAGAATTAGTTGTTTTGATGCTATTTTTCACATCATGTGTTGGCATCAATGCCAAACGGGGAGATTTTTGGATGTTGTGGTTGTGCTGCTAATATTTAGCTGTCATTGATGTCAACACTATTAGAATTTGATGATCTTGAATTATGTATATGTCGAGGATATTGATAAAATTATAATAAATATGTTGTAGGCTATCTATGAAGCTATGAAGTTCAGTATGGTGGAAAATTCAGTATGTTTGTATTCAGATGTTGTGCTTTAAAGGGTTTTTTGCTAATCCTATCTATTCTATACAATGGAAGTTTCAGAGGTGTGCATCAAGATTTGTGCAAGCTATGTGTTGTTGTGTTCCTACAGTTATTTTGTTATTGTAGATGATGTTTCTAGAAGAAGAGAATGTAATTCTGGTAATTGTAGTTGTTGTGTATGCTCGTCCGATGTTAATTTATGTTTTTATATTTTCCTCTATCCTTGTTGCATCTTTGCATTGATCAGTGTGATCATGATTAGATATTTTTCTGTTTTGTGTGAATTGAGCTAACAGTTTGTAATTTATTCTTTTATTTTTGGCCGATAGATTTTTTGATGTAATTCCATGTAGCGGATATATAAGAGAAAATTTTTATTAATTTTGAAGTGTGTGTGCTTAATGTATGAGAAGTGTGAATGCAAAATGTGTGAATAAAGATCAGATCATTTGATTGGAGAGCAGAGTGTGAAGAAGATTGAGTGAAGTGTGAGGAAGGGTTTCTGTGCTTAACCGGAACCGTCAACAAGCTTTTGTAGAAGCTAATTTATCAGTTCATATTCTTTAGATGGTTTTCATCTTAATGTTTTTTTAAGGAAGTGAGCCTTCCCATTTGAGCAGTGAGCTCTAGGAAGTGTGCCTGAATGCATGTGTATTCCTTGTTAATTTTTCATTATACTTTTAATAGGGTATAATATTGTGGACTAACATCCACCATAGTTTTTCCCCTAATAGGGTTTCCACGTATAAAATATTGGTGTTCTTATGTTTCTAATGTGTTGTTGATTCATGCTTTCACTGTTAATTATCAGATCTAAGATTAAAGGTTAATAAGGTTGATTAAGTATTAAATTATGTGACAAATGATTCACCCCCCCCCTCTCAGTTTTCTATTCCTATTTTTCCAACAAGGACATGGTATTTAGGAAAGAGATCATCCAGTTAAAAATAAATAAAATCCACAAAGGCCTTGTAGCTCTTGAAAGGGTCTTTGATAGTCAGGATAAAAGTAAGGTCAAAACAGCTGTTGCTCACCTAGAAGACTTGGAGGAAGTAAATTTGGGGACTGAAAATTCCCCCAAGAAAGTTTACATAGGAAAGAAGATGAAGCCAAAGGTAAAAGTAATGTTAATTTCCTTGATTAGAAAATATATGACCTAAAAGCTTACAAATAGGAATTATTTCAGCATGAGATTCCTCTGAAGGAGAATGCTAAAACTTTTAGGCAAAAGAAAAGACAAATTAATCCTAATTTAGCTCCCAAGATGCAAGAGGAGTTGGTAAAGTTAAGAGATGTTATCATTATAAAACCCATTAGACATTCTTCATGGGTATCCAATCTGGTACCAGTAAGAAAAAAGAATGGTGACATAAGATTGCGTGTTGATTTCAAGAACCTAAATATATCTTCATTAGAGGACAATTATCCATTGCCAAACATGGAAACCATGTTACAGAAGGTAACTGGCTATGAACTACTATCAATGATGGATGGTTTTTTAGGTTATAATCAAGTAAAGGTAAAGGAGTCTGAGTAGTATAAGACTACATTCACTACTCCTTGGGGCACCTATGTTTATGTCATAATTCCTTTTGGCTTAACAAATGCAGGTGCAACTTTTTAGAGAGCTATGGATGTAGCTTTCTCATATTTTATTGATTTATTTATGGTCGTGTATCAACATGACTTGGCTCCTTACTCTAAAAAGTAAGATCATTGTATGCATTTAGAAAAGGTCTTTCTTAGATCACTTGAGTATGGAATATCTTTGAATCCAAAGAAATGTGATTTTGGGGTAATTGAGGGAAAATTTTTGGGACATATTTTTTCTAAAGATGGAGTGAGGATAGACCTTGAAAGAGTAGCATCCATAGATAAAATTGCTCAACAAAAAAAATGTCAAGAGCATTCAGTCATTTTTGGGAAAATAATTTTTTGAAGAAGGTTTGTGACTAATTTTGTAGAAATCACAAGACCTATTTCAAATATGTTGAAGAAGGGAGAGAAGGTTCTTTGGAGTGAGTAGCCTAGTTAAGAATTTAAGAGGATTAAAAAATCTGTCAAAGAGGCTCTAGTTTTAAAGTCCCCAGAATTCTCTAAGCCAATGCACATTTTCTCTTTTTCTTCCTTTCATACTATTGTTGTTGTATTGTTACAGAAAAATGAAGAGGGCTTTGAACAACCAATTAAATTCTTCAGTAAGTCCTTACAAGATTTAGATATGAAATATGACATGATTGAGAAACAAGCATATGCTTTGGTTAAGGTTGTAAATAAAATGAGGACTTACCTATAGGGAGCCACTATCATAGCATTTGTACCAAGTGATGTTGTGAAATATATTTTTTCCCAATAGGAAACTACAGGCAGAAGGTGTAGATGGCTCAATAGGATCCAATAATTTAGTATTGATGTTCAAATCACAAAATTAGTAAGAGGTCAAGGCCTCCCTAAATTGATGACATAAGCTAATTTGGAGTAAAACTAGATCAATCAAACATAAGTGATTGATGTTGCACCTATCTATGATATGCAAATATGCAAGTGGTACAGAAGAATTGTCCAGTACTTACAGGCTCTGGAATTTCCTATAGACATGAATGACAATGACAAGATGACATTGAAATTTCATGTCATTAAATATGTAATTATTGACAATGAGCTATGATGGAGAAACCTAGATGGTGTACTTCTTAAATGTGTAGATGGGAAGTAGGCACTAGAACTCTTGCAAGAAATGCACAATGGGGTGTGTGGTGGTCATTACATGGAAAAGACCACTACACTACAGGTTTTAAGAGTAGGATTCTGGTGCCCTAATTTCTTCAAGTATGCTCACAAGTTTGTTAAAACTTGTGGTGCTTGCCAAAGGTTTGTTGGAAAGTTCAAGTTTTGGGGAAATTTTTCACTTAGGCCTGTGACAGTTTAAGCCCCTTTCCAATAATGGAGGATTAATTTCATTGTAGAAATACCAAAAAATTCTAGTGGAGGCCACTCATGGATCCTTTTTGCCACTAATTATTTCACAAAATGGGTAGAATAAATACCCACAAAGAAGGAAACAAGCAAGGTGGTGGTGGATTTCCTATTGAATAACATTCTCATCAGATTTGGAGTTCCTGGGAAAATTGTCTTAGATAACGCTATGTGTTTCAGGTCTGATGAATTCAAGAATTTTTGAAACAAACATGCTATAAAAGTTTCTTATTCTTCACCTTACCATCCTCAAGGAAATGGTCAAGCTGAGTCTAGAAATAAGAGCTTGATGAAAAAAATCAAGAGAGTGATGGAGAAGAACTAAAAATCTTGGGACTCCAAACATAAATAGGAACTTTGAGCAGATAGAGTGACTATGAAAAGGATACTGGCTATTCACCATTTGCCTTTGTATATGGTTCAGATGCTAGGTTGCCACAAAATAACCCGTTGAAGATGGATAAGTTCATATGGGAATATGATGAAGATATATGTGATGATATGCAACATAGAATAAACAATCGGGTGCAATTGGATGAAACAAGGAGAGAAGCTTAGGGTAAAATTATAAAGATGTAGTTGCAAGTTAAGCATATACATGACAAGAGAGATTCTCCCAAAAAAAATGAGGTGAATAGTATGGTGTTAGCCTAGAATGTGAGGGCTCAAGACAAGGGTAAACATGGAAAGTTTTAAGCATTATGGATGGGTCCTTGTCTGATAGCTAGTGCACATGGGGAGGATTCCTATTTCCTCTAGAGCTTGACAGGTGAAATTTTTGAACTTCTAGTAAATGGATAGTTCTTAAAACCATACTTCTCCTATGTATGTTGTTATTACATGTACACTGTAGATTTTGTACATTTTGTGTATAGGTGTGTTTTTTTTTGTTGTGTGTGGTTTGGTCTTAATACCTAGTCCAGGTAGTTCCCTAGTTTTCTAGTCCCTTGTGTTTTGACTAGTCTGTTTCAACCATAGATTATAGGATCTCACCATGTCTGCAAGAGACATACGTCCTAAACCAAAGCCACTAATGGAACTCCTAAAAATTATGTTCCATTTCCAAAATATTGATGAGTTTAAGGAACTATGGGTTTTTTCTCCTACTATCATATAAGGGGTTTTAGGTTTACTTAAGTCTCATTTGAAAAACCCTTGGAGTCTATATCTTTGCCTCAGATTTATTTTTCAATTGACTCCTTGTGTCGGTCATCAATCCTTTAAGTCATGACTCTTTACATCAAAACCCGTTTAGTGGCTGGCTCTCTAGTCTTTTTTTACTAGTTGAACTTGTTGGATCATTATTTTTGAAGTTTTCCTAAGTTAGGCTGAATATTTCCCATTGAAAAAATATTAAGTCTTTTATGTCATTCATCAACCTAGTTTGGTCCCTTTTAGGGTTAATAATTTTTGACATGTGCAGATATAAGAACCCCTAAATGTCATTTGATCAATGTAGAAAATTTGAACTGTTGCATGCACACCCATTCTATTTTGTATCTCATTCTTTTATTCATTTGGGCTCATGGGAGAAGTTCAGGTGTCCCTGATGATTGGTGGGCTAGACATTGTTGATAAAGCATGTATTTGTTCATTAAAGATGATCAACAGTGGGAGATAAATGAGGTGGATGCATCTGGATTGTTCCTCATGTGCTTGTTTTCTTTTCTTGGTTATTGAAACAATCACACGGGCTAGCAGGCAATTGCCACCTATCCTCACTGATGATGGGACCAAGGGTCACTATTGTTGAATCTCAACTAAATCAACACCCAATAGCAGGTGACGTGGATTAATCTTGACCACTCCCCACCATCCTATATGGGCCCCATCCTTCCTGCCAATTTTCCCAATGGGGAAGCGAGCGTTTTCCACGTAGAGTAATCCTAAGGACATGGAAGCATAGATATATGGGAAAATATTTAATTTAAATCTCAAAAAAAATCATGGAAAGGAAAGTACTTCAAAGGAGTGGAAGGTCTAGCATTAAGAGTGGCAGGCCAGTGATTTAAAATTTTGAAGTTTGCAACCATGATGAATAACAAATAGATGGGAATGTACTACATAGCCTAAATTTGGTACAGATTATGCTTTTGTTAAAGTATGGAGAAATATAGTGCATATTATTCAAAGATGAATTGATGACAAGGCTGCAGACGTGGTTTTTCCTTTTCTATTTTCTTCATGCTTTTTCTTCCTTTCACTTTGAGTGCATGGGCACAAGTTTTGAGGTAACTGTTTAGTTGTACCCATTTTAAAAATTGGACCTGATCTCCAACAATGAATGAAGACTACTTTCATTTTCTCACATGTCTCCCACTTCTTGGGAATGCATTGTAACTAAATAAGAGAATCTTTGATGTAGCTGTCCAATAGGGTTTTGACATGTGTATTTTTTGGCTTGAGGCTTGTTTTGCTCCTTCATTTCTATAAGAAGTATTTTTGAGCTAGAAAGTAGGGGTTCATTTTTTATGTTATTAACATTGTGAATTGTAAGGAGAATACTAAGCATGATTTAGAGTTTTTGGTCTTAAGTTTTAGAGCTCATTATTATGTATGTAATTTGGATAACAATATAGCAAAATATATATAGAGAAATTCCAATTTCATGGCTATTATCTCTCCTTGTGCTCGTTTTATGAGTTATGAATGAAAGTAATCTAGGATCACTTTTATTTGTCTCTATTGTTCACCATTCGATGTTTTATTTCATTATTTTTTATTGATTCAATGAATTAATGTAAATTCTTGGATGAGATTACTAACTCATAAAAATTAGGTGCTAGGATATTGATAAGTAGTTTTAGTCATGAATTTAATGGGGGAATGTTGTAATGCAACATTTCTTGAGACTATACATTTCTTTTGTTAAATTTTTATCTGGTTATATAGGTTGATTTTGACTTCATTGCAATGAAATCTGTCATTGCACCAAAATATTGACCTATTAATGTCTGATACAACCACTGGATTTATACAAGATCCAAGATCCATAGGAGGTAGTTAAACCATGTCACAAAGCCCGAGTACCACATTGTCTCACACTAAGAAACCAAGGGAGAAACCTTGCAACAATCTCCCCCAGTGCAAGTGAGGGGTTCAAACCTATGACCTCGTCTTTGATACCAATTGTTGCAAAGATAGTTGTCGTTGTAATAAAAGATCAAAATGTTAATGCCCAATACAATTGTTGGATTTATACAAGATCCAATATCCACATGAGGTGGTTAAACCATGTCATAAAGCAAGAGCACTACACTGGCTGATGCTAAGGAAACTAAGGGTGACACCTTGCAATAGACTTTGTGCTTAGGATAAAGGCACTAGTTCATGCAAAGTACTCATGGTTCAGTTTATGTGTTGATTCAACAACTAATCACTTTTAATTTATAAACTTTTATATGGATACCATTGTAGTTGTTTTGTGTTGATGCCCACCTTCTCATGCTCTAAGTATAAAACATTGATGAATAAGTTGCCAACTTATTTAATGTATTAGGACCTTGAGAAATTATATGAGAAGTATATGTTATTGACAATGTATCTGATTATAATTGTGTGAAATTCATCAACATACATTATGGGATAACCCTCTTGGGTTTTACAAAGCCCAAAGTGTAGGAGTAGATGTTTTGTAGCTTCCACTCATTTGTTGGCCAATCCCTTTGGAGTACTGATTATTGGAAATAGTAAAGTCCATAGGTATTTCCTAAGACTAGTGTGGTTCTTTAAAAATAACCAACACACTGATTCATCACAAAAGAACATTATTGATAGAGAACAACTTCTGGTAAACCAGGTAAACTTCCCATACAGTTCTCACCATGTTGAAATCAATGAAAATATAGGAACAACCAAAATAAATGATCCACATTTCATGCTCATGTTGCAAGGCTCCATATTTCCAGCAATCTCCTCTTTGGCATTGATGACAACATTCATGTCAAAAAAATTTCAATATATGACTATTGAATACCCCCTATCAAAACTATTCTTCACAAAAATGTTTTTCCTCTACCAATCTCTATCTCTCCCCCTTTGATATAAATGGAAAAGGATGGGGTCAGTATATATGTATATTTAAAACATAACCAAAAAGATATGAACACAAAATTTAATCAACCTAAAGAAGAAGAACCAATGAGATTCTCCAAGATGACCTTCCATGACACTTTTCCTTCTTCTCATGATCTTTTTGCACTTACAAGAGTCTTGTATAATAATTCAATCTTAGTTAAGGAATCTATACCGTCTGTTAAAGTAGTGGGACTAAGATTAATCTCTAATAATTCACCAATATTGTCAAGAGAACTATAAATATAAATGTGCTTGAGTTTAACCATATCTCTGAGTGCGACAAACTTCTTAATAAATTTTGTTCTTTGGTCCTATAGGGAAAAGAACCTATCCTGAAGCTGCACAATGTAGGACTACCTCTGATTATGTCTATCTTCTCCTAATTTGTATGTATCTACTTGAGTGCTCATCTAAGTTTCACTCTTCCTTATCTCATCTCTTATGTTCAATGTATTTCAAGACCAATTTAGGAAAAAATAAAGTAGTTCTTGTGCCTCCTCCTCACAAACTTGTACAATATCGAATTCCTTCATCACTTGACTATGTGCATTTGTGAATTTTCCCTTGATATCTTCTAGATCTTCTTCAACAGACCTAATTATAGAATGCATTTCTACTCTGGAGATGTAGACCTTCAAAGAATTAATCATGTTTTTGAGATTATCCACAATATAAATAGATGAATCAAAATTAGAACTAGGAATAACCTTCTGCAATTCTTCCAAAACTCCTTGAATTTGTATTCCTCCATGCTCATGTTGAGCTCTCTCAAACTCACTTCCTTCTGAAACTTCTTGTTTGACAACACTCTTTCTTTTCTTCCCTATTTTGGTTGCACTACTAGAGGTACCTTCCACATTGGGATTCTTAGGGATTTCCAATAGAATTTTTGCATAATAATCAATTTCCTCCTCTAACACTTCATACTCTAACTTAGATATTCATACCAAGCTTGATTCAACTACTTCCATGTGATAGAAATCTGTAGACACTAGGAAATTAATATTTTCAAAGTACCTTTCAGTAAAATTTACTAGAATCCTTGACCTTCAATTCATCCTCATCTGAAATGTTCAATAGAATATGACAATAGCAATTTCTTGAGCATCAGAATTACCAAGATTTATCATGAAGTTCTTGATCTGATGGGCAATGGGCTTTGCATTTGACCATCCTATTCTTCCTACCACTGGTAATTATTTCAAAAAGTAAAATAGTAAGTAGAAAACCAAATTTCCATACCATAATTTATTCTTCTTACTCTTCTTAATTTCCTTTCAATTCTTCAAAATATGTATTCAAAGAAATGCACATAAGTCATAATCCATAACTTTTTTAACCATATCAATAGCAGTATGTATAGCAACAGTAGAAACTGTAAGGTCATTGCTATGTAAACAAACTTTGTGATCAATAATTAGCATAACATACCTAATGTTTGGATCCATAATTGATCTCAAATCAATCACTTTCCCTTCAAGAGTCACACTGGTTACCTCAATTATCTCTTGCTCATTCACAACTTTCCATTTGGGAACTAGTCCGGAGGAACACAATCCAATTACATCTCTGATTACTTATCTAGTAATCAAATGTACTTCATCAATCCACAAAGATTCATTATGAATTCTTCTCAAGACTATTCGAACATACTTCCTATTGAACTCAAACATAGGGGCTTTCTACCACACATCCAATTTCTTCTCAACTAACACTTTGTAGGCATCATGGTTTTCTTCCAATTCATTCTTCCATAGAATTATTAACTAGATTGGTGACAATTCCTCTATCTTATTGTAAACAAATGCATAGCTATATTTTATGGGAAACACTCTGGGAGGAATGCAAGAGAATGCACCGACTAACTCTTTTGACATATTCTTCAAATGTTTCCTCAAATTGACTTGCAACTTATCTAAATTATTCACAACCTTTGAATTATTCATAGCAATAAATATGAAAGATTGTGCAAATAGGAATACCTCTATAAATTCCAGTAGGAAATGGATAGATATCTACCTTCCAGAGCACACTTTGAATCCACTTGATCTCTCCTTCAAACCTTGAAACTCTAAATTTCTCTATAAAATTCCTTTGCACACTTCTCTAAAAATACATATGCCTCTTGAAATATCTAAAATTATTTCTTTCATTCTGAATTATTTCACAATAAATACTTCAAATTGTAGGTAGATTACCTCAAAAATTGTGTGTTCCTCCATTCTTTCAAATTATACAAACTTCATTCTTCACACATGAGACTAAGAAATTCCTTAAATTCGTTACCACATTAAATAAAATTCTTCCATGATGTGACATAAGTATCAACGAGGGGGTTTATTAAATTTTTTGATAATAGCTCCCCCTTAGTCATTGCTAGACTCAAAAATTGACAGGCGTATCTACATAGATGAATCTAATTCAACTTGATTGAATTCTCCTTCATGTTGGCCCCACAACTATCATTGCACCAAAAGATTGACCTATTAATGCCTGATACAACTAACAGAGTTAATGAATCCATGGGAGGAGGTTAGTCCATATCATAAATTATGAGGAGAGCACTGACCATATACCAACAAACTCCCCCTAATCATTATCCGAGGGGATTCGAACCCGACACCTTTGGCTTCGACACCAATTGTTGGCCTCACAATTGTCGTTGCAACAATAGATCAACCTATTAATTCCTGATACAACTACCAGAATTAATGGATCCACAGGAGGTGGTTAGTCCATGTCATGAATCTTGAGGGGAGTGCTGACCATCTGCCAACATTCCTTTCTCTGGATCCTTATCATTTCTTTTCTTACTTCTTCTGGATCAATGATTGGTTCATGCTTCTTTTTCAAATAGTTATTTTTTCTTCTACTACAATTATTGCTAGAATGTTTTGGATTGTTGCACTTACAAAAAACAACATTATTTCTACCATTCTTTCTTTTACTCAATCTATTCTCACACTGACTAGCTTTATGTCCAAACTTATTTCACTCAATTTTTTTTTCCAAAGAATGATAAATTATTGTTCATTTTACTTTTACAATCCTTTTCCTTATGACAAAATTTCTTGCATGAATGAAAAACACCATTGTAATATAAATAACTTTTAGCATTAGGTTGTTTGATAGAGTTCTTTTGAAATTACTTCTTAGGTTATTGATTCATCCATCTTTGCATTGAGTCTTCTTTTCAATAGATTGCTTCGCTTTAAAACTCTGAACTTCTTCAAACCCTAAACCACTTTTATCCTTTGTTGATCTCTGAGAAATAATAAACTCATCAAGCATTGAAGAGATCACCTTAAATTTTTCTTCAAAACTTCTAGCCTTTTCTAGATCAAATATCAAGATTTATGCTTCTTGCTCAAGTTTTGTGCATTCATCTATCTTCCTTTGAATTTCAATGTTTTGACAATATTTAGTTCTTTTCTTTTTATCCAATTGTTGCAATAGGTTGGACATAGTTTCATCTGCCTTATCGAATAGATCACATGATTCTTCACATTTAATTTGCATTTTGTCAATATACTTATTTTCTTTCATCAACATGTCCTTTAGATCTTCTATTTCTTCTGAATATTCAGTAGAGATCATTTCCAAAGAAAAAATAATTATACTCAAATTTTAGGATCTTCCTTAAGTTGTTAGGCTCCTTCTAAGGAACCGAGCTTTGATACCAATCGTTGAACATCCAGAATATCGAGAGGGGGGTGAATCATTATTCCATAAAACCATTCTAATAAAATCCATCTAACCATCATCAAAAATTTGACTGAATCAACAAGATAGAACATAAAAACAAATCAATACAACCACACACATGAACATGAATATTTTTATGTGGAAAACCCAAAAAGGGAAAAACCACGATGAGAGTTAACTCACAATATATTATATCCAAATACAATATATTACAGGGCTCACTACCAAGACTCACTATCCTTTAAAAAAAGGATCACAATCTGAATACAAAAGATGGTTAGCCACCAAGATACAAAGATTGTGGCTCACTGCCAAAAGTATGAACTGATAGAATACACCTTCAATGTTTAGGGTTCAGTTCCAATGAAGCTCTCAAAATGAAGTATTGCCTCTCATAGTAGTCACTCAACAAATTTGTTTTGATCCTCAACTGATAAAGCATTTAGGCTCAGATCTTCACATACCCCTTAATCCTTTTCACACCTTTCTTCCACAATCACATGTCCACACCCTAATTTTTTTTCTCTTCAAAGATCTTATATATATAGAAGTATATTTCATACATCAATTAGGTCAACCTAATTAGATGAACACAAAATAATCAAAACACTCTTATCGGCACCATAAATGATTTTAATTTTTTTATCCATGTAGTACATTATACCAAGTCAGCTAACATCCAGAAAGCATAACTAGGCTCCTTAGAGAATTTCATACATTAGGTTGGCCAAGACTAGAACTTAATTCATAGAATCTCTAAACCAACATACAATCCTCAAAGAAAAAAACTCCTAGATCTAAGATCACATCAATTTCTCAACACACTACCATCATAGAGACTATCATTGAAACTATATTATTATAATGTTCTCCTTAAGAAAATTTGAATTCTCCCACACTGATATGCCAAGCAAGGAAAAATAGTAAAATATAGAGTTGAACTCTATCAGTAATAAATTTGTGCTCTAAAACTAGATCTACTCAAGATATAGGATATAGTTTTTTGAATGAGACATGATAACAAGGTTAAGAGATTATAGTCATATATATTCTTTTAGTGAATTCTAGACTCAAATATCAACACACTGGTTCATCACAAAATAACATTACCGGTAGAAAACAAATTTCAGTAAACAACGTAAACTTCCCATACAGTTGTCATCATGTTAACATCAATGAAAAAACAATAACAACCAACAAAAACCATCCACATTTCATGCTCATGTTGCAAGGCTCCATAATTCCAAGAGTCTCATGGTGATGGAATACCTTGAAAAACAAAAATTCATGGTATTCCATCACCATGAGACCACATTTCTTTGAGGCATTTTTTCAAATAGTTCATTGCCTTGCTACTATGGATAAAAGCCTAAAGTAGGTTCTTTTGAACAAGCTATGGATAGGGAAAATAGTAAGCATAATAGTAAGAAATATATAGTTTAATAAGTACTCAAAATTTTGATTATCTCATACATTATAAGCCATGACCTACATCACTATTCTAGTTTTTGTCATTGAATATTTTTTTGTTTTATTTTTAGATGATGGGAGAAAAAACACCTCCCGATGTTGATAGGGAAATGGAACATGGTTTAGCTTCTATAATAGATATTTTAATGGCTCTCATAGGGGTATGAGGAAAATTAGTAAATTTCAAATTACATTCATTTTCATAGATGTTTATTATTGAAAAATCAAATGATTATTGATTCGTAGTTTGATTTCTATGTGGATGGTTTCTATAGGACTTTGGCATGCCAAAATCTGAGCATGTGGATCTTTTGTTTGAGGAGAGAGATCGTTTAGTAGTGGTAAGTGATTATTTTATTAAATATATAATTATTTTATAATGTGATTTCTATATTTTAATGTCTTTACTTGTTATTGTAATAGGTGAAGCTTGATCTGGAACTAAATAGGAGGAGAAACCGTCAAATTCAAGGTAAACAAGTGTCATACACATCGCCATCCACTTGACCAACAAAGGTCACCTATTTTTTTCCTCCACCTTGAGGAAAATTAATTTTGATTGGTGTCCTTTTTTGTATGTGTATATGGTATTTTTGGACATATTTTGTATTGAAATTTTGTATTGAATATACTTGACATTGTATTCCTATATGGAATTCTTGTAAGCCTATATGGTTGTTTTGTATATATTTTATACTTATATCGACATATATTGATGTATTCCTACATGGCTATTTGGTTAATAAAAATATTATTTATTTATGGTGTCCATATTTGCATTATAAACCCATGCTTCAATAGATATTTGTAGATGGTTTACTTCAAATATTTAAAATCCAAGTGTTTCACATGCACTCTTTTTTCTATAATTATAAATATATAATAAAGTTTGAACATTATTCTTCTATAAGATTATTGAACATTAAATCAATCATATGAATAAAGTAATGCTTCATGCTTCATGTGCTTCATGGAGGAAATTCATGTGTATGCTTCATGATTTATATCATTAAGGAAGAAATCTACCATTCCACGTGTATGATTCATGCTACCATTCACTTGTATGCTTTATTTATTATGTAGATAAAAAAAAAATCATAAAACTATTTGATCCACCAAAAATAAAGAGAGGAAAGGAGGGTTCCCAAATGAGTTTCTAGGGTTTTCACCTATAAGCTAGTGATAAATGGGCTCTCTTTGACACCTTTTCATTTTAGGGTTCATTAAAAGGTTGGGGATAGATGTGTGATGTTTATGGTTGAAATGTGATGATCTAAGTGCAACAAACTGAAGGGAAATGATTTATGTAAACTATTGAAATACAAAGTGTTGGAAAAAATTTAATAATATGCAAACATGTACAAGTTGACCTAAGAAACATAAAAAAACTATTACATAAATGAAAAAGATTGAAGAGGTGCACCTGGAGGCTGAAAAAGGATGAGATAAGTTCTAGAATTCTGATGAAAATGTTACAGAAGCCAACTAGGACACTTGTGCCAATCTGGATGACTTAGTCCCAGATCTAGGAAAACTAGTTTGGAGCCTATTTCTACCAAATGGGTGTTTGAATATGCAAAAATCACTGAAAAGTAGGTTCAGAGGGACTAGTTCACCATTGTTGGCAACTTAGTCCACTTCTGGATTTGAAACTCTATTTTTTGGGCCTAAAAGTGACTTTTAGTGGATGTTTGGACTTTGCAAGTGAGGATAGGTCTTCAACAAGTCTTCAAAGTCTTAAATGATCTTCAATGTACCTAAATATACAAACAGACAAGGAGAGAAAGATAAAATGTTGATTGTTAGGGCATGGGGGTTTGCCTTGGTCAAACCCCTTTCAGGTAACTAAACTGAAATGAATATAAAATGTAATGAAGCATGAACATGAAATAATGGAGTTAATATCTTTCCATGATGATTGTTATTGAGTTGTTGCAGAAATCAACCCTTGAATGCTTTAGAAAGGATGTCTTGTTGACTTGGAATGCTCAAACCCTAGCTTTCTTAAGAATAATGATGAATAGAAGGAGAGGAATAGAATTGTGGTGAAAAGGATGAGAAAAAATGAGAAGTAAGGGGAAACCACTTTATTTATACATGTTCCCTAATTTCCCATAAAAAACACATCACAAGTTGACCTTAGGGTTTAGGAGACAAAATCCTGCCAAAAATTTGATTTAATTTTTATTTTTATTCCACATGGGACTAAGTCTCCCAAGGTGGTGACCTAGTCCACCTAGGAATGTTTTGATTGGTTTTTAGGGATTAAGATGTGATTAATAATGTTTTTTAGGATTGTCTTCTAAAACACACTAACGTTGAACCTATAAGTGCATTAAGGGGTCATTATATCATAAGAAAGGGTTGATTTAGTGATGACAAGCCTAGAAAAGTGCAAGGGTTAGTTACAACACCTTAAAAAACTTTTGACTAAGGCTTGGAAAGGGGTTATTTATGTGAATTATGGTGAAAGGTTCCTAGAAAAGTGAGGAAATGTGTTACAAAACTTCACAACATCTTAGAATCTAGGTAAAATAGGCCAAAAACCACAAGAAAGGGCCCAAATGAGTGAAAAGTGTCAAAGGCTACACTTTTTGTTGACAAATTTAGCCCCCACTTTAGTGAGAGGGTGAAATTTCTTCAAACTCACACTAAAGTATCCAAGTGATGTCAAGACGGATGGTGAAGAATGAGAAAGATGAAGGAGGTGGTCAAGCCCCCATGATTCAAGATTCTAAGTCAAGTTGAAATTAGTGCTAGAAGACACATTCAAGGGTTAATGATTTGTAGCAAATCAAGATACATGACCATGCAATGACAAGAACTAGAAGAGAAGAGAAGAGGAAAAGGGTTGGATCAAGCTTCGACCATTTGTCCAACTGCTTGTGGATCAGATCTAGGTTGTTTGTCCAAAAAAGAAGATGTGTACTAACTCTGGGGTGATGAAAATTTTGGTTGTCTGCCAGGTGAGAAGGCCCAAAAGGGTGAGAAACATACACATGGTTGGCACACACTCTCACACACACAAAGGTGGCTATGGGAAAATTCATGCCACTGGTTGGGTTTCCCACTCAAACCATACCAAATTTATACCTTTTGATAGATTTAATAAGGCGCCACAAAAGAAAGTGACATTTGTAAAAAAATGGTGTGAGGAATGTTCAAAGGGATTTTTCTTAGTTCATGCAATATATCATCTTAAGGAACATCATGTGTAATGTCTCCAAGAAAGAAAAAGTGCAAATGGTCTCATCTCGATTGTAAGAGAGGACAAGTGAAATGTCTCATTGTGGGCAACATTGTACCTAATGTTTTCAAGAGGGAATTATAAGAAAAATAAAATCACACAATGAGATGTGATTGTTGATCTATGCCCCCACTTTAAAGCGGTTGCTAACACCATTACTATGAGAAATTTATTTAAAGTAGAAGAAGAAGGAAGACGTGAGAGCTTGTTTAGAAAGACCTATGCCAAGTCATATGTTTTCAATAAGCTATGTCATGAAGAGGGGTGTATGTCACATGCAAGTGAACTTAAGACATGTCGTCCACATCCTAAGCTTTCTCTTATATGTTCATGAAAGGTTAACAATTAGTCAAAAGAGACTCAAAAGAGACAATGACGAGTGACATACAAGGGGAAAAGGCTAACTAACCCCTTGCCCCCACTTAGTGCAGGACAAGAGTGAGCTGAAAGGATTGATGAGATGCAAGGTAGAGTGAAAATCAGTATTGATTAGAGGAATGATGTGCCCCCACATAAGGGAGAGTACCAAATTCCTTAAGATGCTAGATTTTTCTACTCAATTCCTTACACTCATTAGTAGAATGACCATGAACTCAGTGGTAAGCACAAAAGGAATGTTTGTTGCAACATTTCTTTTGATTTCTTGGAGGAGTCTCAACAAGATGCCCTATTGATCAAGGGGAGAAGGTGCTCCTTTGGTTTGTAACAAAGATGTGTCTTACTTAGTATAGGATGTCATACCTACGCAAGGCTCTATTGATTGTGAGATTTTGTACACTCCTTTGGAAGAGTGTAAAATACAAATCAATAGAGGGTTGCGAGATGACATTGACATTAAGCGAAGAGTCCTTTGTTGGTTTCAAAGGATCACTTTATAAGGTTGGGTTAGAAGGGTGATTTTGGATGGTGTTGATGTGAGGTGAAGGCTTGATGATTTCGATTAAAGGAAAATAACCAAGACCATGATGTGTTGTTTGTGTGTTAGGCTCAATAGGGGTGTGGATACCTTGTTTGTTAGCACCACATCCTTTTCCACTATAGCCAAGTTGTTTCATCAGATCATAACATTTTCCATAAATATTTTTCATTGCTTTTGGATTGGGTGTTTGTTCATTGTTGGCTTTGTTGTCTAAAGTAGTTGAGGTGGATTCTTTCAAAGGATCTATTGAGTCTTATGTTGACAAGACTGCATTTCCCTTTTTAGAGTATGTGTGTATGATCTTGGATTCTCCTAGAAAAGGAGGTGTGAAGTATATGGAACCCCAATCATCATCTAAGGGTGTTGGTTGTACACATTCTGCTTGGGTGGTTGGTGTTAAGGTGGTGAAGTGATTCTCTTTGAATTTCTCAATGTTTAAGCAACTATTAGGTTCAAGGTCAGCTTCAAGTGTGTACACTTTGTTGTTGTAAATGTAATTCATCTTACGATGAAGAGTGGAAGGCACTCCATTCATTGCATGAATCCACGACCTACCTAAGAGAAGGTTATATTAAAGTTTATGAGGCATAACATGGATTTTTTTTTCCAATGTGGCCATTCTAACTATAAGAGGTATAGTGATCACACCGAGAGGTTGCTTAGTGATGTTGTCAAATCCTCAAATAGATAGAGAATTAGGTTTGATAGTTGATCTATCTATGTCAAGCCTATCCAAAAGGCACACACTACACACATTAAGGGCAAAGCCAGTATCTACAAGATTTCATTTGATCCCTTTTATTTCGTATTGAGAGATTATTATGAAAGCTTCATTTTGGGTATGTGCAAGATCATGATGGGCCAAAAAGTGGCGATATGTAGCTGATATGATGACCCATGTGGCTGACGACTTTTTTTTTACCAAAAATTGTTGAAACAAAAAGGGTTTTTAAAGGAGATTCTCAGCTTTCCACCAATATAAATTATTGTTTACTTTGAATTTAATAAATTATTATTATTCATTTTCTATTTGAACTATGACTAAAGTCCTTATTGAAAAACATCTATATCTTTCAAACGGTATCACATTTTTTGAATCTGAAACATGTGTCACATTCTATGATTTGCATACTATAGGATTAAAAAAAAGAAAAATTGAATTTCATGAAGTTTTGACCAAGTTAAGGTGGTCAGACATATGAGTTTTTATAATTTTAAAAATTTGTACTAAAAAAATCATAATTAATTATTTACTTGGAAAAAAATTACAAAAAAATCTGCATCACATCAGGACATGAGTCCTCTACTTATATCTAGAATATTATAAAAAAATATTATCATTTTATTGTGCTTAGGGTGGTCAGATAGACATCTACTTTTTTTTCCCTCAAATTTAAGTACTACTGCATTGAAATTTCAAATTTTCACCAAATAGTTTTTTTTTTTTTTAAATAAACCTAGTAGTTTAGAAACTACATTCAATTTGCTACATAATTTATTGTTACATATTTATGAAATAATATAGATAACTTATTCAAATTTTTATGTCAAGTCGCCTAACTCTGATTTTCTAAATTTTCATTGCCACTTAAGGGCTTGGTTTTTCCATTATGATATTGCACATACCCTTTTATTTTTGTACTTATGAAGAAGGAAGCTCACTTTGGTGAAAAACAATATCAACATTAATTCTGTGAATAATAGATGCTATGTCATTTGGTTGTGTATTATAAGGGATAGGAACTTGTTGTAGGGAATTTTCCATCATGTTGTGATAGTGAGGGGAGGCTTGAATAAGATCCCATAATGAGATCTTAGCAGGAGTATTCTTAAGTTGGTCAACAAGGTCATACTCCTTAAAAAGTTAATGTAAGTGAGGGGCAGCAAATAATATTGGATTAGGTAAAGCTAAGGGTATTGAGGTTGGTTGTTGTTGGTGCAAATTTTTTCTTGTGTAATGTATATGAGCAATGGTATTATCACTCAATTGTTGCAACACATTATTCTAAGGTGGGTAGAGGATGAAGTTAGGTTTTTTTGCAGTTGAAGATTTGGTTGAAGGTGGGTAAAGGATTAGTTGATATTGAATAATATTAACATCCTTGAGCAAGGGAGAGGCCAAGGTTGTCTCCCCATTTTCTTCTAAGGATGTAATATTATTACTGTCAATGTTAGCTTTATCTTGAATTATGATATCCTCCCTAGGAGGAAGGGTTTTAGGAGAACTACAAACTAGCTGCTCTTGCAATCAAAGGTTGGTTCTTCTAAAATGGCTTCATCACAAGGAGGGGAATGGTCAATGGTTAAATTTTTATGCATAGGAAGGGTTGCTCTAGGTGAAGGGGGGCAGCTAATATTTTCATGACCTTCACTAATTGTTTTTTCTAACAACAAAGTATCTTCTTCACAACTAGGAGAAGTACTGGGAGAAGAACAAATGTTATTGTCATGATTAGTTATGTTTGTGTTGTCTTGGTAATTAATGTCTTGTCTACTAATAGAAGTAAGAGGAGAGAAACAAATAGGATTATCATAACTCTCATTGATTGGTTCCTCCACCAAAATATCTTTGTCATCAATAGGAGATATATTAGGAGAGGAACAAATATGATCATTAGGAATGTCCAAAGTTGTCTTCTTTCACTAAAACACTCTCATAGGGAGGGGATAGGAAATTTTTCTTAGCATGTTTAGATTTGTAACCTAATAGCATTTTTTGAAGAAAAATAAAAAGCATATGTAGCCATTTCATGCAATGTTTCAGCAATATAAACAATGTATATGCAAAAATACAAAACATTTTTATCCAATATATGTTAAGCTTTAAGAATGTAAATAATGTACATGCAAAAATAAAAAGTACTTTTAACAAACTTAACCAAAGTTGTATCAATAGAAATAATGTATATGAAAAAGTGAAAAGTTCTTTTATTAATGAGATGCAAAATTTGAGAAATGTAATCATTTTCAGATCTAAGGATGAAATGATTTTAAGAATGACCATCCTAAAATGATGTTTTTGAGCTAGATGCATAAAACTAACATTCCCAAAAATTTCCAATCTTATAGTATATGGCACTAGGAGCCTAAGAAAGCACAAAAATGAGGTTTCGGGTGTTGTGATAGACAGTGAAAAATCTAGAAAGGGACTAAGTCGCCCAAAATGGTGAATTAGTCCTAGTTAGGTTTTTTTTTCAAAATTTTTAGAAATTTGCAACTATTTTCGATGGTTATGATGTTGGATGACCAGAAGAAGAAAGGTAGGTGCAGATTGTGGATGAATGAAAAGGATGTTAGATGCAATAATTTAAAGTATACACACTTTCATGCATGAAAACATGTGAAACCCTATAATTCAACTTAGATAATGCAAAATGCAAGGAAATGCAAACGTATGCTAAAAATAGACTCCAAAGTAGAAAAGAAGGGTGTAGGAATGTTGGGTTCACCAAAATGAACCGCCAAAAATAAAGAGAGGAAAGGAGGGTTCCCCAATGGGTTTCTAGGGTTTTTCACCTAGAAGCTAGTGAGAAATGGGCTCTCTTTCACACCTTTTCATTTTAGGGTTCATTCAAAGGTTGGGGGTAGATGTGTGATGTGTGTGGTTAAAATGTGATGATCTAAGTGTAGGAAACTGAAAGGAAATCATGTATGTAAACTATTGAAATACAAAGTGCTGGAAAAAATTTGATGTTATGCAAACATGTACAAGATGACCTAAGAAACATAAACAAACTATTACAAAAATGAATAAGATTGAAGAGGTGTACTTGGATACTAAAGAGGGAGTAAATGAGGTCTAGAATGCTAATGAAAATGTTGTAGAAGCCAGCTGGGACACTTGTGCCAATTTGGGTGACTTAGTCCCAGATCTAGGAAAATTGGTTTGAAGCCTATTTCTACCAAATGGGTGTTTGAATATGCAAAAACCACTTAAAAGCAGGTTCAGAGGGACTAGGTTTCCATTTTTGGTGAATTTTTCCACTTCTAGATTTCTAAAAATTCAGAAGGGTAAACGAAAGCCCTTAGTCTGCACTTTGATTCTTCGTAGGTGTTTGCTTTTGTAGACAAGTAAAATATACATGCACCTAATCCTGATTATTAACAACATTTCCTCTTAAATCATACTCTTAGCATTTCATCATATTTTGCCTCTTAATGTACAGAATCATTATTCATTTAATTAAGTCTTCCTCCTCCAATGATTAAATTAATCAATTCATTTAATTAACCTTACATCTCTATTTAATTAAATAAATCATTTTATTTGATTAAAATCTCTAAAGTCCTCTTATTAAATTAAACAAATTAAACCTTATTTGATTTAATCTAGCATATTCCTCCTTAGTTAAATAAATCAAATCATTTATTTAATTAATCATTTCCTCTCAATCTTGATTTAAATTAATTCATCTATTCGAGCCAAAACTCTCAAATCATCTAATTCTTCATTAAATTAATCAAAACCTTGATTAAGTTAATCCCTGTCACTAAAATCCTCTAGAGAATGCAACTTGCACAATAAATCAATTATCTTTGATTTATTTAATTCTCTATTTTCCCTCACATGGCATCAAAAGGGAATATTCCCTCAATTTGAATTCAAAAAGGCGAAGTGGACTTGGTCCTTCCAACAAGGCATTTAAAGCCTCTTACATGTAATTCGCCTTGAGCCAAGTGACATTAACTTCATTTTCCTTCCCTCTTCAACAAGTCATTTCACAAATTCAAATTCAAACTAATTGCATTTATTAGCACTTTGGCCAAAATGTGCACAACCATCAACCAATCACATGGTGACATGTGGAATTCAACCATTGGATTGAAGGTTAGTCCCACATTACTCAAATATTGCTTTCTCTTCCAAATTGAAAGCTATAAATGGGAGGCTTCTATCCTCATTTATCATCCAAAATTTCCATGCAAAGTTACTCTCTTCACATTGAGAGCTACTTTTTCCCATTTCACTCAACCATTCATCATTTTCATCAATATCATAGCTAGGTTATGCTCAAATCTCATTAGGAGATTTTTCCATTTCACAATCACTCACATTGCAACTTAGCAATTGGGAAAGGGCCAATTTCAACATTCAATTGGCACCAATTCCCCCATGAGATCTTAATTCTATTTGCTTAATTAGGATTTATATGTTTTTCCATATTGTGTTATTCATTTTCCTAGTTTGAGTTAAATAGATGGATTTAATGGGGAATCTCTCATGCTTGTATGAATTTGACTTAACAATCTAACCTTGTTTGTTGTTCTTGTACATTTGCAGGTTTTGGGATTCACAGCTTCTGAAAATCTGATTTTCGAGCCTAAAAGTGACTTTTAGTGGATTTTTGGACTTTGTAAGTGAGGAGAGGTATTCAAAAAGTCTTCAAAGAATTCAATGATCTTCAATGTACCTAAATCTACAAACACATCAGAAGAGAAAGAGAAAATGTTGATTGTTAGGGCATGGGGGTTTGTCTTGGTCAAACCCCTTTTAGGTAACTAAACCAAAATGAATAGAAAATATAATGAAGAATGAACATGAAATAATGGATTTAGTACCTTGCCTTGATAATTTTTCTTGAGTTGTTGCAACAATAAACCCTTGAATGCTTCAAAAAAGATGTCTTGTTGACTTGGAATGCTCAAACCCTAGCTTGCTTGAGAAGAATGATGAATAGAAGAAGGAGAGGAATAGAATTAGGGTGAAAAAGATGAGAAAAGATGAGAAATGAGGGGAAAGCCCTTTATTTATACATGTTGTGCCCTAATTTGATGAAAATAACACATCATGGGCTGACCTTAGGGTTTAGGAGACAAAATACCATCATAAATTTGATTTAATTTTGATTTTTATGCCACATGGGACTAAGTCGCCCAAGGTGGCGACCTAGTCCACCTAGGAATTTTTTTTTGGTTTTCAGGGGTTAAGATGTGATTAATAATTTTTGACGGGATTGTCTTCCGAAACACACTAAAGTTGGACCTATAAGTGCATTAAGGGGTCATTATATCATAAGAAAGGGTTGATTTAGTGATGGAAAGCCTAGAAAAGTGTGAGGATTAGTTACAACACCTTACAACACTTTTTACTAAGACTTGGAAAGGGGTTATTTAGGTGAATTATGGTGAGAGGGTCCTAGAAAAGTGAGGAAATATGTTACAACACTTCACAACACCTTTGCAAGACACCTTAGAATCTAGGTAAAATAGGCCAAAAACCATGAGAAAGGGCCCAAATGAGTGAAAAGTGTCAAAGGCTAAACTTTTTGACGACACGCTATTAACAAAAGAAAATGGAAAGTAATAACTAAGTCTCACAAACAAAAACTCAAGGCATGTAAGTATTATTAAAGATCATAAGGGCATTGGATTATTAGAGATAAAGAGACCATGAATCAACCTTCCCAACAAAAAAATTCATAGATATTCATCCTATTTTAAAAGGTGAATTTGAACCCAATAATTAGAAGAATGCAACTTTAAAAATAAAAATTGCTTGCTTACAATAGTCAATAAACAACTTTAAGAGACAAGCACGACAGAAAAAGAACCATCTGAAAGTTCAATATTTCCTTTTCCCCAACCATATCTAAAAAGTTGCAAATAAAACAATCTAGGTTCTCATGAATAGAGATGATATGAATTTGGTTGTGACTTTTCAAAGGCAAAAGGTTGTGACCCTTCGAATAGGAAAGACTACAAAAATTTTATAAAAAAGAGTAGTGGCCATGCCTAGTGTAGATGTTCCAATGTAGACATTTTGGTGCTAATTTTTTGGATCCATGAAGAACAAAAAAAAAGTAGCCTACTTTGCAACTTTACACTACATGCAACTGGCCCATTTTCCATCAACTAAAATTTGTTCACCACAGGAAAATGACTTGGATCTATCAAAAATTGAGAGAGGTTGTTTTAGAGGGGCCCTACATGATCTCATAGCTTGAGACAAAATGTTTCCAAGTGCCATGGTTTTCAAGTAATGGCTCGTTGAATTTTTCTGCCATTTAGCACTTTGGTCTCTTAAGAGAGTTCATCAATAGAATGTGACTCAAACTATTTTGGCATGTTTGTGTGTGAAATAATAAATTTCCTAGCATAAAACCACCCATACAAACATGTTGAAACAATTAGTTTCACCATACGATCAATAGAATGAAAGCTACACCACTTTCCAACTTTATAGTACATGTAACTGACCCATTTTCGATTAGCTGAAATATGTTCACCCCAAGAAAATGACTTGGAACTATATAAAATAGAGAGAGTTTATTTTAGAGGGAACCTATATGATCCCATATCCCTAGAAAAAATGTTTCTAAGTGCAATGGTTTATGAGTAATCGCTCATCAAATTTTTCTACGCTTTTGCACTTTGGTCTCTTAAGAGACTTCACCAATAGAATGTGGCTTAGACTATTTCAGCATGTTTGGGTGCAAAATAAGAAATTTCCTAGCATAAACCCACCCATAAGGATATTTTGGAACATTAATTTTGGTCGTATGATGAACATAATGAAAGTTACACCACTTTCAAACTTTACACTACATGTAACTGATCCACCCATTTTCTATCAACTGAAATCTATTTGCCATGGGAAAATGACTTGGAGCTATAAAAAACTAAGAGAGGCTATTATAGAGGTTCCTACATGATCTTTTATCCTTATATGAAATGTTTCCAAGTGCCACGGTTTCTGAGTAATCACTTGTCGAAGTTTGTTGCCCTTTTGCACATTGGTCTCTTAAGAGGCTTCACCAGTAGAATGTGGCTCATACTGTTTCAACATGTTTGGGTGTGAAAGAGGACCTTTCCTAGCATAAACCCACCCATATGAACATTTTGGAACAATCATTTTGGTCATATGATGAATAGAATGAAAGTTATTCCACTTTCCAACTTTACACTACATGCAATTGACCCGTTTTCCATCAACTAAAATTTCTTCACCCCAAGCAAATGACTTGGACCTATCAAAAAATAAGAGAGGTTATTGTAGAGGGGCCTTATATTATCTAGTATCCTTAGAAAAAATGTTTTCCAATGCCACAGTTTCTAAGTAATCTCTTGTTGAAGTTTATTTCCCTTTTTCACTTTGGTCTCTTAAGAGACTTCATTGATAGAATGTGGCTCAGATTGTTTCGGCATGTTTAGATATGAAAGAGTTACTTTCCTAGCATAAGCCCACCCATATGGATGTGTTGGAATGGTTGGTCTAGTCATATGGAAAAAAAAACAAAAGTTACACCATTTTCCAACTTTACATTACATGCAACTGACCCATTTTCCATCAACTAAAATTTGTTCACCACAGGAAAACAACTTGAAGCTATCAAAAACAAAGTGAGGTTATTGTAGAGGGGCCCTATATGATCATGTATCCTCAAATGGAATTTTTTCCAGTGCCATGGTTTTTAAGTAATTGTAACTAAGGGAATTTTCATAGGGCTAGCAATATCACATGCAAAACATGAAAACCCAAAACAACAATGAAGTGCAAGGGAATAAATAAAACAATCTCACCAGATGGCTTCATCCTCCATGACTGACCTCCATTATACCTTCTCAACTTGCTGAAATATGTAGTTTCCCTCAGATTTATGATGAGCAAGCCAATGAAAATGACAAGCCCTAAGCAAATGTTGAAGGATTTTGAATGACTATATGCTATACTATGCCCTACTGCAACTAGTAAGCATCTAAAAATGTCTAAACTATGTCAAATAAAATCTAAATATGCCTATGAAAAATGAAGAAACATGCAAGAGTATGAAAGTGCAATAAAATGAGACTGCAAGGTGTGAGGTTGCAAGATATGCCAAATGAGACCAAAATTGCCATTTTATAGAAAATGCAATTTCGTGTGATTGGCCAAGATTAAAAGTCAACAAGTGCCCTAAAATCAATGGAGAAGATTCAATATGACAGCCCACAATTAGGGTTAGGGAAACATTAGGTTAGATTCAAAATGAATGGACAAGATTGATTTTTAGAAAATCAAATCAATGGCTGACAATGCATGTGACAAGAGATTTTGGGTACACAAAATGAAGTTGCTGGAGAATCAACTAATAATTTAAAATTATTTGATTCAAGAGGTGATGCTGACTTTTTTAATTAGAAATTAATTTAATTCAAAAGTGGTGGGGTCATGTGACAGTAAATAATTTAATTTAAATTATTTACTAAAAGGGGGAAATTAGAAAGTGGGACTTATTTTAAATAAATAAATTTTATTTAAAATGAGGACAGTAAAAGAGGTGATAAAAGAAATTAAATAATAAAAGGTTATTTAATTTAAGTGGAATTTAAATAATAAATATATTATTTAATTTATAGAAGAATGTGACAAAGGGGACCTTTTAAATTAAATATAATGATTTAATTCAAAATTCAGGAGAGTGGACCAAATAAAATAAATAAAATTTATTTAATTTAGGAGAAGAGAGGCTATTGAATAATTAAATAATTAAACATAATTATTTAATTATAGTGGAAACTGGATAAAATTAAATAAATAAGAATTTATTTAATTTTAGAAAGAAGACTTAATTAGTGACATAATTAAATAAATAAATAAAACTATTTATTTAATAATTTGGAAGACATAATGGACAAAAATAATTAAATAAATTAAGAAATTTATTTAATTGTAAGAAGACATTAGACAATTAGTGACATTTTAAATAAATAATTAAAATTTATATATTTAATAATCATGAAGAATAAATAGATATGAATTGATTAAATAATTATGAATTATTTAATTAATAGTCGAAAGTGAGTCAAGGACATAATTAAAATGTCTTAATTATGCTATAAAGGATTAAAAATAGAGCTTGTAGGCCTAGGTCATTTTTATGTGTTTACATTTGCCCCTCTTTATCATAATGCAGCATGTCGCATTGTGACAAAGAAAATAAGTCAAAAATATGCCCCAGTGCAAAATAGGAAGAGGAAGAATGATGAGGAGATTTGCAGTATGCCCCCTCGAGAGGACATACGGGTTCCAAGAACATGGGTGTACTCTCGAACCTGATGAGAAGACTAGAAGATGATGGGACAAGAAAGTGTTAGTGAAAAGATATGGATGATGATATGGATGTAATGCCTATATGAGATGCACGTTAGTTCCTAGACCAAATCCTTTAACATATTACCATAGGACTTTAATATTTATTGCTCTTAATCATCATTATGCAGATTATTGTAATGGCCAATAAACACCATGATATGACATAACTCAAGGTGTGCAAGGTCGTACCATCACATAAGACAAATAGTCACAGACAAGGATGATCATGAATCATTCTAAAAGAACAATTGCCCTAGTATTTTTGTCAGAACCAACCGCAAGTAGAAAAAGACAAGAAGGACAAAGCATGAAATGTCATTGCTTCTCTAAATCCTATTTCTAGGACATCCTCGAGAAACTAGTAACATAATTGCCAAAAGAACAAAATGAAGCCATTATCATGATACATCGTTGTTTTTCTAAATCCTGTTGTCAGGACATCGCTGAGAAACTAGTAACATGAGTGTCAAAAGACAAGACAACATCATGAGATGCCACTATTTCTCTAAATCCTATTGTCAGGATCTCGTTGAAAAACTAGTAATCATGATGAAAAGGCCAAAGACAAGTGTCAAGTGTTTTCCAGGTGCTTTAAGATCAATTTTTCCAAATGTCGAGCGATATCAAATTCAAGAAGGACACATCCTGAATGACGTTGATATCTAGGAGATCAATTCTCGGAGTTAGGAGAATACATCAAAATGCCAGATGATGATGATGATGCTTAGGAAGGACACATCCAAAAGCGTAAAGAAATGACAAGAGTTGCTCTTCAGAAGGACACATCTGAAGAAGAACCCAAAGTTTTTCTAAGTTAAATTGCCTTGATCGAATTTGATTACATGCCATTGTTGATATGTTGAATTGACTAAAATTGTTGATGAAACAGACTATTGATAGATTTCTTGCTTGGGATTGATGGGATATTTTCTTCATTTGAAGAAAGTTTGGCATGTGTGAAAATTTTGTGCCATGAACCCTAATGGATTGACCTAGTGTGGCCTCAGGGGCTTATCAATTGATGGCCTTCCCTACATCATGCACTCAGAGACCTCGTAGTTAGACATGACCAATGACCTTGTCCAAAGGACATAAGTTTGAATCATGATTTTATTTTGACAAACCTAGAAAGACTGACCTAATGTCTTGGGGATTCAAAGATGAATCTTGCCTACGTAGAAAATGCGCAGAGACAACTAAGTTCAAACTAAGATAAAGATTGACTGACGTGATTGATTGGACTGATGGGACAAGCATTGAATTTTTTTTGAGATTTTTTTGACACTTTTTGAATGATTTTATGTTTTCTTTAGGATATTTTTCAATTTTTAGGTCTTTTTTCAGGACTTTTTCAAAAATTTATGACTTTTTTTAGGACTTTTTCAAAATTTTATGACTTTTTTCAGGAATTTTTATGAATGTCGGATCATGTGCAACACCCAATATAGTTACATTATAAAGGTCTTTCCCCTAGATAGATTAGGGACTACCCAAGTCCAATGATATGGAGAGAGGCAGACACAACAAAAAATACGAGGATATGCAAGGGATGATGTCAACCAAATGCTAACCATGGCCAGAATTGATAGGACGTAGGATGAATGTTGTGAATGTTAGGTTGTTATGATTACGGAAAGTGGATAAGGATCGATTAGAGTAATAGTAGATGGCGAAGCAACGATCGACTATGCATGGCGCCTGTTTGTCAGGTTTTCACCATGGTACCTATCCAAAGCGCCTATTCGCCAGGTTTTCACTATTGGATGAATTCATTTCTTTTTACTATTTTTGCCATTTTAAAATATTTTTTTTGGTGTCGCCAAACGCCTATTTGCTAGGTTCTCATCAAGGGATGATTTTCTTTATTTTTCAATTTTTTTTGTATTTTTAGGTTTTTAGCCAATCTCTCTGATGCTATGTGTAAAAATTTCTCAGATGTAAGTTGTTGATGGGCTATGTCAATTGTTCTCCATTAGGTGTAGCCAACTGATAGGCTCTAGAATCGAATGGGGCAGTAATAATATAAGGACCAAGCCAATTAGCCTCAAAATTGCCAGGCTTTTCACGATCATCCTGATTTCTTGGGTTCTACATGAGGACCAAGTCACCAATTTCAAATTTTCTTACCATCACTTTTTTGTTATAGCTCTGGAAGAGACAATTTTGATATTCCTGCAAGTGATTCAAGGAATTTTGTCATCTTTCTTGTAACATTTCTAGCTCATGTAGGTGAGACTATCTGTACTCTTCATCATCAATCATTCCTTTCAAGGATACTCGAACATAAAGAATTTTGACCTTGATGGGTAATATGGCCTCAGATCCATAGACTAGGGAAAATGGAGTGGCTCCAGTGGGTGTATGAATGCTGGTACGATAGGCCCATAAGGTGGGATTAAGTTGTAGGTGCCCATCTCGGCCAGTGTCATTGACGGTCTTCTTAATAATGTCAAGAATTTTTGTATTTGACACCTCAGCTTGACCGTTACCTTGTGGATAATATGGGGTGGATAAATGGTGTTGGATGTGGAATTTCTCACAAAGTTCATGAATGTCTTGATTTTTGAATGGAATCCCATTATCTATGATGATGGGTTGCAGAACACCATACCGGCAGATGATGTAATTTAGGATAAACTTTGATATTTGCTTATCGGTGATGTAAGTGAGGGGGATGGCTTCAATCCACTTAGTAAAGTACTTAGTGGAAGTGATTATGAATTTGTGGCCATTAGAGGAGGATGGATGGATCTTTCCCATGAGGTCGAGTCCCCATTGTACAAAGGGCCATGGAGAACTGATCGGTCTCAGCTCTTGTGAAGGTGTGTGGATTAGGTCACTGTGCACCTAGAATTTCTGACATGTTCTGACAAACTAAAGAGCATCTTTTTCTAGTGTCCGCCAATAGTATCCAAGTCTGGTGACTTTCCTAGCTAAAGTTGGACCACTTGAATGAGATCCACATATACCCTCATGTACTTCTCATAAATTTGTTTGGGATTCATCAGTGTTGAGACAATTAAAAAGGGTGTTATCAAAGCCACAACGGTATAGGGTGTCACTGACAATGGTGTGTCAGGCGGTTTTTTGTATAAATGACTTTCTCTGGTTATTGGAAAGGTTGGGTGGTAGGGTTTGGGAACTTAGATAATCATAAATGTCTCGGTACCAAGATGAACTGGGACCAACAATCTCGCAAACCATTTCCATATCTGGGATGTCATATGCCGGCATCAATAGTTATCCGACTAAGAACTCAAATTGTGACACATTTTTGGGGATGTACAATAGAGATCCAATAGGGGACATTACATCCACTACCTTGTTCTGTGCCCTTGGAATTTGTTCAAAGGCAATCAATTTGAAATATGTCAGGAAGTTATCCACCATTCTCTTGTAAGGAATCAACTTTTCATCCTTTGTTGCATAATCGTCATTCACTTGGTTGATAACTAACTGAGAATCCCTGAATATGAGCAATGTTTGACTTTTCTATTTTATTGCAATCTTGAGTCCTGTGACCAATGTTTCATATTATGCAATGTTGTTAGTGCATGAGAAGGTGATCCAAAATGGTTTAGGAATGGAATCCCCTTGTGGTGTGATGAACAAAATGCCAACCCCTGAGTTGTGACCAGTATGAGACCCGTCAAAATATAGTTTCCATGGTGACGTATGGTCTACCTGAAAGATAGACTCATCAGGAAAATCAATTACCAGTGGATGAGTGCCTTGGATGGGTGCATCTGCAAGTTGATCCGCTATTACCTATCCTTTTATTGCCTTATTATCAACATATTATGTCATATTCACTCAAAATCATGACCCACTTTGCTAACCAGACTGTTAATGCTAACCGACTTAAAAGATACTTTAATGGATTGATCCTAGCCATGAGGTGTGTTTGGTGATTCAACATGTAATTTATGAGTTTTTGTGCTACAAAGAGAATTACCAGGCATGCACGTTCAATGGTTGTATAGTTCAATTCATATCCTATTAGTGTGCGACTGATATAGTATATGGCTCTTTCTTTTTCCTCATGGTCATTTTGTGCTAACAATGCCCCCAGTGCATTTGTAGTTGTGGAGACATACAAGATCAACGGTTTGCCTTCAATGGGTGGCATCAGGACTAGTGGTGTCAATAGATATTCCTTTTTTTAAAAAAAATTTGTGTGGCATTTGTCCGTCTATACAAAGGGAATACTTTTGCATAACAGATATTGAAATGGTTGACACTTGTCTACCAACTGTGTGATGAAGCATCAGATGGAATATAGTCTGCCCTGAAGTGTTCACAACTCACTAATTCCTTTTGGTGGTGGCATGTCTAGAATTTATTTTACTTTAGCAGGATCAACTTCTATGCCTCTTGGTGAAACTTTGTAGCCCAATATTTTGCCCGGAGTGACCCCAAAGACACATTTTCTTGGGTTCAAAATAACCTTGTACTCTTCTATCCATCTAAAAATTTTGTCCAGGACCCTAAGATGGTCTTTCCATGTCAAGGATTTGGACAAAAGGTCATCCACATAATCCTCTATTAGGATATGCATCATGTTGTGAAATGTTGTTGCCATAGCTCTCTGGTATGTGGCGCCTACATTCTTTAGGCCGAAAGGCATGACATTCGAACAGTATGTTCCCCATGGGCAGGTGAATGCCATTTTGTGCTGATCTTTTGTTGCAATTCGGATTTGGTTATAGTTCAAGAAACCATCCATGAGAGATAGCATCTTATACCCTGCTGTGAGATCAACAATCATGTCTATGTTCGGTAATCAGAAATCATCTTTTGGGCAATCCTTATTCAAGTCTCTAAAATCCGTGCAGATATGGATTTGTCTATTTGGCTTTGTGACAAGAACAATGTTGGATATCCAGTCAGCATAGTCTATTGATTTTATGAATCCAACATCTAGTAACTTCTTTAACTCAGCCTTGACAAGTAGTGCAATCTGTGGATGCATTTTCCATAATTTTTTCTTGACTGGTTTCATATTTGGGATTAACGGAAGATGATGTAATACCAATTCTGGATCTAGGCTTGGCATGTCAGCATATGACCATGCGAAGTTAACCTTCCTTTCTATGAACAATTGTTGGGACTTAGGTTTTTCTTCATCTGTTAATGATGCAGCCAAGAGAACCATTTTGCAATTCTTTGGTATGTTTATGTTAACTTCGATGGTGTCTTCAATTAGCATTGCTGATTTTTCATGTGTTACGGGGAGAAAGTCCAATCCTCCATCCTTAGGTGCCTTAGAGAGGTTTTCACCTTCAGATACATCCTATATTTTTACTATTTTTCTGTCAGAAGGTGCCTTGCGGTTTTCACCTAAAGACATTTCTTTTTATGTCTTATTCTTTTCCTTTTTATGATTGGAGGATTGCATAGTCTCCCCGAAGTAAGCTGCACAATCTAGGTCAATGGTAAATCCTTCTTTGTGATCACCCCATGGTATGCCTTCTCGAAACCCCATGACTTCTGCTATTGCCTCATCATTCTGAATGACGTCCATCACTAGTGGTTCTTGGTGGTCCGAGTTAATCAATTGCAGGTAAACAAGGGAAATCCCATCATTAGTGTCGGTAAAAGTGGGGGAGATGTGGAAAGTGTGCAAATTGAAGCCTCAAGTGTGAAGGCCAAGTTGTCAATTTCAACTCTCTTGTCAGATGCGATGGATGGCCCATATTCAGATTCAGATGAGTCAAATTCATAGTCATAATAGGGCACAAAACTATTGGCATTATGACTAGTGGATGGAATTTCAGAGGCATGGACAGTAGGTTTAGGTGTGTCAAGCTCATGGGTGGGTTTGAGAATGGGGCGGGAGATTTTAGGTGTTTCTGAGGACAATTTATGTTCTTCCGGATTCCAAGGAATGCTTACCCATTCCTTATTTTTGGAGTGTCGGTCAATAGGATCAATATTATATTCTTGTCAGAATCTTTCCTCCAAGGGGAGTTGATCAGGGTCCAAAAATAGTTCATCAATATCATAGTTTCTTAGGGTTTCCTCAGATCCCCATTCCCATTCATTAGATTCAGTTCCGGTAAGGGATTCTTTGCTTGCCTCGACACTTTCTAGAGTCATTACATACTCACTTGATTGGTCATAGGTACATTGATCGTCAGTTCCGAGTTGGTCAAATCCTAGGCCTATGTGTCTTGGTCTTGCAAAAATGATAATAGGTTCCCTCCTTCCATTTTTGGCCTTTCCAAGGCCACTTGTGCTGTTAAAACCTAGTGCCTTGCATATATCATAGCCTTTTCCATAGAGATGCACTAGTAGTGGAGGTAACTCTTCTGGGTCTTTGTAGATCTAGTTAGCTATGTCGATGATGAATTCATTACTCATATCCCCCATAGTGTGAAAACCATTTTTGGTGGAACCTTAAAAGTTATCTTGGGTTTGACTACAAAGCATGGTCTACCATAGACTTTAGGTGGCTTAGGCATTGTAGTGATACAGTAAGTCGTATTCAATTTGAATTCTCCATAGCCAAGGTCCTTGATCTAGAAGTCTTTACTTGGTATGGAGGCCGAGGAAGATGGTGTGGCAGAAGGTGATGGAATGGATGATTTGGTGAGTGGAGATGGGTCAATATATTTGGAAGAGGTGGAAATCGAGGCTTCCTAATTGATGGGTACCTAGTGCTCAGTGATGCTTTATAGATTGGTATAGTATTGAAATGAATTAGGATCTCTTGGGATAGTGATTTCAGTACCATCAAAAGGGAACTTTAGGCATTGGTTGTATGTGGAAGGAATGACCTTTAGGGCATGAATCCAGGGGTGACCAAGTAAGATATCATAATGTATGTCACGATCTAGGACTTGGCATGTTGTATCTATAATAACTAGTCCCACCCGGAGTGGAATTGTGATGACACCTTTAGAAGCATATTCATCATCAAATACCTTGATGACAATGCTCTTGGTTGCATCTACACATGCATCAAAGAAGCCAAGAGCTTTAACCAATTTTAGAGAACATATGTTCAATCTTGCAACACCATCCACTAAGACTCGTCTAATCTTATGTTTGTGGACAAAAACCTCAATATGAAGGGAATCATTATGAGAGGGTTTGGGCAAGGAATAATCACTATCTGAAAAGGTAATGTGATGAGGTGAATTCATATATCCGACCATAGTTTCAAAGTGGTTGACATCCATGTCAGTTGGGATGGAAGAATCTTATAGGACTTTATCCAAGATGTCCCTATGTGTGAGTGAGATGCAGAGCAATTCAAGAATGGATATTTGAGCGAGTGTTTTATTCAATTGCTCAATAAGGTTGAACTCTAGTTTAGGGTTTGACTGTCTGGCAGATGGACCAAGTATGGTAATTTTAGCATGACGTGCAGAGGGACCTGGGATGGTGACCTTGTCTTTACGTGTTGTAACATTGCAGTCCAAGGCCTTTTTAATGGTAATGGTATTGACACATTGTTCTTCATAAGCAGTGTGAATATTATTAATGATGGTGCCACCAAAATAATTGTAGGAAGGACGAACATTATTGTAGGCAGGACAAACGTGATGAGCTTCGTTATTGGTATTCTTCATGCCATATGTGGAGGGTTTAGTAGAACCATGATCCTATAGTGGGTTATTGTGGATTGTGTGATCCACATTAGACGCAAATGGTTGACTGCCTATCTCAATGGTTTGGTTTTCAATAAGGTCTTGTATCAAATTTCACAACTGACGGCAAGCGAGAGTTTTGTGCCCTTTGACATGGTGGAAATCACAAAATGCATTATCGTCCCACCATGATGGCTTGAATTGACCAGGGTCATATGGTTTAGGTTCTTCTAATCTTATGACTCCATTTTGGAGAGGTTTCTTGAAGACAATTTCAATAGGTTCACCCAAGGGGGTGTATGTGCATTTTTGAAATTGTCGTGGTTGATGCAATTGCCTTGGATTAGATTGAGAAGGATTATTTTGAACAACATTGGCAGTTGGTGTTGGTGTAGTCACAAGTACATTTTGATTTTGGACTCCTTTAATGGTGAGTACATGGCCTGTTCATTAAAGGTTTTTACATCGACCACACCATCATTTTGATGTGTTTATTTTTAACCCAGTATTTGTGTTTGTCATTAGAGTTTCTTGGGTTATTGTTTGTGGTGGTGTTGATGGTTTTTCCACCAAATTTTAATTCGCCTTTGGTGATCAAGGATTTTTGAAGTTGAACACCTTTTTCAACAAGGTCAACAAAGGTGGTACAACAGTGGACTTATAAGCCATATCTGAGCGGTCCTAGGAGAGTTTGTACAAACATGGTGACTTTCTCCTTTTTTGATATTTCTACCGGACATCTGCTTGCTAAGTTTCTCCATCTTTGAAAGAATGGGATAAAATTCTCTTCTACATCCTCTTGGGGAAGTCGGCATAAGGAGGCAATGTCAATATCTGTGTCAATGTTATAGACATAATTTTCAACAAACTTGTTTGCCAATTCGTCCCATGTTCTGATTCCTTTAGGAAATAGCAAGAACCATTCCAATGCATGACCTGTGAGGCTTCTAGAAAAAATTATCATGAGATAGGTTTGCTCATATGCAATGTCCATGCAACTAGTGGTGAATTCTCTTATGTGTTAAATGGGGTTTATTTTTCCTTTGTATTTAGGAAAATGAGGTACCACATATCCATGAGAAAAGGGTGGCATATACAAGGTTGTGTCGAATGGAGATGGACACAAGTCATGTGAAATGTAAGACTTTTTGTTGGATTGTTGCAAGGTCTCCACTTGTGTTTGAAGAGCAGCAAGTCAGAGTACGAGTGCTTCCACAATGGGGTTGTTGGTAGCATCACACATGTTGGTGAGAGGTATGGATTGGTTTCCCACTTGTTGTGATGAGATGTGTTGGTTTTGGATGTGTTGTTGGTGAGCAAATTTAGTGTTTTGATTTTGCGGTTGTTGGAAATGAGTGTGTTGATTGGGGGTACGCTGCTATGTATGAACTTGAGTAGCATACATGGGGATTTGAGATCCCGCCATGTTGGATTGAATTTGTGGGCCTTGTTGATTTTGAGTATGTTGATGTCCAAATGGACTAAATTATTGAGTGCCTTGATTTCCTTTCCCGAATAAGAAATTATGGCTATGAGGAATGTTGGTATTAACCTATGAGTAATTAGGTTGGGTGCCTTGAATGATAACTCTTCATCTATTTCTCCCAAGAGGGTTCAATGAGTTAGTTGCCATGGTATTTGAGGAACTAGATGAAGGTCCAAAGAGGTTTGAGGTGGTTGCACCCATTGGTGATCCAAATGTTTGTGAAGGGATAGTGGATGTTTGTTGGGGGATGGATTGTGATGTGGTGTTGAATTGGGTAGATGATCCCCCAATAGATGTTGTGTTGATTTTGGTGGTTGCATTAGTTGTGGTGGCTGCATGACCAAGGGAGGTAGCATTAATGGTGTTAATGACATTTTGTGAAGAGACTCCCATGGAAGGATTGTGTGATTGGTGATCAGGAGATGTTGCTCCTATAGTGTTGAGGTCAAATCATTTTGGTAACCTAGCCCCTTGGTCAAGAAGCATGGCTAAATATATGGCTGAGTCATTTAAGACCAATTCTTCCACAAAAGAGGCCACTTCTATATTTTGGGCAGCAGCTTGTATGTCTTCTTCATAGACTTCCCCATTTTGGTCTCTACAGACAAATTGTTCAAAGGGATTGTGTGGAATGGACATCTCACTAAAAGGATTGATAATAGAATTTCCCATGTAATTAGAAAGAGTGTTCATGTCACTAGGGAATGAATTCATGTCATTGGTGAAATTGAGAAAATTGGTGTCTTGACCAAAAGAATCCATGACTCTTTTCTTTCTTTATAACCTAGTTTCAACCATAAAATATTTTTCTCAACTTTGGGATGATGAGGGAGAATGACCTAAATATGACACTATGTTTTTGGGTGTTTTGGAAATAAGGAATGTTGTGACATGCAAATGAGATTCAAAGGAGACTAAAGGTTTGTGGATGAGACTAAAATGAGGAGACTAATGCTATGCAAACTAAAAGGAGCCTTAGATGCACTCACTATTGGGAAATCTAAGGAGATGACTACTTGACCAAACAAAGTGTTGGCAACACTTCAGGTTTGGAAAATCAATGGACCATAAAAGGATTAAAAGGAGGACAAAGTGAAATTTCCACACTAGACTTTTGAGTGGGAAATAATTCAAAAAAGATTTGACTAAGGACAAAGGGTGATTGGGTCCAATGATAACCTACTTTTGAAGGAAAATTTTGACAATAGATGGTAAGGAATCTACTCCTAAAATCTGTAAAATGAGAGTCTAAGGAGATGGTAGAGTTAACAATGCAACTAGTCAAATGCAAATGGAAACCTATGGTGATCCTAAGAATGCCATCTATAATGTCATAATGAGGGAAGTTGAGCAAATCAATGTCTGTTTTGATAGAAACAAAAAAGGACTTGATGAAATCTACAAAGATTTGTTCCAGTTGGCAAAGTTGTTTTGGATTTTTGCAAGTTTGATGTTTATTTGTTGGAATTGTCTGAAAATAGTTGGAAAACACATGGTGCTATAAAAATGAAAATCAACCACATAGAAATCATTTTACAAAAATCTTATGGCTGCAAGGACAATATTCTTATGGATCCCACTAGTCGCATATCCTTAGCGAATGAATTTAGAATCTTGGCCGCATAGGCTCCCCCTTACAGTGCACTCACTTCTCAAGGAAACCAAGCTTCCAACCTCCATGAAAATCCCATGGCAGATTGATCATTTCTACTAAGAACTGCGTAGGTGTGGGTGCTTTGGCAATGACCATTGTTGCACCAAAGAATAGAAGGTTTTTGGTTTTCTAAAACAAGGGATTTAATTTGGGAACCAGTCCAGAAGGCCACGCGAGAGGCATTATCATCCCAGTTTGTAGAGGTTACGCTCTATAGGTTTTGACGCACCACAAGGGTATTGGGGAGTCAATTGCTGGTTCGCAGGACGTTCTGTAATGCTAAGCTTTCCTTAACATTAAAATTTATATACCAGTTGGGCATCGCTTGGCCTTAGCGCATTCCCAATTTGAGTCACTTTGGGGTGAGTACTATTTCCCACCAAAGCAGGCCCAATTTCTAAGGCTAACAAAAGCAAGCCGAAATATTCATAGTTCAATCAATCTTTGTTTAAAAATAAAGAGAGAACACATGAATATCCTAACTCACACTTGCATGGTGTTCATTTTAAGCCCAAATAAAAATGTGTTGACAAACATATAAAACATGGAGTTCATTTTAACCATTTGTAGTATTTGTCAAAACATGGGGTTCATTTTAATCATTTGTAGTGTGAGCTAACTAAAAGTTCATTTTAACCCAATGCTGTGAATAGATGCAAATTTAATCCAATGAGTTATCATGCAAGATTGTGTTCTTTTTAATCCAATGAATATGCATGCATGTTCATTTTAACTCATGAATGTAAAAAAAAAACCCCAAATTTTTAGTTGTTTGTTTAAGATTTGTGAAATAAAATAAAGAAAACAAATATTAGACTCCTTGCCACAAGCTACAAACAGAAGATCAGTAACCCAAAATCTTTAAACTACCATACAGAAAAAAGTGTTGCCCTAACCCTAATTGACCTAGTGCAAGCCCAATTCCTAGAGTCAATAATAGTTTCTCTTACACCTAGGATAGCACAAGTGCGCAAGGGGAGAGGATAATTCTATTATTGAATCGGGGTGACACAAAAATAGATGGGTCTGGTTTTTTGATCACCTAGTTTACACAAGGTGAGAGCATAATCACCTACCACCTTCAAGCACAATCAAGCAAAGTTATTTAACCCCCTAATTAAGTCTAAGTGAGACAAGAAAAGTTCCTTTTTAAAACACCAATGGAATTATTTTTTGATCTAAAACAAGCACAAATGGTTTTAGAAATAAAATCCTTGGACAATCAAACCTACAAAACCACTTGTTAGTAGTCTAAAAAGATGTCTTGGACCCACAAAAATTTAGAGCATTTTTTTTTTTTGATTCAATTTGTCTTGTGAAGTGTTTATTTTTCCTACACATTCACAAAACCATCAACCAAGCCAAAACCCTAACAAGATAATTGATCACTAATATTAGAGGGTTAGCTAGTCAAAATAAATCTTATTTTTGGAACTGTATTTTATATCAAAAGTAAAAACACAAAAAATAGACCTTTACTGAAATTCGAAGAGCTTTCTAGAAATGTAAAGAAATCTGAAAAATTCACTGTTTTGCATCCAATTTTTTTTTTTAATGAAAAATCATAAAAACATTATTAAAATTTCAAAAACGGTCCAAAAAGTCTGATTTGTTTACTAAAGGTTCTTGACATCATTCCAAATCTGCAAAAAAAAAAATGTGTGAATAGATCTACAACCATTTGTCAGATATAAGCAAATCTTTTTGAAACCCTAATTTTGAAAGATTTGTTTTTTGTCTAATTAGTTTGCAGGAAAATTTAAAACATAAAAAATAGACCCCTATTGAAATTCCGAGATCTTTCCAAAACTGTACAGAAATCCGAAAAATTTGTTCATTTTCTCTCAAAATTGATTTTTCATGACAATAATAAACAAAATTATAAGAAAATAAAAACAGCTCCAAAAAATCTGCTTTTCGGATTGGAAGCTCTTGATATTGTTCCCAACCTACAAAAAATTTTTTGTTAGAAAATATGTAGTCATTTGAGAGATATGGTTGAATCTTTGAAAACTAGGGTTTTTTTCCCAAAATGATGCAAAACTTGCAATAAAATGCTAACAAAACCTGCAACAAAAAAGATTCAACTCCAAAATTCATCAAAACATGTCAGGTTCACCAATATAACTAAGGGAATTTTCCTAGGGTTAGCAATATCACATGCAAAACATGAAAACCTAAAGCAATAATGAAGTGTAAAGGAATAATTGAAACAATCTCACCAGATGGCTTCATCCTTCATGACTGACCTCGATTATACCTTCTCAACTTTCTGAAATATGAAGTTGCCCTCAGATTTATGATGAGCAAGCCAATGGAAATGACAAGCCCTAAGCAAATGTTGAAGGATTTTGAATGACTGTATGCTATACTATGCCCTACTGCAACTAGTAAGCATCTAAAAATGTATAAACTATGTCAAATAAAATCTAAATATGCCTATGACAAATGAAGAAACATGCAAGAGTATGAAAGTGCAATAAAATGAGACTGCAAGATGTGAGGTTGCGAGATATGAAATTGTAAGATCAAAATTTCCATTTTATAGAAAATGCAATTTCATGTGAATGGCCAAGATTAAAAGTCAACAACTGCCCTAAAATCAATGGACAAGATTCAATATGACAACCCATAATTAGGGTTAGGGAAACGTTAGGTTAGATTCAAAATGAATGGACAAGATTGATTTTTAGAAAATCAAATCAATGGTTGACAATGCATGTGACAAGAGATTCTAGGCACACAAAATGAAGTTGTTGGAGAATCAAATAATAATTTAAAATTATTAGATTCAAGAGGTGATGCTGACTTTTTGAATTAAAAATTAATTTAATTCAAAAGTGGTGGGGTCATGTGACACTAAATAATTTAATTTAAATTATTTACTAAAAGGGGGAAATTAGAAAGTGGGACTTATTTTAAATAAAAACAAAATATTTAAAATGACCACAGTAAAAGAGGTGATAAAATAAATTAAATAATAAAAGGTTATTTAATTTAGGTGGAAATTAGATAATAAAGATATTATTTAATTTATAGAAGAATGTGACAAAGGGGACCTTTTAAATTAAATATAATGATTTAACTCAAAATTCAGGAGAGTGGACCAAATTAAATAAATTAAATTTATTTAATTTAGGAGAGGAGAGGCTAATGAATAATTAAATAATTAAACATAATTATTTAATTATAGTGGAAAGTGGACAAGATTAAATAAATAATAACTTATTTAATTTTAGAAAGAAGAGAACTTAATTAGTGACATAATTAAATAAATAAATAAAATTATTTATTTAATAATTTGGAAGACATAATGGACAAAAATAATTAAATAAATTAAGAAATTTATTTAATTGTAAGAAGACATTAGACAATTAGTGACATATTACATAAATAATTAAAATTTATATATTTAATAATCATGAAGAATAAATAGATATGAATTAATTAAATAATTATGAATCATTTAATTAATAGTCGAAAGTGAGTCAAGGACATAATTAAAATGTCTCAATTATGCTAAAAATGAGTAAAAATGGAGCTTGCAGGCCTAAGTCATTTTTTTGTGTCTACAGTAATCACTCATCAAAGTTTTATGCCCTTTTGCACTTTGGTCTCTTAAGAGACTTTATCAGTAGAATGTGGCTCAGATTGTTTCAACATGTTTAGGTGTGAAAGAGGGAATTTCCTAGCATAAACCCATCCATACTGATATGTTGGAACAGTTGGTCTATTCATATGATGAATAGAGAAGAATCTACACATGCACCTTCCTCAACTTCTCGAGAGCAGGAAGAATCTCTTCATTGAATACATTATGTATCTCATTCAATTTGGTCTGCTTCTTTTTCAAGTGTTTTTAGAGCATACTAACCTCCTTTTCTTTGACAAGAAAATCTTCTTCTTGTCTTTTAATTGCTTTTCTAAGTGGTTAATTTTAGTCTTCAATTGTTTTCCTTCAATTTCAACACTTCCAACTATTGCCTTTGCATCTACAACTATTGTTATCATCTTTGGAAGTGTCTTTCTGATTACAAAAATACAAATGATTCTTTTAACAAGTTCTTTATAGAGCTTCTCTACCTTTATAGATAAGACTTTTAGGTGTCCACAACACTAATTCTCCTTTTTTTCACTTACATTTCATATTGCTTCTTCCTTATCATCTACTTCCAGTTGTATTTTCTCCACGAAATTCTTAAGTTCAAGAATCTTTGACTTTATTTATTCATTTATCGATATATCTATATAGATTGGAATGATATGAGGATATTCCCAAAATGGAAAATGTATGAAAAATGTGGTAACATAGAAAAGGAAATGAGTTATTTGAAAAAATTCCTCAAAAAAATGTGGTCTTGTGGTGATGGACATTACCATGAGACCACATTTCTTTGAGGAATTTTTTCAAATAGCTCAATAATTTGTCTATGCTTTTACTTACTATTATGATGTGATAGATTTTTTCTATGCATTCATAGTTTGGTCGAAAGAACATGTTTTAGGATTTTAGTCATAGTAGCAAGGGGACCTTGGAATGGTTTATGACATCTATCAAATTATAAAATGGGGGATTTTCATGAGTGATGGTTATAATTTCCCTAATAGACACATGTGAAATGTGGATGCATAGACAAGGCACATGAAATATTTGAAAAAATGCCTCAATGAGAGATGTAATCATGGCTAATGTGGATGCATTGACTAGGAAGTGAGCATTGTAAGAAAAAATGCCTCAAATAAATGGGGTCTCATGGTGATATATATCACCATGAGACCCCATTTATTTAAGGCATTTTTTCACATCACCATGAGACCCCATTTATTTGAGGAAATTTTCTTACAACGCTCACTACCTTGTCAATGCATCCACATTGACATGGTATTGAGCTCGCTACCTTGCCAATTCTACCACATTGACAAGGTACTGAGCTATTTGAAAAAATGCCTCAAAGAAATGGATTCTCATGGTGATATACATCACCATGCGACCCCATTTCTTTGAGGAATTCTTTCAAACATCTCACTACCTTGTCAATTCCACCACATTGACAAGGTAGTGAGCTCACTACCTTATCAATGCCACCACATTGATAAGGTAGTGATCTCCCTACCCTACCAATGCCACCACATTGACAAGGTAGTGATATGTTTGAATGAATTCCTCAAATAAATAGGGTCTCAAGGTGATATACATCACCATGACACCCTATTTATTTGAGGCATAATTTCAAACAACTCACTACCTTGTCATTTCTACCTTGTGGTGGAACCCCTAAAATTTTCCTAGTTCCACTACTTTTTGTAACTAAACACTAATAGTCATTTCCCTAGGGTTTAGATTTTACAATTTATTCATGTACACACCCTTGTTTGGTCTCTAGGCTTCTATTTTTTAGTTGAGCGGTTGTATTTGTTTCCCGATCTTTTCTTAATCCTTCATGGCCTTAAGTCTCGTGGTTTCACCAACCCCTTCATTTTCTTCTCGTCGTGACTAGGTGGTCCCTCTTAAAACAACCTTTGGTGCACATGCTATAAGTGCTTCTTAAGTCAAGTTTTGAGTTGTGCATCGTCCATCACTTGTTGGCTTTCAAATTTCCTAGTGTAGCCCGCGATGAGCGATTCCCTTACTTTTCCTTTTGTTTGACCACCTATAGACCCTCGCATGTTCATTTGTATTCGTGGGAAGGTAAAATCTAATGAGTGATGTGGTAAAATTTTTGACCCATCGCTACATCTCTAACTATTGTCAGTTGTCTTGTGTAGTTTTAAGTGGAACCCATGATCGTTGATGCCTAGGTCATGTTCCATTGCTAAGGCATAATGCTTCACTAGTTGCCATCGGTCTACAGAGGGAAAATGCATGATGCACGATGAATTATGTGTGTGGTGCCCAAGGATTTATTTGGAAACACATCGCTAACTCCCCAACTATCACTTGTTATCCTTTGCAGTTTCAAGTCGAACCCATGACCGCCGATGGGTTGAGTTCCTCCCCATTGCGCAGGCTTGGTTTGTCATGGGTTAGGATGGTTTGGGTGGATGTCAAATCATGATGGATGATGCGGGAATTTGTTTATGGTTCAGATCCTTCTACGCCTGAGATTGAAATTTTACATCTCATCGTTGGCCTTGATGCTATTGCCTAATGAGACTCTTGTGGGAAGGATGAACTAGCCATGAGTGATGTATTTCTGTTTGTGGCTCAGATTTACACGTGATTGTTTGGATTGATGGTGCATGTGTCAAAGATGATGGAGTTAGGATGTTCTCAAATACGTGGCAGTTTTAAAACACCTCTTCGTTGTTTCTAAATATGGCTAATAAAGAAAGTGGTGATCCTTAATGATCCTCATTGATCAAGTTTTAATCAATGATAATGAATGGTTGAGATGCAGCATGCAAGTGATTGATTTTTTCAATCACACGAGTGAACCAGGATGGCCATTAATTGTAGCATTCCTTGAGTTCATATATTTAATGAAGATTTTCTTGCAGATTGTTTACTCATCTGCTTCTATCAATGTCTTTGGCTAATTCTCACAGGTGTTGGGGTAGTAAGTTTTTCTGCTTGGTAAATTCTCGCCAAGGTAGTGTACTGGCGTAGTAATGCATGTGTTGTTTCTATTGTGTTTTGGTGACCATTTCTGTATCTGGTGCTGGTGTAGCTCGCATTGCCTGCACAAATGTGTTTTTTGGGGGCTATAGCTAGTACTTTTCTCACATATCTAGCATGGGGTTCATATTGCATACAAGATGAGCCAACCAAGTTCTTCTTCTATTCTAGTGCATAGGTCACAATATTTGAGCTTGCAAGAGCCATTGGTTTATTAGCCTGAAGTGAAACTTATAGTGGTAGAATCACCAACTATCCCAAAGGATAAGAGGAGTTCTCGTAAGAGGGTTGGGGGAACTGCTGTCAAAAGTTCCTACAATCTCTGAGCAAGGACCTCTTCAGAAGAATTGGTCAAGTTTAAAGGGTAAGGGTTTGAGGTGTTTGTGAAAGAATTAATGAGAATGGATGCAAATCCTAGGGTTTTTTTGGAGAAACCCAGCTCCATTGTCATAATTAGTGAAAGCTCTTCGGAGGAGGCTGAAGGAGTTGGCCTTGGTGTTGGCCATTACCCTATTTCTTTGGTGTTGTATACCGACTCAAATGATGAGGTGGTGGTTGCAACTCCACTCTCTATGAAGAGGCCCAGTAAGGGTTTTCATTCAATAGATGACAAGGATGGATGACACCCATGTGTATTTCCTGGTGGTACTTGGTTCCAGGTGTGGTGATGTGTATTTTTGACATGGCTAGTTGAAAGGTTTTTGGCTACTAATATTGACGGTGACCTCCCATTTTTTGGTGATGTGTGGATTACGATGGTGATGCATTTTGGAAGGCTTGCATGGCACCTCCGACTAATGGTTTGGTGCTTCTTTTTTCCTTTTGCCTTTTTCTTTCCCGTGATGTGTAAATGAAAATATAACAGTTCAGGAATGAAACCCCACGAGGTGAAATGACTTCTAAATTATCAAAAAATGTAACTATAATGAGCCCTTTGCTTGTCGCTCCCTTGGCCTATAAAAGGGATTTCAAATCTCATTATAGAGGGTCATCGATTTTGGGTTCAGAAATGGCTTAGGTAAAATGCAGAACATTAAAGCAATACATAATGTATATAGGACATGCTAGGGTATTGTCTGGGGTCTAATTTTTTTATATGATACTCTTAAATATTTTTACATGGATTGTCGATATTGAAACAAATTTTTAAAACTAAAGCATATACTCTCATGTAAGCAATTATTACAATATTATAAATGGAAAATAAAGTGTCTTTTCATTTGTCTTTCAATGGTTACTTGAATGTATGATTTTGTTCTTGTTTTGGCCTAAGGGGTTAATTAAAATACTTGAAGGGAATTGTAGGTTTCTAAGCAATTTCTCAGGATTCTAATAAGAAGTTGTGTTTTAGGAACTAAGATTTTTCATAGTGTAAGGCATTATGAGAATAAGCCACTAATTTCATGGTTAGCTTATTTGTGCATTACTGACTATCATGTGCTTGACTTCATTCTCAATTGATGAGGCACTGGTCTATTCTCTGTAAATTCCTGTAAATCTAATAAAGCACCCAAAGTACCTAGTCATGGATTCATAATGATGGCAACATTAAATCAAATTTTATCAATTTGGAGGTGGAAGCTCGAAACAATACAGTGTTCCTAGAAAATGAATGATTATTTGTGAATGTTGGCCATACTTTTACTAATTGGTATTTATTTGCATAAGAAGGGAACCTATATGTGTATAATTGTCTACCATTATAATAAAATTCTTGTGAAATCATTTGGAAAATACCCTCCCTGGTCACAGAGAGCCTAAAGTGCAAGGGTCAAAGGCTCAAAACCCTTTACCCATCAAGTTGGCCTTTCATCTATAGGATTCTTAATGATGAAGGTTGGCTACCTCTAGAGTCTCATTGAGGTGTATTGGAAAAAACACCAACAAAAATGGTGATTCTATTAGGGAAAAAATTCCATTCTCTAAATCATAGAGTCAAATGGTGTGAATAGTGTGGACACTTTGTTCATACTTTGAAGAATTATTGAAACTGGTCAAAGATTGGGCTGTAACAGAACTCAAAGGATCTAAAAGTGACTCCATTGAGGATTTAGACCCAGAACGTGCTGATTTGATAAGAAACTTCATTTCATTTGAAGTTTATTTCCTATGAATTAGAGGTGGTGACTCTGACTAAAGAACCTGACAAAGGATGTACTAAAGCTCCAAATCCGTGTGCTCAAAGAAAAAGCTAGGTGAATGTTGCAGGAAGGCTAGGTATTTTCACGTTATTTTATAAACAGACTATGAGAATTCTTTTGTTTTAATGTGTAAATGATTCCCAATTAAGCGAAATAGCACCAGTTAAGGGAAGAGTAGTTGAACTTTGCATGTTCCCAGATGAATACTATGGAATTATATGTTATTATAGAAGGAACATGTAAATCGTGATCTTAATAAAATAATACATAGAACTTATCATGAAAGAGGCTTGAGATTTTATTTTGTAGAAGGAAATTGAACATCCTTTGTGAAATATTTGACAAAGCTTGCAAATATACAACAAGATGTCTTGTCAAACCATGTTTTCTAATAGAAATTTAAGTAATGGCCCCCCCCTGTCACATTAGGGAGGTTTTAATAGTGAAAGGTACAATTCCTTGGATTTTAGTGGCATTTTTGGCTACCCAAATGTTGTACCATGCAAGATCAAGGATAAGATACCAATATTTAAGGGTGAATAGACTGAATCAACAAGTCAACATCTACAGGATTTTATCGATGTGATGGGAGATTATGAGATAATCTTTGAAGATGTAGTTATGAAGTTGTTTGTTTAATACCTAAAAGGAGATGCTAGAGAGTGGCTGTCTTGTTTGCCTGCATCCTTAGTACACTCATGGAGAAAGTTCAAACTGGTATTCATGGAACAATTTGGAGAAAGGATTGATCTAGTCTTGGTCAACCAGAAATTCATGGACATGGAAAAAGATGAGAATGAGCTGGTTCCCTCTTTTAATATTAGGTTTTCAAAGGTAATAAGGGATATCCCAACACATATAAGACCAAATGATGTTGAATGCTTGGTCATGTATTAGGGAGAATTTGATAACAAGATGAGTTACTTGTTGAGAGATAAAGAACCCACAACATTACAACAAGCATATCACATTGCCATAGACATTGAAAATAATTTGAAATACTCAACGATGAAGGGATTCTTTAATATTTGTGATGAGTATCCAGGAATTCCCCATTCTACTATGGTTAATAGATCAACCAATAGAGAATTAAGGTGGGGGAATGAGATCCCTACTGTTCCAAACCCATTAATAACACCACATGAGGATTATGAAGCAACTGAAGTGGAATGTGTACCTGTGTGTAACCAAGTTGACCAAGTAACTACAATTAAGAGGTTGTGTTACCTACAAAGGCATGAAGGGGAGTCCCTTGACCATATTTTCTCTAGATTCACTGATTCCTTGGTTAGTATACCTAAAAAATGCTAGGTCAATTACCCCAATATGCATCAATTTGTTTTGTGAATTGTATTAGTTTGGATTGAGTGCTTTACCAAAAGAGATGAAGCCTCATGCTTTGATCCAAGTCATTGATTGGAAAATGGTTATTGAGGGAGCCCAAGATGAATATACTAGATAGGTGTCACCTCCTAGTGTCAATAACAAGGCTCAGTATCAAGAGGATCAGGATTCTTTACAATTGGGTCAAGATGATGTGTAAGAGCATGAATAGTTGGTTGATGATGTTTGTTCTATAAGTGACATGGATGCTAAGAAATAGCATAAATATGATGAGGTGATGCATGGTTTCTTCCCTTGGGATGTTATGGAAAATGGACTGGAATAGGAGGAGTCTTACTCTGGTTTGACTAGAGACCATGATACACAAACTAGTGGTTCATCTGGTGATGAATTTGATTCAGAACAATGTTCTATTGGTTACAGATCATCTTATGAAGTGGAGATGGAGTCTATGGCCTCAAGTAGGGGATGTGTTGGTGATCTTGATGGGATTCGAGTGATTGAGGATAAAAAAATTTTCTCATGTTATGAGTTTCAGAATGTGGATCAATAATTTTGAGTATAAGTGATGAAGACGATTCTGAGAGGATTCCTTTTTGTTCTTCTGAGAACTATGAGGGTTTTCAAGGCATGAAAGGTTGTAATTCACATACCTGAGAAATAGGGGTGAATGTAAGTAAAATGAGAATATGGAACAACCCCCATATGATGAACCTTCACGAATAAATGATATAATAGGAGATAATCCTTATTGGTGTAGGAATAACCCATTATTTGTTGCAAATTCTAATGATTTCTTGGCAGATGTGCCTTGCAAATATATTGGAAATAACATAAATGAGATGACATAAAGTAAGAGCCAAAATGGTATTAATGATTTTGATTTTGTCCTCATGACTTTAGACCTAGATCAATCAGCTTCCCAATCATCAGAGGGATGTAGTGATGAAAATATTGGTATTGATACTAGTCATGAGTGGAATCAAGTTGGGAGTTTCATTTCCTGTGATGATAATATTACATGCAATACCACTACTAGTGAGGACATTCAAGATGACTCTATAAATTTCTATTGTAATAAGGTAGGATTTGGCATGTATGTACCTACTCTAGCATATGTTGTTGACCAGTATGATTGTGTACTTGATTTTTTTGTAGACTCCCCTAGCTTTTGGATCTTATCACATATTTGTTCCCACCAAATAATGTCAACACTCACCTCAACTATAAAGAAGATGTTATTGAATATGGATCATTTATTTTTGACTTCATAGAGGTTGAGCCCAATGTACAAAAAGGCACATATTAAGGTTTGTAGTGTGATGTCCCAATTCATAACCAAGCGAATTATGAATTTTTTACTTTTCCATCTCAATCAGATGACATTTGGGTCTTTCGAGCTGACAAAGATGAAATTTGTGTACATAATGGGATTGCAGATGCCAATTGGAATGATGTAGAATATACTGGAATGCTTGACTCATAGGTGTGTCCATCAGGACAAGGTTTTTGATAGAGGTAAGAATTGAATGTCCTTTTTGTTTGGTGGCCCGGGGCCACCAAACCATGTTAGAAAAAGAGAAGGAAAGGGCGTACACATAAGCAGTTATGAGGACCTAATTGATTTAGCTATTGGTCTACTTCTACTTGAGATTCTGAGATCTTTCTATGCCTACAAGAGGCATACATCCCTAGTCAAAGACACTGGTGGAACCCCTAAAATTTTCCTGGTTCCACTATTTTTTGTGACTAAACCCTGATAGTCATTGCCCTAGGGTTGAGGTTTTACAAGTTATTCATGTTCGCACCCTTGTTTGGTGTTTGGGCTTCTATTTTTGAGTTGACTAGCTGTATTCATTTCTTGGTCATTTCTTAATCCTTCATGGCCTTGAGTCCCATGGTTTCATCGCCCCCTTCATTTTCTTCCCACTATGACTAGGTGGTCCCTCTTAAAATAACCTTTGGTGCACATGCTCTAAGTGCTTCTTAAGTCAGGTTTTGAGTTGTGTATCAGCCATCGCTTGTTGGATTTAAAATTTCCTTGTGTAGCCCGTGATGAGTGATGCCCTTTTTTTTCCTTTCGATCGACCATGTATAGTCCCTTGCATGTTCATTTGTCTCCGTGGGAAGGTAACATCCAATGAGCTATGTGGTCAAAATTTTGACCCATCACTACATCTCCAACTATCACCAATTGTCTTGTGCAGTTTGCAGCATAACCCATGACCCCCGATGCCTAGGTCGTGTTCCATTGTTGAGGCACAATGCTTTACTGGTTGGCATCGGTCTATGGAGGGACAATGCATGATGCGCGATGAACGATGCCTGTGGCACCCAAGGATTTATGTGGAAATGCATCGTTGACTCCCCAACTATTGCATGTTGTCCTTTGCAGTTTTGGGTGGAACCCGGGACCATCGATGGGTTGAGTTCCTCCCCATCACGTGGGCTTCGTCTATCACAGGCTAGGATGGTTTAGGTGGATGGTGACCTACGATGGGTGATGCGAGTATTTTTTTATGGTTCAGATCCTTCTACAAATGAGATCGATGGTTGACGTCTCATCACTGGCCTTGGTGCTATCGCTTGATGAGACTCTTGTGGGAAGGGTGAACTAGCGATGAGCAATGTATTTTGGTTTATGGTTCATATTTACCTGTGATTGTCTAGATCGATGGTGCACGTTTCAAAGATGATGGAGTTAGGATTCTGTCAAATAAGTGGCATTTTTAAAGAACCTCTTATTTTTTCTAAGTATAGCTAATAAAAAAAGTGGCAATCCTTAATGATCCTCATTGATCGAGTTTTAATCCACGAAAATTGACAACTGAGATGTGGCATGCAAGTGATTGATTTTTTCAGTCATGCAAGCAAACCAAGATGACCATTAATTGCAGCATGCCTTGAGTTCATCTATTTAATGAAGATTGCTCTACAAATTTTTTACTCATCTGCTTCTATTAATGCCTTTGGCTAAGTATCATAGGTGTTGGGCTAGTAAGTTTTGTTGCCTAGTAAATTCTCACCAAGGTGGTGTATTGGCGTAGTATTGCATGTGTTTTTCCTGCTACGTTTTGGTGACCTTTTTTATATCTAGTGTTGGTGTAGCTCGCATTGTCTGTAGATAGGTGTTTTCTAGGGGCTATAGCTGGTATTTTTCACACATATCTAGCACGGGGTTCATATTGAATACAAGATAAGTTGACCAAGTTCTTCTTCTATGCTAGTGTGTAGGTCATGATGTTTAAGCTTGTAGAAGCCGTTGATTTATGAGCCTAAAGTGAAACTTACACTGGTAGAAGGACCAACTATCCCATAGGATAAGAGGATTGCTCGCAAGAGGGTTGGGGGAACTACTATCAGAAGTGCCTACAATCTCCGAGCAAGGACCTCTTCAAAAGAATTGGTCAAGTTTAAAGTGAAAGGTTCTGAGGTGTTTGTGAAAGAATTAATGAGAATGGATGCAGACCCTAGGGTTTGCTCAAAGAAACCTAGCTCCCTGGTCATGATTAGTGATAGCTCTTTGGAGGAGGCTGAAGGAGTTGGCCTTAGTGTTGGGCATTACATTTTTTCTTTGGTGCTGTATATTGGCTCAGATGATGAGGTGGTGGTTGCAACTCCACTCTTTATGAAGAGGCTTGGTGAGGGTGTTCATTCAGTGGATGACAAGGCTAGATGACATCCGTGTGTCTTTCCTGGATGTACTTGGTTCCTGGTGTGGTGATGTGTGTTTCTAATGTGGTTGGTTCAAAGGTTTTTAGTTGCTTGTATTGATGGTGACTTCTCCTATTTTTTGGTGATGTGCGGATTACGATGGTGATTCCTTTTGGAAGGCTTCATGGCACCTCCAAATAATGACTTGACGCTTCTTTTTTTATTTTTCCTTTTTCTCTCTTGGGATGTGTAAATGAAAATATAACGGTTTGGGAATGAGACCCAACGAGGTGAAATTTCTTCAAAATTATAAAAAAATGTAATTGTAATGAGCCTTTTTCTTGTCACCCCCTTGGCTTATAAAAGGGATTCAAGGCTCATTATAGAGGGTTGTCGATTTTGGGTTCAGAAATGGCTTAGGTAAAATGCAAAACATTAAAGAAATACATAATGTATATAGAACATGCTAGGGTATTGTCTTGGGTCTATGTTTTGTATATGACACTCTTAAATAGTTTTGCATGGATTGTTAATATTGAAACAAATCTATAAAACTAAAGCGTATGCTCTCTTGTAAGTGATTATTACAATATTATAAATGGAAAACCAAGTGTATTTTCATTATTCTTTGAATGGTTACTTGAATGTATGAATCTATTCTTGTTTTTTCCTAACAAGTTAATTAAAATACTTGAAGGGAATTGTAGGTTTGTAAGCAATTTCCCATGATTTTGGTAAGAATTTGTGTTTTAGGAACTGGGAGTTTTCATAGTGTAAGGCATTAGGAGAATAAGTTACTAATTTCATGGTTAGCTGATTTATGCATTACCAACTGTCATGTGCTTGACTTCGTTCCCAATTGATGAGGCACTAGTCTATTCTCTATAAATTCCTATAAATATGATGAAGAACCCAAAGTACATAGTCATGGATTCATAATGATGGCAACATTAAATTAAATTTCATCAATTTTGAGGTGTAAGCCCAAAACAATACACTATTCCTAGCAAATGAATGATTATTTGTGAATGTCGACCATACTTTTGTTAAATGGTATTTATTTGCATAAGAAGGGAACCTATCTGTGTAGAATCATTCACCATTATAATAAAATTCTTGTGAACTCAATTTGGAAATACCCTCCCTGATCTCACAAAACCTAAAGTGTAGGGGTCAAAGGCTCAAAAACCTTTAACCGTCAAGTTGGCCTTTCATCTATAGGATTCTTAATGATGAAGGTTGGCTACCTTCTAGAGTCTCCTTGAGGTGTAATGGAAAAAAATTCCAACACCTTGTAGGAAAACTAATAAAAGGACAATATGAGAACAATATAGTCAAAGTTAGAGTTTAGATTTTTATTATAAAATAATGTATTTACACATTACTAAATTTAGGACATTAATTAAAATGGTATAAAATATAAGAGGAAAGGGCACAAACACACATTTTTTAATTGATCAATAAAACTAATTTTTTAAAGGATGTATTGCTAGTGGTTAATCATTGAGTAAAAAAATCATTCTCACAAAGGTATGCCAATATCAATAGGATGAATGATAGAAAGAGGTGATGACTAAAAAATGAATTATTGAAAATTGACTACTTAATCAAGTGGACCAACTTTTATTGATTCAAATAATTAAATCACAACCTATGAATTAATATCAAATTCGTCTATCTATAAGTGGGGTTAGAAGGAATATTGTTTGAAATATTGAATAGAAGGTAGTGAACTGTTTGAAAAAATGCCTCTAAGAAATGGGGTCTCATGGTGATGTACAACACCATGAGATCCCTTTTATTTGAGGAATTTTTTCTTACAACTCTCACTAGCTTGCAATGTGGTAGCATAGACAAGGCGGTGAGCTATTTGAAAAAATGCCTTAAAGAAATGGGGTCTCCTAGTAGACCCCATTTCTTTGAAGCATTTTTTCAAACAACTTACTACCTTGTCTATGATACTGCATTGACAATGTTGTGAGCTTTTCAATGCTCACTACCATGTCTATGATACGCATTGAACCAAAACATATAATCTTCCCAATATTCATATGTAAACTTGGAACCAAAACATATGTATAAATTTGGAACCAAAACATATGTAAAATTGAAATATAGAAACGAAAGGTCTAACTATCAAATAATCTTGATGTGCATACATAGAAATCTTAATACAAATTAATGGGCATACTTACAAATAAATAATAACCAATGTGCATACTTACAAATTAATCCAACAAACCATATTGGTCTACTCTACTCTTTATTGCATAAAGTATTGCATCATGGTCAGAATCACACACCTTCCACAAGGTCTTGTTCAAAGGTCTACCGCCATATTTGATCAAATGAACATTAGATGCCATGACAAGGTTTGAGTCATGAAGAATCTTTTGATGTGTATCAAAGTATTGAAACAACCAAATGACATAGTCTAGGATAGGAGGGTCCGGTGAGAGATTATCCCACCTCGCAACTTAAACAACTAACACTCAAATCTTATATATATACAATGGAAGCTAACAAATAATCAACATAAATATAAGAGATATGCAAGAACACTTGATACAAGAATTACCCTGGGAAAACCCTCAAAGGGAAAAACCCAGCCTTCAAAGTTCACTTCTCATTATATTATGATAAAAAAACACATTACATATGCCACTCAGGCTTTACAGATGCTAGGTCGCAGCCCAAGAATTACAAACAACTCATATAATAACAATCTTCCATCGCTTCTTCCTTTTGCTCCCAGATTTCAGATCTTGTCGGATCAAAACATCTCATCACCGTGCTTCATGATTGTTGTTCTTCACACTTCATCTATACTTTTAGAAGATTAGAAAATTGTTCGTACATATAATTCACACATCTCACACACCTCCTTTCTCTCCCCTCAATCTCCTCAAAACAACACTCATATATATCTACATTTAAGGATAACATCCATTACATGTCAGCCTAAATCCATAAGCAATTATCAAGGAAAACCAACCAAGGTTGTCCCAAATATAGTAGGGACCCAAAAAAACATATATCAAACATGAAACACCTTAAAAAATTATCCTCGAAGATCCATAATATGCTACAATCATCTTGTTGACCAAGAATAGGAAGCTATGAACTCCCAAAAGGAAAATTACCCATTACAAGCACAACAATCAATGTGAACCATCAACATAGATAGATCATGATCTAGAAACATCCAAGAATCACTACTAAAACATACACAACAACTCAGATCACAAGAATCACATCAAATTCCTTTAGGAACACCAACTAAAGCAACGAAACAATTGTCAGAACACAAATACTCATAACTTGATCAAATCTTCATGCGAACCTCTGAAAATTCTACTGAATAATCTAGAAATTCTTGTCAACAAACCCTTTAATCCATGACCTCTCATCCTCAATGTACTGAGCTAGCCATGATACTAAACTTTGTTGCATCACTGACAACCTCTATATCTGAATTTTCTTTGAATCTTCTAGATCCCCCTGCATTAGACTCTTGGGGTTATTTGAAAATTGAGCCTCTTCACTTTGGGATAAGTTATGCTAGAATCAATGTTGTCTCCTTGAATTGGTTTGGCAATCTGTTCATAGGTAATTGCAACTGCCTCATGGTCGACGGTCTGTTCAAGTCCACCTTGCAAAACTACCTCAAGTGTAATTTGGATTCAACGATCTACATGCAAGCCTTGCACTACCTCAATGGTTGGCGGTCAGAGCAAGGCTTCTCCACAAGTTTCCTCAAGATCAATGTCTTCCTCAATCAATTATGAGTTAACAAGTACTTGCAACTTCCTCAAGGTCGGTGGTATGTTCAAGTCCACCCTGCAAAACTACTTCAAATGTAATCTAGATTCGGCAATCTACTTGCAGGCCTTGCACTACCTCACTGGTTGGCGGTCTGAGCAAGCCCACCCTAAAAGTTGCCTCAAGTTCTTCTTTATCTTCTTCAATCAATTAAAATTTAGCATAGTTGCATCCTCAAGAACAATCATATGACTTCCTTGATCCATCAATACCATTTATAAATTTCCTCTGCAACACTTTTTGATCTCTACATTTCGTTTGCACACCTCAAAATATATTTTCTTCTTTGCATATATTGTTCCTACACTATTCTCTACCTCTACAATATAGAATTTCCTTTCCGATTATGCTTCACACTGGTTCACTGCTTGCACAAGTCTCCTTAAGATCGATGCTTCTTCTTTTGGTTCCACTATCCAATCTGATTCCTCCAAAGGTTTCCCTTCCTCTGGATAAACTAATTATGTATCAACAGGTTCTTCTTCAGCTACACAAACTATCTCTACATCCTTGACTACTTCTCTTTCATTAGCTTCTCTGGTATTAGGTTCTTGATGATATTTATTGCTTGATTCTTTCTTCCTCCAAACTTGAAAACAAGTTCCTTCTCTAGTAAATCCTCTTTCACTCCTCTGGTACCATTCATTGGCATAAGTATTATGACTCCTATCACCTCTCCCTCTATAGTTTGAATAAATGACCTTGTTTTGATCTGCATAAGGTCTTATTTCTCTACATCCTGATCCTTCCTTTCCCTCTATACATGAATGCTTCAATTTGTAAAACTTTATGAACTTATGAGCAACACACTTCCATTTTGATCCATTAATCCATCCATAATTCATCTATATACAATCTATTCTAGGATTTCTCCCTCTCATTTTATTCCAACAAATCTTCTCAGAATGATTTATTAATCCACAATACTTACAAGGATATAGATCCCAACACAATTCCTTTTCATGTCCGTGCCTATTACAATGTGAACAATATATACTTCTTCTTCCCTGATTCAAACTATTTGAACTTGTAACAACATCCTTACCTCTATCACATCCAAGGCCTTCACTTCTTTCTCTCCTTACTAGTACAATAGGTTTTTTCATTCCTTATTGATGTTTTCCCAATCCTTTTCCTTTGTATCCCATTCTCTGCATGATTTTGAAACCAATACCATCTCCAACAATTATAGGCTTAGTCTCACTTCATCTTCAATCCTATTTTTTAAATAATTTTCCCCAACATCACATAAATCATTAGTTTCATAAGAAACATCACACACTTCAGGTTTAGATCTCATATTCTCATTCTCCTTCTCTAATCGGTTAGCATGTTCTGTCAATTCATATATTTCCTTCTTCTACAAACTGTTCTCCTTGTTCATCTCTTTCAAACTTTCCTCTAGATCTCTACTCTTCTTATCCAACTCCTTAAACAACATGAATCCTTCTTCAAACTTATGCAGCTTGGCTTCCAATTCTTCATTCCTCCTTCTTTCAATTTCCAATTCTTCTTCAAGAGCATCACACTTGTCTCTTCCTACTTCTTTCATCTTCTCCATCAATTTTAAATTACACTTCTTGAGTTCGCATAATTCTTCCTCCAAAGTATCCCTTTCACATATCAGGTTCTCTTTTTCCTTCTTTGTCCTTTTCCCAATCTTCCCCATCGTACAACAGATTCACAGGAAACTCTTTAACCTACTCTACAACCTTCTCTGAAATAGATTTGCAGCCAACCAATCAAATTTACAACCTGCTCAAGATTCGCACCAATTCTTCAACCAGCTCTGATACCAATTGATGCAATCCAAGATAGGAGGGTCTGATGAGGGACTGTCCCACCTCGTAGCTTAAAAAACTAACACTCAGATCTTATTGATAAATAATGGAAGCTAACATATAATAAACATACAAATAAAAGATAAGCAAGAACACATGACATAAGATTTATCCTAGAAAAAACCCTCAAAGGGAAAAACCCAGCCTTCAAAGTTCATTCCACATTATACTTGATCTCAAAACACATTACATATTCCAATCAGGATTTACATATGCTAGGACGTAGCCCAGGAATTATAAATAATTCATACAATGACAATCTTCCATCGATTCTTCCTTCTACTCCACGGTCTCTCTGCTCTGTTGATCTTACCTGATCAAAACATCTCATTATTGTGCTTCATGATTGTTGTTCTTCACACTTCATCTTTGATTTCAAAAGATTAGAACATTTTTCACATATAATTCACACATCTCGTGCAACTCCTTTCTCTCCCCTCAATCTCCTCAAAACAATCACTCATATATATCTGCATCTAAGGATAACATCCATTACATGTTGGCCCAACAATATATAAAAAGTGTACAAACTATCAGCCCAAATCCATAAGCAATTATCAATGCACATCAACCAAGGTCAACCCAAACATAGTAGGGACCCAAAACAACATATATCAAACATGAAACACCTTAAACAATTAGCCTTGAAGATCCACAACATGCTACAATCACCCTATCGGCCAAGAAGAAGAAAACATGAACTCCCAGAAGGAAAATCAGCCATCGCAAGCACAACAATCAATGTGAACCAACAACACAGATAGATCATGATCTAGAAACATCCATGAATCACTACTGAAACATCCACAACAACTCAGATTACAAGAATCACATCAACTTCCTTTCTAGAACACCAACTAAAGCAACCAAACAATTGTCAAAACACAAATACTCATAACTTGATCAAATCTTCATGCAAACCTCTGAAATTTTTGGTGGATAATCTAGACATTCTTGTCAACAAAACCTTTAATCCACAACCTTTGATCCTCAATGTATTGAGCTATCCATCATACTAAACTTCACTACATCACTAACAACCTCTATAACTGAATGTTTTTTGAATCTTCTGGATGCCCCTAGATCACCAAACATTGACACTCTTTTGTGGGTACCTTCTAATCCATGTTCCAATAAAAACCACTAAGCCTTAAGGGTATTCAATGTTTTTTCGATTTGTAACTAGGGCCTCTAATTTATTTTTGGCCTCAACACAATGACATAAGTAATAATTTGTTCCCTCTTTTTTGGCTTCATCAACAATAACTACATACACATTCCCTACATTGATATGTGCAACAAATTAGATGAAATTAGTCAACATTACAAAAACACTACAAATTAAGATAACAATAGGAATTTCAAAAACTATGTAAGTAGATATATTACTTGGTTGAACTAGATCTGATATGTGGTCAAAGTCAACTAATGAGTCTATCTATGTCAGTTCCAATGTCGTAGGGGACCGATATGCATGAAGTGGGCTAAGATAAATCAACCACCATTCATCAACACACTCCTTTGACTCACACTCATTCCAAGTTTGAATTATACACGAAGAACAAAATCATGCCATATTTTGTGTATGGATACTCCATGAACCTACATTTGAGCTAAGTAAAGAGTGTAGCTCACTTGATCCTATCAATGTACAACAATCCTCATATAGTGCAATGTTAGTATCATCTATCAACCAAAAAATATACAAACTGAAGACTCACCTTCATTGTCTGGACCCATCAAAGCATTACACCACTCAATAATTGATTTTGTATCTATCAACTTTGTACTATCTTTATAATTTAACTCGTCTTGTCCTAATTCTCTTTTGATACATACTCCTACACCATCACGCTCCCCCTTTCCATGCCCAACCTCACAAAAGTTCCCCATATGTTGAAAACTTGTAATAATATGCATAATGCTCAACCAATAAAATATCCATGAGTTCTTGAATTGTGATACATAGTTATTTGACCATATTATATGCTGACTATATGTTATGCCCATCCTATTCAAATCATTATAGAGCAACTAAGAGCAACCTTGCACAAGCTCTATAGAATGTGTGTGGCCATTACTAATGTAAAAGTGGTACTCAATCAATACATTCCTATTATCCTCTATACTATTAGTTGCATGAATGAATGTTGTATGCACAAGTATAGAAACCTATGTGGAGTTGTAATATTATGATTTCACCTCATGTTGCGGTTGTAGAGTGTAGTTCTCTGCAAAGTCGATGACTGAAACAATGCTACCAAGTGGAAATGTGTCCTTTCATAACTTGAATTGAAATTCCAACCCTCAATCTTTATGGGTATGCCTTGTATACTCATACACTATACTGTCACGAAATGTAGACATAAAATAATACACTAGAATATTTTGAATAACTAAATCACACTTTTTTTCTTCTTTACCATCTTTTATATTGCAGGCCACTATTTTATACTTGCCAAACTCTACTAGTTCCTTTCCAACTACATGTGTGCTTTCCACATGTTCACATATTGGAATATGTTGAAAGCCACCACAATGTTGACATGTGCCATCCAAGCATAATTTACTGTAGAATATTAGACCTTCCTCTCTTTCACATAATTTTTTTGATAAGAAGTCTCTTGAAGATGTTGGTGGGGCATGTATGCCACAATCTTGCAAAACATTGTTAGTATGCAAACCTAGAAATATAGAATGATAAACATCAAAATGGTTAGAAAATTGAATATTGAATATGTAATCTACAACAACAAGTAATGCATGTGTGATTTATCTTGACATAAAAAAGTTTTAGCATTTCAAAATATCTTTGATTTTTTTAATTTGAGGATACTCCTCTAGAAATTTATGAAAAAACTATGTTTGAGTTGTATCCAAAAAATTCTTTGGATGTGGCTCATGGGTTTGACTACCTATTCTCATTCTTACCACATCCCTTTTATTTGGAGACACCCTTGTGTTATTCTTCCAAAATTATTCAATTAGTGATCTTAATGCTTCAACAACTAGTTTATAATTTTTTGCTAGTCTACCTAAGAATCCTCATAATTTAGTGGAATAGGTGTCCTCAATTCTTTGGTGCCTTTGAATGGCTTTTGATAAAAAAATTCTATTAATTCTCAATTCTTGACCTGTCTTTCTAATAAGATGAGATTTCCTCATTTGATTACTTACTATTGTCGATGTAATGACATTTTGTGTGAAATTACTATCTTTTGAGCATGAGGTCTTATCCACACTCTCATATGCATCCATTATATTCTTCACAATAATTTTTTCACTTGAACTATTTGATGTTATCACCCCAAGAATCTTTATGATGTACCTATACTTTATACTTCACATCATTTCAACAAATACTTGACATCTTGCAATCTCATTTAAATTTTCAAATAAACTCTCCAAATCTTATGAGCATATCTTCTACAAGTGCATTTTGGAATCTTATCTTCTATTGGCTAAAAAAAATTCTCATCAATATTAATCAAAAGTTGACTTTCTATGCAAAATTCTAGTTGGTGTTCTCAAAGCTCAATTCATCTCAACATTAGGAATTTCATCAATATTTAAATGAGATGGGGTAGATGGTGTACCTTCAATCAAGGATAGAATAGGTGACATACCTTGAGGTTGAGATGGGAATGATAACGTACCTCCTTCCTCACATATGAGCGATGATGTACTCTCAACTTGAGATGCAGTAGATAGTGTCCCTCCATCTTCAATTTTGGTAGAGAGTGTGTCTCCAACTAGAGTATTCAAATTTGTTCCCTTTGTGCTACCAATTACATATCTCTTCTTTATGGTTGAGGTTCCTCTTCAATTGGCATGTCTTCATCAATCATTTCCAATTTCTTCTTCTCACAATTTTCCCTCATATATGTTGCTTTCTTTGCATTATTAGCTTCTATCTCTTCCTCTATTGGTTTAATCCTTGATCATTTCCTCGACATGATGGATAATTTTATTTGTAGCGTGATAAAGAGACAAATATTAGTTCCTAAAAAATGAATCCATACAAATAAATGAAATATATGTCATTCAACCCTTCATACAAACTACTTAAAATCATCCTATAGAAGATTAAATGCCACTCAACCATGATGAATAAGCAAGTGCAGTAAAAACACAAGGAAAATGGAAAGCTATTTTTCTTTTTAAGTATTTCTAGCATAGACAAAGCTCACATGAATGTTTTGATGGAATTCCTTTAAGAAATGTGTTCTCATGGAATGCCATGATTGCAAGATACACACAAAAATTATTTTTGAAAAGACATTACAAACTTTCAAGAAAATATAATTTTCTTGACTATAAATCCAAATTCAATAAATTTTATCAACATCCTAACTTTAAATCAAGGTGTGGGCATCAATAAAAACATTGAATGAAAGGGGGATTTTTGTCAAATATTATAATTGCAACTCCTTTGTAGTAATGTATGAGAAATGTGGAAGCATGAACAAGGCATGTGAGTTGTTTGATAAAAATTTTTGGTAGACATGTATGCAAAATGTGGTAGCATGCAAAAGGTAGTGAACAAGCTGACTACCTTGTAAATTCTACTGCATTGGCAGGGTAGTGAGCTATTTGAAAAAATGATTCATGGAAATGGGGTCTCACGGTGATGTAAATCACCATGAGACCCCATTGTACATCACCATGAGACCCCATTTCCATGAGTCATCTTTTCAAACAACTCACTACCTTGTCAATGCAGTAGAATTGACAAGGTAGTGAGTTTTCTGAAAAAATACCTCATAGAAATGGGGTCTCATGGTAAGTACATCACCATGAGACCCCATTTATATGAGGAATTTTTTTAAACAACTCACTACCTTGTCAATGCTACCACATTGACAAGGTAGTGAGCTATTTGAAAAAAATCCCCATAGAAATGGGGTCTCATGATGTTGTACATCACCGTGAGACCCCATTTCTATGAGGAATGTTTTCAAACAACTCACTACCTTGTAATGGGCACCTTGGAATGGGGTATGACATCTATCAAAACATAAAAGGGAGGAATTTTCATGAGTTTTGTGGTTGCAATTTCCTTAGTAGACACATCCAAAATGTGGATGCATAGACAAGTCACATGAAATATTTGACAAAATTCCTCAACCAAGATGAATAAACAAGTGCAATAAGAACACAAGGAAAATGGAAAGCTAATCTTTTTTGAAGTATTTTTACCTTGAAAAATGTGGTAGCATAGACAAAGCACACATGATTTTTTTGATGGAATTACTTAAAGAAATGTGGTCTCATGGAATTAAATGATTGCAAGATAGGAACAAAATTTATTTTTAAAATATATTACAAACTTTCAAGAAATTACAATTAGCTTGACTATAAATCCAAATCCTACAACTTTTGTCAACATCCTAACTTTGGAACAAGGTATGGGAATCAATCAATACATTGAAATAAAGGGGGATTTTTTTCAAATGTTATAATTTCAACTCCCTTGGAAATAAATCATGAGAAATGTGGAAGCACATACAAGGAATACAAATTGTTTGACAAAATGTTTTGGTACACATGTATGAAAAATGTGGTAGCATAGACAAGGTAGTGAGCTGTTTAAAAAAATGCCTCAAAGAAATGCGGTCTCATGGTGATGTACATCATTGTGAGACCACATTTCTTTGAGGATTTTTTTCAAAAATATCACTACCTTGTCAATGTGATAGCATTGACAAGGTAGTGAGCGACCTCCTCAGCTTGTCAATGCTTAGCATTGACAAGGTAGTAAGTTGTTTGAAAAAAATCCTCAAATAAATATAGTCTCATGGTGATGGAATTTCATTCCATCACCATGAGACCACATTTATTTGAGTCATTTAAAAAAAAACCTCACTACCTTGTCTATGTTGCCACATTTTCCATATATTTCTACCAAATAATTTTATCAAACATGTTAGACAAGGTAATGAGTTGCTTGGAAAAATGTCTCAAAGAAATGTGGTCTCATGGTAGCATTGAAAAGGTATTGAACTCGCTACCTTGTAATGGTGACCTTGGAATGGGGTATGAAATCTATCAAAAACATAAAAGGGGGTATTTTCATGAGTGTTATGGTTGCAACTACCTTAGTAGACACATGAAAAATGTGGATGCATAGACAAGACACATGAACTATTTTACAAAATACCTCAAGGAGATGTCCTCATGGACTATAATTATTACAAGATATGCACAAAATGGAAAATGTATGGAAATTTTGGTAGCATAGAAAAGGGAATGAGCTATTTGAAAAAATGTGTCAAAGAAATGTGGTCTCATGGTGATTTCCATCTCCATGAGACCACATTTATTTGAGGACCTTTTCAAACAACTCATTGCATTGTCTAACATGTTTGATAAAAAGATTTGGTATAAATGTATGGAAAATGTGGCCGCATAGACAAGGTAGTGAGTTGTTTGAAAAAATACCTCAAAGAAATGTGGTCTCATGGCGATGGAATGGAATTCCATCACCTTGAGACCATATTTATTTGAGGAATCTTTTTAAACAATTCACTACCTTATCTATGCTGCCACATTTTCCATACATTTCTACCAAAGCATTTTATCGAACATTTTAAAAAATACAATGAGTTGCTTGAAAAAATGCCTCAAATAAATATGGTCTCATGGTAGCATTGACAAGGTAGTGAGCTCACTACCTTTTAATAGGGAAGTTGGAATGGGGTATGACATCTATCAAAACATAAAAGCGGGGATTTTCATGAGTGTTATGGTTGCAACTACCTTAATAGACACGTCACGTGAACTATTTGGAAAAATTCCTCAATGAGATATGTCCTCATGGACTATAATGGTTGCAAGATATGCACAAAATAGAAGATGTATGGAAAATTTGGTAGCACAGACAAGGGAATGAGTTGTTTGAAAAAATGCCTCAAAGAAAAGTTGTCTCATGGTGATGTCCATCACCATGAGACCACATTTCTTTGAGGAATTTTTAAAATAACTCATTGTGTTGTCTAACATGTCTGATAAAATGATTTGGTAGAAATATATGGAAAATTTAGTAGCATAGACAAGGTAGTGAGTTTTTTGAAAAAATGCCTCCAAGAAATGTGGTCTCATGGTGATGGAATGCATGAGACCACATTTCTTTGAGGAATTTTTAAAACAGCTCATTGCCTTGTATAACATTTTTGACAAAATTATTTCGTAGACATGTATAGACAAGGTGCATGAGCTATTTGAAAAAAATCCTCAATGAGATATGTCCTTGTGGACTACAATGATTGCAGGATATGCACAAAATGGATTTGTTGAAAAGGCTTTAGAAAATTTTATGCAAATGTAATTTCTAGGTGTAAAACCAAATTCCAAAGCATTTTCCAACATCCCCCATGCCTATACCAAAATAGAATCTTTGGAAAGGGGTATGCAAATCCATAAAAAAGGAATGAGAAATGATGTATTTTTTTATGTAGTTATAACTACTCTCATAAATGTGTATGAAAAATGTGGAAGCATACACAAGGTAGGTCAATGTCTTAAAACAATTCCTCAAAGAGATGTGGTTTAAAATGTAATTAGCAAGTGTAAAGAATTGTGTAGTTTAAAATGTGTCAAGAAGGGCTAAGGGTATAATAAGAAAAATAAAATTGATGAGCATGGAATATGCATAATAAAAAAATCAAAGCATTGTATTAAGCATGTATGATAAGGGATGATAAATAAACATAATAGAATTAAAGAAAATGTAAAGAAAATGTGTAAAGACTTGACATACCTAAAAAATGGAGATTTGAATGGAGGAACTACCCAATTATGTAGTCTTTTTTTCTTCTTGAATAAAAATCCTCAGAAATTTGATATTTTCACAAGCTTTCTTCCCTTTCAATGTTCAATTGTATCACTCAAATATAATTACTAACAAAAATACAAATAACCAATGTATAATGTTAAATTGCTACAATTCAATCACTATTAACATTGCAGCACTACAAAAATTGAGTCTTGAATTGATCTATATCAATTTTGATATGAAAAATTTGTTATTTCCTCATTCCTAAGTTGGAAAACCATAAAAAGGTGGTAGAATGTGAAAATTTTGTATGTGCACTTCCCAACAACATCAAAAATCTCTTTTTTGTCAGAACATTCACATAACCAAGAGAATAACAAAACATGTGGGCCTAGATCATGGGTGTGCTGACTTTTTTACCATTTTTAGAGCAAGCCAAAATGTGCTCACATTATAACATGAGTGTGTTTTGTATTTCTATACAAAATGACTATATCTCAACTTTTTCAAAATGCACTCACATTATGAAAATATTTATTTTCTAAAGGTTTCCTCTCTCTCTCTCTCTCTCTCCTTATCCATCCATCCCTCCTTATCCATCTAGGTCTCTCACTTAACCCTAAACTATCCCTACACCCTCAACCCTAGACACTATTCCTTAAACCCTAATACCTCAACCCTTAAACCCTTAATACCTCAACCTTTAAACCCTTAACCCCTAAACCCTATTCTATCTCTCTCTCACTCCCTCTATCTCTCTCCCACTCCTCTCTCTCACTCCTTATATCTCACACTCCCTTGCTCTCCCTATCTCTCAAGTCTCCCTCCCATAGCCCTTCTCTCTCACAAGTCTCTCCCTCTAGAACCCTACCTAGATAAATCTCTCTCTCTTTCTCTATCCCTCCTACACTACCTAGATAAGTCCCTCTCACTCCAACCCCCTCTCTTCCAATACATCCCCCTCTCTCTTAGGTCTCTCCCTCTCTCAAGTCTCTCTCACTTCTCCCACTCCCACTCTCTCCCACACACACACTCTCTCTCTCTAAAAACCCCCCCTCTCTCACTCCCTCTATCTCTCTCCCATCGATCTATCTCCCACTCCCTTAGTCATTTATCCATCCCTCCTTAGCCATCTAGGTCTCTCACTTAACCATAAACCCTATCCCTAGACCCTCATCCCTAGATACTATGACTTCAACCCTAATCCCTCAACCCTATACCCTTAAAAACATAATCCATCAACCATTAAACCCTAAACCCTAATCCATTTCTCTCACTCACTCCCTCTCTCTCCCACTCCCTCTCTCAAACTCTCTCTCTCCACTCTCTCTATCTCCCACTCCCTATATCTCTCACTCCCTCTCTCTCCATATCTCTTAGGTTTCTCCCTCTCTCCCCCTCTCTCTCACAAGTCTCTTCCTCTCGTACCCTACCTAGATATATATCTCTCTCTCAATTCTTCTCCCTCTAGCACCCTATCTAGATAACTCTCTCTCTCTCTCTCTCTCTCTCTCTCTCTCTCTCTCTCTCTCTCTCTCTCTCTCTCTCTCTCTCTCGTACCCTACCTAGATAAGTTCCTCTCACTCCAAACACCTCTCTTCCACTCCCTCTCTTTCTCCCTCTCTCTAACATCTCTCCCTCCAAAAACATCTCCCTCTTTCATGCCTCTCTCTCCAACCCCCTCTCTCCCACTCCCTCTCTCTCTCCCTCTCTCTGAGGCCTCTCCCTCCCATCCCATCTCCCTCTATCAAGTCTCTCTTTCTAACTCCCTCTCTCTCTCTCCCATATATATATCTCCCACTCCCTCCTTAACCATCTAGATCTCCCACTTAACCCTAAACCTAATCACTAAACATCAACCCTAGAAACTATGACTTAAACCCTAATCCTTCAAACCTATGCCCTTAAAACCCTTAATCCCTCAACCCTTAAATAATAAACCCTAATATCTCTCTCACTCACTCCCTCTTTCTCTATCCCACTCCCCCTCTGTCACTCCCTACCTCACTCCCTCCCTCTCTCTCCCACTCCATATCTCTCACACTCCCTCTCTTCCATATCTATCAAGTCACTCCATCCCACCCACCTCTCTCTTAGGTCTCTCCCTCTGGAACCTACCTAGATAACTCTCTCTCGCTCTCTCCCTCCCTCCCTCCCCCCCTCTATATATCTCCCATCCCTCTATCTACCATTCCCTCTCTCTCCCACTCCCTCCTTACCCATATAGGTCTCTCACTTAACCCTAAACTCTCAAACCTAGACACTATTCCTTAAACCCTAATCCCTCAACCTTATACCCTTAAAACCTTAATCCCTCAACACATAAAACCTAAAACCTAATTTCTCTCTCACTCCCTTTCTCTCACACTCCCTGTCTCTCCCTATCTCTCAGGTATCTCCCTCAAGCACCCTACCTAGATAACCCTCTCTCTCTCTATCCATACCACCCTACCTTGATAAGTCCCTCTCACTCCAGCCTCCTATCTCCCAATCCCTCTATCTCTCTCCCCCTCTCTCTCAGGTATCTCCCTCCAACACCCTCTCCCTCTTTTGGGTCTCTCTCTCCCCAACCCCCTCTCTCCCACACTCTCTCTCTCTCTCTCTCTCAGGTTTGTCCCTCCCACCCCATCTCCCTCTCTTAGCTCTATCTCCCACTCCATTTATCTATCGCTCCCTCTCTCTCCCTCTATCCCTCTCTCTCAAGTCTATCCCTCCCATTCTCTCTCTTCCTTAGATCTCTCTGTAAGGCATCCTACCTAATTAATATAGAACTCTATCTCTCTCTATATATATATTTCTCTCCCTCTCTCTTAGGTCTCTCCTTCCCACCCATTCTCTCTCCCACTACCTTTGTCCCACTCCCTCTTTTTCCCACTCCCTCTCTCTCCCACTCCCCCTCTCTACCTCTCTCTCAGGTCTCTCCATCCCACCCCCTCTCTCTCAAGGTTCTCCCTCTAGCATGCTAGCTAGGTAACTCTCTCTCTCTATATATATATATACACACACATAGATAAATGTATATATATATCTTTCTCTCCATCTCTCACAATTCTATCCCTCCCACCCCTTCTCCCTCTATCTCTCTCTCCGGTCTCTCTCCCTCCCCATTACCATCTCCATTTCCTCCATCCTCTCCCCTCCCCTCTCTCTCTTTCTCCTCTCTCCACTCCCTCTCCTCCCTCTCCCTCTCCCTCTGTCTCCTCCCTCTCTCTTCCTCTCCACTCCCTCTCTTTCCACCTCTCTCTCCCCTCTCTCTCCACCTATCTTTCCGTCTCTCCCTCTCTCTTTCCCTTCTCTCTCTCTCTCCCTCCCTCCCTCTCCTCCATCCCCTCTCTCCCTCTTTGTCTCCCTCTCTCTTCCTCCACCTCTTTAAGTCTCTCTCCATTCCTCTCCCCCTCCCTCTCTCTATCCCTCTCTCCCAAGTATCTCCCTCCCACCACCTCTCCCTCTCTTAGTTATCTCTCTCTCTCACTCCCTCTATCTCTCTCCCATGCATCTATCTCCAAATACCTCTCTCCCACTCCCTCTCTCTCCCTCTCTCCCTCTCTTTCAAGTCTCTCCCTCCCACCCCCCTTCTCTCTCTCAATTTTCTCCTAAGAACCATACCTCTTCGTGCTCTCTCTCTCTCTATCCATCTCTCCCTCCCACCCCTCTCCCTCTCTCCGTCTCTCTCTCTCTCTCTCTCTCTCTCTCTCTCTCTCTCTCTCTCTCTCTCTCTCTCTCTCTCTCTCTCTCTCTCTCTCTCCATTTATCCCTCTCCCAATCCCTTTCTCTCATTCCCTCTCTCCCACTCCCTCTCTCTCACTCACTCCCTCTCTCTCCCACTCCCTCTCTCTCCCTCTCTCTCTAGTCTCTGCTTTCCCCCCTCTCTTAGGTCTCTCCCTCTGGAAACCTACCTAGGAAACTCTCTTTCCCCCCCTCTCTCTCTCTCTATCCATCCCACCCTGCCTAGATAATTATCTCTCACTCCAACCCCATCTCTACCACTCCCTCTCTCTCTCACTATATTTCCCTCTCTCCAAGTCTCTCTCAAGTCTCTCCCTCCCACATCCCTCTCTATCTCTCTTAGGTTTTTTCCCAGGGAACCCTACCTACATAACTAGATAACTCTCTCTCTCCCTTAGGTCTCCCCCTCCCACCCTTCTCCCTCTCTTAAGTATCTCTCTCTCTCTATCTCTCTCCCTCTATCTATCTCCCACTCCCACTCTCTTTGTCTCTCACTCCCTCCCTCTCCCTCTCCCTCTCTCTCTCTCTCCCACTCCCTCTCTCCCTCCCTCTCTCTCTCATTCCCTCTCTCTCTCATACTGCTCTCTCCCACTCCCTCTCTCACTCCCTCTCTCTCATTCCCTCTCTCTCTCATACTGCTCTCTCCCTATCTCCCAGTTCTCTCCCTCCTACCCCCCTCTCTCTTAGGTCTCTCCCTCTATCACTCTACCTTGGTAACCTCTCTCTCTCTCTCCCCTCTCTCTCTCTCTCTCTCACTCCAACTCCCTCTCTCCCACTCCCCCTCTCTCTCTCCCTCTCTCAAGTCTCTCCCTCCCACACCCTTTCACACTCTGAGGTCTCTCTCTCTTTCTCATTCCCTCTCTCTCTCTCTCCCACTCCCTCTCTTTCACTCCTCTCTCCCCCACTCCCTATCTCTCCCTATCTCTCATGTCTCTCCCTCTGGCACCCTACCTAGATAGCTCTCTCTCTCTCTCAGGTCTCTATCTCCCACCCTCCTCTCTCTCTCTCCCTCTATCCCTTCCACCCTAGCTAGATAAGTCCCTCTCACTCCAACCCCTTCTCTCCCACTATGTCTCTCTTAGGTATCTACATCTCTCAGGTCTCTCACTCCCTCTCTCCTTCCCACCCTACCTAGACAACTCTCTCTTAAATTATCCCACCCTTTAAATACATACATACAAACATACATACATGCATACATACATACATACACTGATACATACATATACATAAATTGATACATTCATAGATACATATTCATACATTAATATATTCATATATACATAGATACATATGTAGATACATACAGGCATACATACATACATGTCATACAAGCATACATACATAAATACATACATACAAATAAATATGCATACATTTAATAGACTAGAATTTAACAAAAAGAAAGACATAATGTGAGTGCATTATAATGTGCTCGTGTTATGTCTTTCGTAGGTAACTCTTGAACACAAACACAAAGAATATGTCAAAACCATGAAATAAAATGGGCATGTTATAATACGAGAGTGTTATTTCTTGCTTTGGTAATCCCAAAGTCTTAGGTTGGCTATTTTATTTTGATTACCAACCCAAAGGTTTGGAGTGCCTTCCCAACATCCAAAGACATGTTTTTGCATATTCTAAAAGATTTCACATAATCGCATTTGTGCTAACCATCAGTTTCACACATGTTTCAAGGTCAAACAAATCAAACACCTCAGTATTGTTAGGCTCTCTCTTAGCTATTTAACAATGTAATTTTTTTTCACATTTTGACAATGTTAAGCCTTTCATCTTTAATTTATTCTGTTTGTGTGTTTGTTTTTTGGAAAAAACCACAATTTGGTATTTTTTTTGTTATAAATTAAATTGTCCATTGAAATTTCAAATAAATCACATTTTTAGAAACTAGTCTCCATTGTACACATTAAAAAAAAAAGATTTTCAATTAGTTTTCGAAATTTATAGGGGTAGCAAGGCCAAAATTCTATTTTTCAAGATGTGTCCACTTTGAAAATTAGTAAAAATCAAATATTCATTAAAAAATTGTCAAAAAATCAAGCATAAACTACATGCTATTAGCTAATTTCTCACTAAACCAATTTTAAAAATGCTAAAAAAAATAACCTTTTGAGGGAGCCACAAAAGTCGCTAGGTTATATTTTTTTGACAAAAATAACACAAATTTTTGTGGCTCCCTTTTTTGAATCCCTTAATCTCTACCATTTTTTTAAAATAAAAGTTTAGAAAGTAGACTCAAAGCATTATGATCCTTGTTTTTGTTGCATCTAATTTTTTTGAGTGTAACTATTCTCAATTTCACATCCAAGTTTAGTATCTCCTAATTTCAAAAAAAAAGTAGCCACTTAAGACCCCTTTTTGGCCCCCCATCTTTTTGCACTTATCCTTAATATGGAATCAACCAAATGAGTCCCCTTTCTAAACATAACTTGAGCTGCACAACCTAGGAGTGGGCACCAAAATCAATTCAACAATATAAAATTAACTTAAGTTATTTTTTTCCTTTTTGTATCCAAAATCCAGGGATGGTGGATGCCAAAACTACTAAAGTGACTTGAATCAGTAGTGAAATGGCCAATATTGCTATAACTAGAAACATTGCTATGAAATGTTTCTAACACCACTACCAAAAATAGAGCTTACTAAAAATAGCATACCACTAAAAATAGTAAGTGACTCCAAACTCAAAATGAGCACATTCCAAGTAGTTGTCATAACTTACTAAAAATAGTAACTCTAAAAATAGACACTGCTAAAAATAGAAATGATTGCCCATCAAGGTTCTCAGAAAACCCAAAAATACCCAAAAAGCATACTGGAAAACCCCTACAAGGAACTCTTGAAAAAATGACATGAAAGCTCCAAGAATATTGGAAACCCTAAAACTACGTCTGAGTAGTCATGAGACTCCAAAAATTGGCTACGACCACTAAAAAGAATAGGGCTAAAAAGGGGACATTACACTTGGTGACTTCGATGTTCTTGATACCCTTCTTTGGGAGAATTTTCTCCCATGCTACCAACCTGGTAACAACCTAGATGGCCTCCTTTGTAATGTGGTGAGGTTTGTCTAGGTAAAGGTATTCATTTTGTAGCCTATTGAACAACAAGTGGATTCTTTCCTCCATGTTAGCAAAATCCAAGAAATCTTTCTAAACATCCAACTTCTTTTCTCTAATCCATACATGCTTAGGTAGATACACATTGGTTCTTACCTATAGAAATGTTATTCTTAGCTCCTCAAATTTTGAATGCTCTATCTCTGACAGAGGTGTGTGGATATATTTCCTTACATCTTCTATGCAGATAACATCATTTGACACTCCTAAAAATGTAACCTCTATATCCATGACCATCACCTTGTAGGGAAGTTTGTTATAGTTAGACCATGGTTTTCCATTTATAGAAATAGGAGTAGGGCATGGTTTGTCACTACTAGCATTATTATTATCTTTAGTGTTTCTTTGCATCTTTGTTCTTATACTTTTCTTTTCATTCTAAAATTGTGTCCATGTATTCTCTAAATCTTAGTATAAAGACCCTTGGACTTTCCTACCTAATTTTTGACTATCATATTCTAAAATTTCTCATACTTTCGATCAAAATTTTAAGCCAATTATGTTGGCTATAAAGATATTTGACAATATTGTGACATCATCACTCTCATATATAGGCTTTATTATTCATCTTCATTGTTATTGAGTCTCATATAGATTTTCATTGATATCTTAACTCATTATCATTTACATCTTCTAGAAAGTCCTCCCATGCATGCACTGAGCTTTCCTTCTATCCACATTCTATGTCATGATAAGCTTGACTATCTTACATGAAGTATCTTTAGAACTTTCTCATTGACTGTTCTTGACTCCTTGACTATCAAAGTGAAGAAGACCTATAAAGTGTTAAAAACCTTATCAAAATATTTGCACCTATCCATGAAGGAGTAACAAAGAGACTACAAGATCTGGAATCCTTTTCACACCCTATGAAAAAAACCTTACATAGTGCCTTAGTTGATCCATTTACTTTCATACTTACTCCTTTGATTATATGCTTCTAATGTTCAAAACCATTGTTCTATGAAACTATTCTTTTTATTATTTATCACTATGTTACCATTTATGAGGCTAGTCCTATGGATTTCCACTATCATTTCACATTAATTTACATTTCTCTCAACACACCCTATCCATGCACTATCATCTTATCAAGTTAAAATACTTACTATACTATTTTGATGACTATCCTAGTTATTTTGTGATAAATATTTGCTTCATGATTTTCATAATTTTTCTTTTGATCATGGACTATCATTGATGTACCATTGAATTCTTTAATATTGTTTAGTTGGAACGTGATTCTAAATTTCCTTCATATTCACTATCCTTAGAGAAAATCCTCATACTCTTCCCTTTCATTTTTTTATCAACCCAACATGATCATTTCACCATAATACATCAATTTTCATTGAAAGTAAAGGATTCTCCTTGTGTATATATTCTTCAAATCACTTGGAACTTTGATCAACTTAAGCTTCTTAGATGGTTCTAAGTGTTGAAACTAAAACTTCACTATCCATTTGTTCCTCGATGGCTAGCATAGGTCTGAAACTTTGCTAACTATTTGATCTTCATAGGATTAATATTTTCACATGATATCATATCTCACAACTTTATGAGAAACTAGTAGGGTTCCACACTTAACAATTTTTAGGTCTTTAGACTAGGGTTGAGATAAAAATTCACAAAATTTCATAGTGAGACACAAACCAAATGGCATTCCTATGATTTGTTATAAACAAATTTATAGAGTACTTTCATTGATTAAGAGAAAACCTTTTGAAAATATTATATAACATCGTGAACCTCCTCCTCCCATTTCTTTTCAAGAATTTTTTTTCTTAATACTTTGTGCCTCTACCTCACAGTAAGGTAAAAGCACAAAGTTGTGTCACAATTACAACCAACTTATCAACACACCTTAATTTAGGTATTTCTAACTAAAAATCAATTTTGGTCGAACATCTGATCTAGTAAGATTCATTCTAGCTAAGTTAGATACTTTCACAACTTTTTCAACTAAAATTGTTGCCTAAAAATATATGGAGCACCACTTTGAATCCAATTTACCAAAAAATATAATTATTTGAAAAACTTGAAGTTTTAATAACTCCTACTAATGTAAATAACATTTTCTTAAAAATATAAAAATACCCTTTTGTAGATCCATAAGTTTTTTTTTCAAAAATATATTTATTTTAATATTTTAACTATTATTTATATTTTATTTTTTATTTTTAGTAAAAGCAGGTTATGAGCACAAAATATTATGTTGATTACCATGCCAAGGAAAACTACTAAAACTTATTAAAAAAATTGAAAAAAATATGATGCACTTGATAGTGTAGACACATAAAAATGGCCTAGACCCGCAAACCACATTCTTCTATATCATGCTTAATCTCAACATAATTAAAATATTTAATTATGTCCTATAGTCCAATGTCAACTATTAATTAAATAATTCTTAATTATTTAATTAATTCACATGTTTTATTCCTCCTAACTATTTAAATAAACAAATTGCATTTATTATTTAAATATGTCGCTAAATGATTATGTCACTCTATAGTTAAATAAATTGTTAAATTTACTTAATTATTATTAGTCCATTACTTCCTCATGATTATTTAAATAAATTAACTTTATTTGTTTAATACGTCATTAATTATTTATGTCTTCTCATAATTAAATAAATTCTTATTATTTATTTAATTATCATCCTCTTCAAATTTCTTTCTAATTTTAAATAAAATCATATTTAAAATTACCCACTTTCTAATTTTCCTCCACAATTGAATAATTTTTATTATTAAATTGTCTTATTGATTTTCTTTCTAAATTTAAATAAAAGCATTTTATTTAAATTGGAAATTTCCCTCTTTCCAAGTAAATAATTTTAAATTATTATTATTTACTATCACATGAATTCACCATTTTGGAATTAATTTAAAATATTAATTTCAAAATAGCATTTCTCTCAACAAAGTAAGTTATTTCTAAAATAACTTGATTTTCTAAATCTCATCTTCTTGTTCAATCTTTATCTTTTGATTTTTTACTATTTTTCATCTCACTATCACATTTATTCTCACACCATTGATTTAATTTCCTAAATTAAATCTTGTCCCAACATTTGGAGATTTTTACCCTAACCCTAATTGAGAGTTGTCATTTTGAATCTTAACCATTGATTCTGGGGAATTTCTCAATCTCTTATCTCATCCATCCATTCAAGATTGCATTTTCTATAAAGTGACAATCTTGATTAATCTTATCTCTCTTTATTATCTTTTTAATTTATCACTTTAGCTACTTGTATGCTAGAATTAATTTCTATTTTCATTTAGTTCATACAAATATTTCAAAGTTTTTCTTAGGACTAGTCAAATATAGAGCTTCCTCACACAAATCTGAGGGCACATTCTTCAACACAGCAAACCAAGGAGGTGCAATGGAAATCAGCCATGGAGGAGAGAAGAATGGGTGAGCTTGTTCTAGTTTTCCTTTCCTTTTCTCATTTTTCTCCTTTCCATTCTATTGATTGTTTGGATTTAATTAATATTGCATGCATTATATGACTAACCAATCTATCTTGCAGAAATCCATCATTACATTGGTGAACCTGGCCCCTTGACACATTTTTGCAGGTTCTTGTATGACGTCATTTTTTCTTTTGTAGGTATAGGAGTAGGGAATGATGCAACTGATAGCCTTCACGATGCAAACGCTCTATTGCACCGCATTTTCATTTGCGAGCAACACATTCAACCTGTCGCAACACATTTGAGCTTGCAAGTGACGCATTCAACCTATCGCAATGCATCTAATCTCCTAAGTGATGCAAACGACCTGTTGCATCGCATTTGACCTCCTACAATACAAAAGACTGGTAACTTTTTCTTTCGGTTTTAGTTATTTTCTCTTTTCTATTTCTAGGTTAGAGATTTCTTGTGTTACTAATCTATTTTGTGACAATGTGTTTTCGACTAGATTTAATTATTATTATTTTGTTATTTCTTTCAAACAAATTGCATTTTACATGCATTGGTTAAAAAGAATAGACATGCACATGCATATTGGTTAACAGTAACAACAAACTTTGTTTTTCATTGGGTTTAAAATTAACTCTTAGATAGAAAATACTACAAACGGTTAAAATAAACCCCTTGTCTGAGAAATACTACAAATGGATACAAGGAACCTTGTGCATTCTCTGTTTGTACACATTTTATTTTTGGTTTAAAATGAACACCATGCGAGTGTGATCTGAAATATTCATGTGCTCTCTCTTTGTTTTTAAACAAAGATCGATTGAACTATGAATATTTTGGTTCACTTTTGTTAGCCTTAGATCTTGGGCCTTCTTTGGTGGGAAAAAGTACTCACCCCAAAGTGACTCAAACCGAGAATGCGCTAAAGACAAGTGATGCCCAACCGGTGTATAAATTTAAATGTTAAGGAAAGCTTAGCATTACAAAACTTTCTACAGACCAACAATTGACTCCCCAAGCACCCTTGTGGTACGTCAAAACCTATAGAGCGTAACCTCTACAAACTAGGATGATAATTCCTCTCACATGGCCTTTTGAATGTGTTCCCAAAATTAAATCCTTTGTATTAGAAAACCAAAAACCTTCTATTCTTTGGTGCAGCAACAATCATTGCAAAGGCACCTGCACCTGCGCAGTTCTTATTAGAAATGATCAATCTGCCATGGGAGTTTCATGGAGGTTGGAAACTTGGTTTACCTAAGAATTAAGTGCATTGTAAGGGGGAGCCTGTGGGGCCAAGCTTTTGAATTCATTCGCTAAGGATATGCGGTTCGCAGGATCCATAAGAATACTATCCTTGTAGCCCTAGGCTTTTTGTGCATGCTCTCTATGTGGTTGCTTCTCATTTTTACAACATCATGTGTTTTCCAACTATTTTCAGACAAACTCAATGAATGAACGTCAAACTCGCCTGAATCTAAAACAAATTGGTCAAACTGCTGAAATTTATTCTAAGCCGCAATCGCTCTGTTGAACCACAATCGTCCTATCAAACCACAATTGCTTATTTCTGAGTTGCTGTCACTTTGTTGAGCTGCATTCACAATTTCAAACACTGCATTCATCATATTGCACCACAATTTCCTATTCCTGAGTCACATCTGCTTGGTCAAGCCGCAATAGCTAATTGAAACACCGCAATTTCCTATCATTCAACGCATTTTCTTTACTAAACACCGCAATTTTTGTTGCACCACATTTGCAATCCTAAATGCCGCATTTTCCATTTTACACAACACCTGCTAAAACCTGCAACACATCTTCCATATTGCAACGCATTTTCTAGAATCGGAGATGCATTTGAATTCTCTACAACACATTTTCGTTCCTGCAACACAATTGTCTCTTAGAATGACGCATTTACCTGTCAACTCAAAAAACATTATTAATATTGGAAACCTGAGACCAAACATTTGAAAATAAATTTTCCTAGCATTTTTTTCTAGCAGTATTTGTCCAAAACTAGGAGAATACTTGTTTGAGTCATCCTTTTTTTTTTGCATTTTTAGTTTGCATTTATCTTGCTTCCATCATCATCTTCAACATAGGCAATGTCTTAAGTCCTTAATTTTGTACAATTTAGGATAGGAAAAACTTTCCTTCCTTTGTCAAACCATTGTCTCAAAAAGTAAATTGTCATTGGACCAAGTCAAAAACATCAGTTCTTAGTCATTGTCTTCTTGTGATACATTTCCAAAGTCTAGTGTGGAAATCTCACCTTGTCATTTTGTCCTTCAAACCAGTCCTTTGAAAATCCAAATCAAGACATTGGTCAAACTTTGAATGGTTAGAAAACCTTTCCTAAAAATTATTTGACATAAGGCACTCATTACCACTTTGCATTTGACATTCCTTTTTATCCTCATTATCACTTTGCATAGCCTTAGTCTCATTCCATCTACCATCATGTCTTCAAGTCACTATGACATACTTTCTAGTCGAATTGAATGCCAATTCAGTAGTAATGGTCAAGCACAACTTGCTAGGGACTTCAAAACACTATACCTCCAATCTAGGTCCAAATTTACAACCCCTAGTCCCCCATCCATCTATCCCTCTTACCAAAAATCCATGATTCCTAGTCCTCTATCCATCTACTATCAAGAGTTCCCTAACACCATCCATGACACTAAGTCACAACAAGCTTCCATTAGTCATACCCACCCTAATGTTGACAAGGGAAACCAACCCTCCCTTAATCCATTCCAAGCCTCCACAACATATCCTAGTCCTTCATCCTATCCTAATCCTCCATCCACATCATATCCTAGTCCTTCATCAATGTCATATCGTAGTCCTCAACTCACATCATATCCTAATCCTCCATTCATGTCATATCCTAGTCCTCCATCCACATCATATCCTTGTCAGGCATTCATGTCCTATCCTAGCCCATCATCCCTCAACCAAGTCCAAACCTCCATGTCATATCCTAGTCCACCATACACCAATCCATTCCAAGACACTCCATATTTTCATGAAAACATATCTAGTCATGATCTCCAAAATCCCATCTTCTTACCTACACAGTAGGGTACATGTCAAGAGGCAAGTCTAAAGCATGACATTATAACATGACCCTCATGTCAAGATTAGAGTAGTCCATTGGAACCCATCTTTATGTCCATTCAAGAAGTCCTCCTCGACAATCATGACATACCAAACACACCTATCCTTGGTCAAGAGTCCATCCAAAACCATGTCATTCAAGATGAACCTATCCTTGGTCAAGACCTTATTTTTGATCATGTCATTCCAACTAAGCCCATCTTTGATCAAGACACTACTTTTGAAGAAGTCCAAAATGATCCACTCCTTGACCTCTATGCCATTCATGATGAAATACTTGAAGAAGATTCCATCGAAACTTCAAGTATTAACACTTCCAAAAATGAGACACTTGCCTCCATGGGACACATAGATGATCTACCACTAGAACAAGAGTCTTCTAGCATGGACATATTTGCAAATGATCAAGCTATAGTTGAATTTAGTGGGATCTATGACAATGACCATGAAGATGGTTTTGACATAGACTTGGAAGCACCAACAAAATCACAGGAGTCTGGCATGTCACCAAATTAGACCGAAGATATTAATCAAAAAAATTTCCAACATGTCAGTGAAACTACAAAATCTTATCAATTAGGATCATCTAAGTTTTTCAGAGCAGGCTTTCTTATAGATGAGAAGATTTCAAGCATTAATTTCCACAATAAGAATGGGTTAACATCTTGCTTCCAAAATAACAAGTACCCCATTGCAAACAGAATTTGTCAGTCGAACATGCATTATTAGGGAAAAGGATTAGGCCTACACAAGCAAGGAATTCTGGAACCCGTACAAGTTCAAGCACATTACATACATCAAGGTCTTGGCTATTCATCACTCATAAAATTAGATAATGTTAGTGGTCCCTCCTCGATACTAGGGGCAACCTTATCTAATACAAATGTCAAAATGGGTGTCATGAGTAGTCCTTGTCATAAGATTGTTGCTAATACCCCTTTCCTCCACACCCAAAACCATCATTCTATCATGAATAAACCTTCCATTTGGAACCAACAAAAGTCTTACAAATAAAAAATCCAAAATCAAATGTCAAAGGCCATGGATCCATCAAAAATACAAGTGGACAAATAAACCTAAAATGGATCCCAAAACAAAATGGATCAAGTCAAGAAAAGAATGAATTAGGAAAAGAAACTATGCCAAATCCAACAATCAATCAAAATGTGGAGCCACAACACAAGAGGACTCCCACATATAATATATTTCCACCTCCTTCAAAATGGCCATCAAGAAAGACATATAAAAGTGTTGGTTCCAAACACTATCCTAATCTGACTCCCAAAGTTTGGAAAACAAAAACCAATACATCCAAACATCCAACCAACCTGTCCACGTCCACCATCATCCGTCATAATCCTACATCCTCCTTAAAGTCCAAACATCCCATGTCACAAATCCGTCACATCTTGGCAGCAAATCTCTATCATAAGGACTCTCATGGCACCCTATTGTGATGTGCATATTCTGATCAGGCTAACTCTAGTATCAACAAAGATCATAATGACATCAGTCAGCTATATGCAAGTGCTATCATCCTGAAAAGGAAACTACTTCAGAAAGGTCATTATTGGCATGTCATGGCACCAGTCTCTACATCGACATCATCAAAGGCTTCAACACAGTCAGTGGTCATCTAAAGCATCAAGGCTATCCGACAAAATGCAAAAATACAAAAAAAATGAAAAAATAAAAAGAAAATTGTCACCTTGACGAAAAATTGGAAAACAGGCATTTTGGTGACACCAAAAAAATCAAAAAATATCAAAAATATTGAAGATAAAACTTTCGTCCAACGATGAAAACCTTGAAAATAGGTGCTTTGGATAAGTACCATGATGAAAACCTGGCAAACAGGCATCATGTGTAGAATAAACCATCTATGTGCACCATTACACTTGGGGGCAAGTTGTCTCATCTCCCATGCATTTCCTATGAAATTTCCATCCATCCATTTGAGTCCTATCATGTTCATCCATTTTCTCCTTGACTTTCATCTTGATAAGGACTAAAATACAAAAATAGGTCATGCTTTGGGAAAACTCTTGAAATATCTATCTTTTGGTCATACCTTATTCATTGAATATCATGTCATTACCATCATAGCCTCATGTGACATTATCCTTGACAACTATATGATAATATTCCTCATGTGTCCTATCTTTTACCAAAGCCATCCATTGTCCTTTTATACCTATCGCCCATCTTGGTTTCCCTTGTCAATGGTCTAAAGATCCCTTGTCATTCCAAATGCAGCAATATGGAAAACCTAGGACATTATCCAAAACATTCCTTGGCTTTGTCCCTGGCCCTACTGCAAACTTTTATCCTCTTGTCATATCTTTGTCATCTTCACGTTGTTTCGGGAGGTGTCCTTCCCATGTCAAACAACATTGTCATCATCATTATCACCTGCCAATTGGTATTTAGCTTGGCTAGCACCAAAATCATGTTTGTCCTTGGATTCATGTGCATCAACATCATTCACATGCATTTTGTCACAATTTTCACAAAACATCAAAAATTCATAAAAATTAGAAAAAGTCCTAAAAAAAGACCTAAAAATTATAAAAAGTCCTACAAAAAGACCTAAAAATTGGAAAATGTCTTGAGAAAATACAAAAACATCCAAATAAATGTCAAAATCCCAAAAATAGAGTCAAATGCAATGCTTGTCCCATTATTCCAATTGGTCACGTCAGTCAATTTTTGTCATAGTTCAAACTACGTTGTCTCTGCACACTTGCTACGTAGGCAAGATTCATCTTTGAATCCCCGACACATTAGGTCAGTCCTTTTAAGTTTTTCAAAATAAAATCATAATTCAAACATGGTCGCATTGGTCAAATAAAGCAGACATAGTCACACTTAACATAAGATAGTCATTCAAAATGTCAACGTCAAAATTGGTCAAAATCAAGACAACATAAGCCAATCACTCATGCAGTCAAAATCAGTCAACATGCTAAAACATTATTCAAAATGTCAATCTCGTCACTTTTTGGTCCTCTTCAAGATGTGTCCTTCTTGGATTTGGACCTCGTCAAAATGTCATTTTCCTTTTCAGGATCTTTCCTTCCTGACTTTAGGCACCGTCAAATCGTCAAACCGTCAAAACTGTCAAACTATCAAACAATTAATCTTCAGCAAACAAGCTTTGGCAATACAATTAAATGGCTGTTAAATTTTGGCTATTTTGTCTTATCTTTTTATAGACTTGCCTTTTAGTCATGTTACTAGCTACCTCAAGGATGCCCCATGAAGGATTTAGAGGTGCAATGATGTCTCATGACCTATTTTTTTTTTTCTTTGATTGTTGTTTGTGGATTGTCTTAACAAAAAGACTAGGGAAAATTGGCCTCTAATATGATTTAGGACATTCTTTGTGATTGTTTTTTTTTGCAAGTGGCTGACCTTGCACACCTTGGTCTATGTCATACCCTAGTGTTTGTTGTCCATTTGTGTCACTTTTTTTTTACCCCCAAATGATGATTCGAGCAACACTTATTAGTACCTCGACAAATATTGAAGGATTCTAACATGCATTTCATTTTCCACACTAACTTGCATTTCCTTCCATCCTAACATTCATCTTTTTTCTCTCTAATATTTCTTCTAGTCTGCATCATTATCATCCGTATCTATCTTTCCTATATAGTTTTGTCTTTCATCTTCTAGTCTTCTCATCCATTTCGAGAGCACACTCATGTCCTTTGAACTCAATTGTCCTCTCTAGGGGGCATATCGCTACCTCCTTGTCATTCTTCCTCATCCTATTTTGCACTGGGGCATATTTTTGACTTGTTTTCTTTGCCACAATGCGACAAGCTACATTATGACAAAGAGGGGCAAATGTAGACACATAAAAATGACCTAGACCCGAAAACCACATTCTTCTATATCATGCTTCGTCTCAACATAATTAAAATATTTAATTATGTTCTATAGTCCAATGTCAACTATTAATTAAATAATTCTTAATTATTTAATTAATTCACATCTTTTATTCCTCTTGACTATTTAAATAAATAAATTACATTTATTATTAGAATACGTTGCTAAATGATTATGCCACTCTATAATTAAATAAATTCCTAAACTTATTTAATTATTATTAGTCCATTACTTCCTCATGATTATTTAAATAAATTAACTTTATCTATTTAATACGTCATTAATTATTTATGTCTTCTCATAATTAAATAAATTCTTATTATTATTTAATTATTATGCTTTTCAACTTTCTTTCTAATTTTAAATAAAATCATATTTAAAATTACCCACTTTCTAATTTTCCTTCACAATTGAATAATTTTTATTATTAAATTGTCTTATTGATTTTCTTTCTAAATTTAAATAAAAGCATTTTATTTAAATTGGCAATTTCCCTCTTTCCAAGTAAATAATTTTAAATTATTATTATTTACTGTCACATGAATTCACCATTTTGGAATTAATTTAAAATATAAATTTCAAAATAGCATTTCTCTGCACAAAGTAATTTATTTCTAAAATAACTTGATTTTCTAAATCTCATCTTCTTGTTCAATCTTTATCTTTTAATTTTTTACTAATTTTCATCTCACTGTCACATTTATTCTCACACCATTGATTTAATTTCCTAAATTAAATCTTGTCCACACATTTGGAGATTTTTACCCTAACCCTAATTGAGAGTTATCATTTTGAATCTTAACCATTGATTCTAGGGCATTTCTCAATCTCTCATCTCATCCGTCCATTCAAGATTACATTTTCTATCAAATGACAATCTTGTTCCCATTTTAAACATCTCTTATCAATCTTGATTAATTTTATCTCTTTATTATCTTTTACATTTATCACTTTAGCTACTTGCATGCTAGAATTAATTTCTATTTGCATTTAGTTCATAAAAATCCTTCAAGGTTTTGTTTAGGACTAGTCATTTATAGAGCTTGCTCACACAAATCTGAGGGCACATTCTTCAACACAACAAACCAAGGAAGTGCAATGGAAATCAGCCATGGAGGAGAGAAGAATGGGTGAGCTTGTTCCAGTTTTCCTTTCCTTTTCTCATTTTTCTCCTTTGCATTCTATTGATTGTTTAGATTTAATTTATATTGCATGGATTATACAACTAACCAATCTATCTTGCAGAAATCCATCATTACAAATAGAAGAATCTATTTCAAGATGGTATAATTTTTTTTCATTTTAGATAAATATTTAATATGAAAGTTGATGTCTAATGGAAACAACTATTTTTTGATTCACACACATTTTAATATTTATTTAATAATATATTTTTATCAAAATTGGAAAAATTTATATCCATGCACTAAAGTTTCAAGTTATAAATACACACAAAAAAATTGAAAGAAAAAAAAAATTACTATAAAAACTTTGACATCTCATGCAATTTCATTTTTAACATTTTATCAACAACTAAATTATAGTGTTAATTGATTAAAAACTATATATATATATATATAATACTAAAAAATACATATTTTACTAGTTTGCATCATTTCAAAATTCAAAACATATATGGCACTTTTTAGTGATTCAAGTTTGAAAGTTGGATCAGTGTTGTTTGTTTCCTTTATAAAAAGTGACATAACTTTGTGCTTTTACCCAATATAATTTTCCTTGGTTGTACTATCTAGCTTCTCTTCTCACTATGACACTTATTTTTTCTTTATGGTTGTGTTCTTTCAGTGGTTTGAAAATGAAAATCATGGAATAAAACCTTACATGTCAAATAAAATATACCATGAATATTCTTCTTTTATTCATATGATTCTCCTCCTCACGTGAAATCACTATCATATGTGTATACACTATGCATAGTCGGCCTTTTCTGGCTACCTTATCATAGTCTTTGTGATTGGACTGTGTCTTCATGACTATTCTTGTCATGGTTGTAGGGTGTCCTCTATTAATAGATCATAGGCTATATCCTTATCATTAATCAATATCCTTCATGAACACCTCATATGTGATTTATTCTACCTTCTACATAACCCATGATAAGTGAAAACAACAACATAAGAATCTTAGCAATTTATGTCCTATTCTACCCTAACCTTAATGCATGAACTTATATCATGGAATCATTCTTTAGATCTCATCACTAGAAAATAACACTGCCATATAAACCTATAGTTTTGTATCATCCTTCATGGGCCTTATTACATACGAGATTTGAATAGGGTGTCTAGGTTTCTTGTAAAGGTTGTAGCAGACTATGTATGATATATTATAAAACCCTTAACCACCTTGCTAGACTACATAATTTATGCATGCATATTATCATGAAAACCCATGAGATAAAAACAAAAAGATGTTATCATTGCCTATTTTCTAAATTTTGGAATCTTTTAATGACCCTCAAATAACTTCCACAAGGTTTTAAAATGATAATAGAATCTTGATGAAGTATAGATGCATACCACATATAATTTTCCTTTTAGAAACATTTGAACATGTGGAAACTACTTGTTACAAGTTTCTAAAACCTTTCCCTTTTTCTTGCATCCTCCCTATATTTTTGCAACATGCCATCAAATCTATCCCTTTTGTCTTCAGTGTGGATGAATTTCTTCAACATCAATGGTGTAGTCTATATACTAAATATGAATATTTCTTCCTATGTGGTTTTCAAAAGTGTAGTGAAGTAATTAGTTAGTAAAACTAAATACACACATCCATGAAATTTATTACATAAAAAGAATTAAAATAACAAAACCAAATTGCTACTGCTATCCTTTCAAATCATTCCATGGTTCTCTAGTATTAAGGACCTTTGAATTCATACTCTCAGATCTATTTAAGTGTTGCACATGAATCTGCAAAGATGAAAACCTAAGAAATGAGAAGATAATATGCAATGCAAATTACATTGCTACATCACTATAATTTTTGTATTTTTGATGCTTAAATGTTGAACATAAAAGAAAAATGTTGTTATATATGATGATGCTAGGATTGATAATGCAATTCTAATGTAATGTTGTAAAAAACAATGAAATCTAATGTAATACTAAAGTGATCCAAGGTAAAATCTCCATGATGAATATGATATATGAAAATGCAAACTCTCAATTGCTCTGAATTTCTCTCAATTTCTCCAACATAAGTTTATGATCCATTTCTCTCCTTGAAAAGTTGTAGAATTGCCTTCTATTTATTGATTTTTCCAAGATTGGGATGAGGTGGCAGAGATGGATGGTTGAGATTTTGATCCTGCGATATCAACGGTTGAGCACAAAGAGGTTAGAGGAATTCATGGAGGCTACTCCATTTGGAAGAGAAAATATTCCAAGTGTCAAAGAGCATCAATTGAAAGAAGGAGCCATGTGTCTCTTAGAAAGTTAGGAGGTTGATAGGTTGGAGTGAATATTCCAAATTTAAAAATTAGGAATAAATGAAATTGTGTGACATGTGATGAGGTGGAGGATGAGTTGGAGGTAGTTAGAAGATTATGGAGAAATGTGTTAAATTTGAATTAAAAATTCAAATTTAAATGAAGGAGGGAAATCAAATAAATAAAATATATATATAAATTTTTGCATTTAATTAATTTAAGAGGAAAAATGATTTTTTGAATAGAAGAATTTAGAGATGAACCATATAAATAAATTTATCAATTTATTTATATTAGTAGAAGAATTGAGGTTTATTAGTTAAATAACTAGTATTTAATTAATTTGTGCTCCAGACCATTTTTATGTGTATACATTTTGCCCATTTTTGAAGTGATGTGTTTACACATTGCTTCAAAGAATAATTTTTCAAACCATGATGATAAAAATTTCGACATACCCTAGATGCTGATTTTTTTTTAGTGATGATGAATGGATGCCCCCTCGAGAGATAAATCAGGGATTTTTGAATATTTGAATTTTTTTGATGATTAAATTATTTATCGATGATATACTAATGATTTTAGAATTTTATGATGGTAAGCTGATTTATCTCCCAAAAAATGATGATAGTCTTGCCACAATGTCAATTAAATGATTAAAAAGGCCCATTTTGAAAAATTAAATAAGTACCACCAAAATTACCCCTTTAATTACCCCTCAAATGGTTAAAATGGGTGAAAAGAAGCTCATTTGTAACCTGGCATTGTGAAAATTGAGAGTGAGTAAAAGAGCCAAGATGGATAGGGTTCTGTGCAATACCCACAAATTTGAGCGAGTTCGCCACCATTAGCATCCAGCCGCATATGGACCTCCGGTACATACCCCGAGACACCCTATTTTTTTATTTTGAATTTGAATTTTCTAGCTTTTTCTCATTTTTAAAATTCAAATCTAGACACATTTTAGTGCATAGGGCTAGAGAAATAGCACATAGAGTACCTGATACAACACATAGGGAGACTAAAACATCGCATAGGGTTAGCTTGTAAGCCATAAAATAGATTAGTGCATCTAGTCACCGCTTTAGTGCAATAGGTTGTCGAAATAGCGCATAAGAATTATAGTGTATAAAGGGGATAAAATAGCGCATAGGATAGTTCATTTAGCGCATACAGGAAATAGTGCATCGGGACCCTGTTTCGGTGCATGGAGTCTTGTTTCCAGCACATCGGGGAAATGGTGCATAGAAAGACTGTTATAGTGCATATGGTAACTTTTCTAGCGCATTTGGTAATTTAGCACATAGAAACTCTATTTTAGCGCATTAAGCCAAAAATGATGGTTTTGAATGATTCCTCCTATTTTTTGATGGTTGATGATCATGTCAGCCAATGATATGATGATGTTGATTGATAGGTTGATGATCATCCTCATGATAGGTGATGATCGATACTAGGATAGATAAGGATGATTTATTGATTGACCTCATGATAAATGAGAGTCAAAGATAGGTTAATTGATTATGATTGATCTCAGGACAAATGAGAGTCGATGATAGGACAGGTGCTCCTTGATATTTGATCAAAATCTCATATGAGATGATTTGATTGATTGATATGCTACTTAATAGGTTGATTTGATTGATGTGCTGACTTGATATGTGTTATGATCATAGGAGGTTGGCTTAGGAATGCTACAGGTTTGAGAGTGCTTTCCTCGGACATGGGACATGATCCCACAGTTGGCCCCAGTGGACTTAGCTATCATTGATCAATGCATATTGACTTCACTTATTGATATTCCCCAGTATCGGATTAATCGGGGGCTATTGACGACACTTGCAGAGCAGTGGCATAGTGACCACAACACCTTCCATTTTGTGATCGATGAGATTACAATGACCCCAGAGGATGTCTACTAGATTTTTTGGATACCATTCATGGGGGACCTAGTTATTTATGATCATGAGGAGTAGGGGGGACTGATTCCATTTGATAGATCTTTTATGATGCTCATCTTGACAGATAAGATATTTCCTAGTGGGAGTTGATTGCTACTCATCAGCCATTGCCATGTGTCTTAGTAGGATTTATTGGTGGTTTTCTTTGCCTCAACCATAGTTCGAAGGGCTTCTTAATTGGCTAGGGTTGGGTATTGGAGGGCATGATTTCCCATGGGATGAGATATGCCTGGGGTTTGTGCATGCTCACACACTTATATCATGATCTACATCAGGTTGTATACCTTCATTCCAACAATCTCATAGAAGGGTGCACATTGTTACAACTCTATGCCTGGGAGCATATATCGATCACATGACCAGTGGCAAGGAGGGCTCGACCAGTAGGGACATCCTATATTTTTTGATATACAGGGCCACTTGTCCAGTATAAGCTGGGAAAGTTAGAGTATTGGCGTAGGGTCCTAGATGACATGGACACAGTTATATGGCGGTCATACCTTGACTATGAGGTGTGGGTAGAGGATGATGTAGAGATGCCATATGTATTTATTTCTAGATATTTGATTGGGCGGACCCCATATATTATTGAGAGATTTCTTTCGGTTCAAGTACACATGCCTTTCAATAGAGTACAGGGTATGCCACAGGGAGTGGCACATTATGCCTATCAGAAACAAGATATCCTGGAGTGGGGACTGACATTGGATTTTGATGTAGTTTGTGTCGAGTATTATGGTTTACAACCAATGTTATGATAGTACCATACAAATATCATCGATGCACAGATGACTACCAATTATGCAAAGTATTTCCACACATCCCTTTCCACGGATATCCAAGTCGGATGAGCTAACACCCATTTTGGAGGTCGAGAGGAGGGCAGGTTAGGCGATATAGAGGAGGAGAGATGGAGAGGAGGAGGAGGATGATGGTGGTGATGATAGGGGAGATGGTGGAGGAGATATTAGAGGTGGAGGGGGTGGGAGAAAGGTGCCATATTTTGGGGTAGTACCTCAGAGGAGGAGGTCAGCACCCAGTGGACAATAGTTGGTTGTACTGTGCATGTCCTCTTAGAGACAACAAACATAGATTGTTGGATTACAGGTACAGGTCTAGACATTGTAGGGGTAGGTTTAGGCATTGCAGACACAATTAACACATTTCTAGGGACATGTATAGACCTTATAGGGACAACTAGCCTAGGCCCAAACATAGGGACCAACATAGATGCAAGCATAGGCTCGGGTAGTACAGATGTAGGATTAGGTTGCCATCCTAACAACAGATGGGGATGCAACCTGATGGCAGGGGGAGTAGGCAGTGGCTATAGTCAATAGGTTGCAGACAGTTGTTGAGGGAACCGATACAATGGATCTGGTCATTGAGCTTCACGAGTCCACCAAGGAGGCAAAGTATTACCGAGGCAAATATTATGAGGCAGTGCTTGCTGAGACGGGTCAGCTACGCTTGGTCACAATCAGGGCAGACATAGTCCAGGACCACCAGCAGGGGTCCCATCAGGTGGAGTTCCACCAGGCGGAGGTCTAGGGGTAGGTCCATCAGGGGTAGGAGGTGTTGGAGGATCAAAGAGGCCTACAATCTTTGAGGGTAGTATGATAGGATCCAAAGGTAATGCCTAATTGTATATTGATTCATAGACATGATACTACCACATTTTTTATGTTTTATCTCTTCCCACTTGATATTATTGTACACTTGACTTATTATTTTGAGGTTATATATGATGTGTAGTGGCGATTAGTGATCTATGATGTTTTTATATGCTTTTATTATGGATTTTATGATGGATGCATTTATTTTATGTTCTATATGATATGTGATGTTCTGTGTGATTATGTCATGTTCTATGTATGGATGTATTAATGCAATGATGATGTTATGCTTATATGTGTTGTTGAATGATGAGTTTATGATGATACATGTGATGGATGCAGTTATGCAAATGATATGAGATGCATTGTATTTTGATATTTTCCACATGTATATCCATGATATGGATGAATGAATGAATGCGAAAATGGTTTGTTATGGAATGCAATGCACTTTTCTTTATTTTTGGTATATTTCTAATGCACGTATATGACCTAGATGTATGAATGCAAATGAATTATGATGATTTATGGATTATGATGTTATTATGAATGATTTCTATGATGGATGCATATATGGATGAAATAATGAATGTATTATGGCTTCGGTGTATGGTATGGATTATGACTGATAATGGTATTGTGGAAAATGCTTTATTTTTGGAATTTTTCATGATGCAACTATTATAATGAATGAATGCATGAATGGTTTGTGATAGTGGATATTGTAAATGCATAATATGATAAGTGCATAATATGATAATGATAGGTGTATGGATGGATATATGATGATTATTTTTAATGATATGATATGGAAGTGCTAATGGAAATGAATGAACTTTTTTTGTTATATCAAGTGTACTCAATTTTGTAGTGAGAGATAGCATCATGTTGAGAGTTTCTAGCCTTGGAAAAATCTATAATGCAAATGTAGAACTAATATGAATGCAATCCTATCTATGCAATATTTTCATCTGATTCATTGTGCTTAGTATCATCATTGAGCGATACAACTTGGTATTGTCATCTAATTATACAATTTGGTACAAACATCGATGGTATAATTAGACCATGATGACTTGAGTACAACTTCCATTCAACTTTCATTGAGATTTGATAGTAAAAGATAACACAAGAATCCAGGTATAATTGGACAAGGATTACTTGAGCATCACTTGTGTAAAAAGACAAGAGTTAATCATGTTCCTATGCAAATTTGAAATGTCATCAATGATACTTTGTAGAGCATGTCGCACCACAATTTGCACAGTAGTAATAGTTGACTCACAGCCAATAGACAAAGAAAAATATCATTCTCCTTCCTATCCCCTCTAGTTCAGGACATCATCGAGGCACTCTAGAGAAATGATAACAACAATCAAGATATAACAGATTGAACATTTCTACTAAAGTGATCCAACCATGATTCAGAAGATGATCTTCCAATGAGAATTCATTTGATTGGTTTTGATGTTTGAATGGGATGGTTGATTATTTGGTGTTCAACTTGATTGTTAAAGTGATTGTTGTCTTCGCCAATGTTGCCTTGTTGTTTGCTTGCTTGTTGTTTTAAGCTAAATGGTTATTTGCCCCCAGTTAGAAACCAAATTTATTATGGATATGTACAATGATAACCAATCCAAGGTGAGACACGACCACAACAGTCGACTATGGATATGAAGATCGTTGTAAGATAGGCGTGAATGCGCAATGATAACAAAAAGTGGACGGTCGACACACGCTCAAATAGAAGGGGAAGCCAACTTATCACAAATAGCGTCTATTTGCTAGGTTTCCACAATTTATTTTTATTGCACTTTTTCAAATTTTAGGACTTTTTTTGCCGTTACCAAAATGCCTGTTTGCTAGGTTTTCATCAAGGCAACGATTTTTTTCTCAATTTTTTTTTTATTTTTATAATTTTTTCAAGATTTTTTTTTATTTTTTTAAGACTTCTGATTTTTATGATTTTTTCAGGACTTTTTTGATTTCATGATTTTTTCAGGACTTTTTCTGATTTTTATGATTATTTTAGGAATTTTTAATGATTTTTATGATTTTTTCAGGAATTTTAAGCATGCATTGGATGCATTATGTGTAGAACTTATTCAGATGAAGGTTGTTCATTGGTTCTTTGAATAGATCCCCTTCTGGTGTAGACAGTTGATATGCCCCTGATCCAAAGACTAATCTAATAACAAAAGGGCCTAACCAATTTGGCTCAAATTTTCTTTTATTTTCTCGATCCTACTGATTATGGGGATTTTACTTCAGTACTAAATCACCTACCTGAAATGTCCTTGGTTTAACCTTATGATTATAGCTCCTAGACATTCTATGTTGGTATTCTTTTAGGTGATCTACTACAAGCTGACAATGTTCATCCAACAATTCCAGCTCTTGTAGTTTAGACACTCGGTAATCTTTATCTGAAACAATACCTTTCAAGGACACACAGAGTGATGGTATCCCAACTTCAATGGGAAAGATGACTTTAGATCCATATACAAGAGTATATGGTGTGGCTCATGTGGGTGTGTGGATACTTGTACAATAGGCCCACAAAGCAGGCTTTAGCTCGATATGCCAATCATGCCCAACATCATTGACAGTTTTCTTTAAAATCTTTAGGATAGTTTTGTTTGAGGCATCTTCTTAGCCATTTCCCAGAGGGTATTATGGCATAGAAAATTGATGTTGAATATGGAACCTTTCACAAAGTTCTTGTATGTCTTGATTCTTAAAAGGTCTGCCATTGTCAGTGATAATGGATTGAGGGTTATCATACCTACAAATTATGTAGTTTAAGATGAAGGATGAGATCTACTTTCCTATGATGGTGGTTAGAGGTAGGGATTTGACCCACTTTGTAAAGTACTATGTGGCTATAATGATGAAATTGTGTCCATTAGATGAAGGTGGGTGAATTTTACCTTCCAGATCTAATCCCCATTGACAAAATGGCCATGTTGATGCAAAGGGATGCAAATCTTGCACTAGTGCATGGATAAGATTACCGTGGATCTAAAATTTCTGACATCTTTTGAAAAAATGGAAGGACTCTCTCTCCATAGTTAGCCAGTAGTACCCCAAATGGAGGAGTTTCTTAGCGAGGGTTATACCACTTGAATGAGTGTCATAGATACCTTTATGGAATTATTGTAAATTCATTTCAGAATCATTTTGTTCTAGACATCATAAGAGAGTTTCATCAAGACCTTGTCGGCATAGTACATCTACTATAAGGGTATGTCGGGTGGCTTGGTGGATGAAGTTTCATTTTTGATTTCAGGATAGATCGGGAAGAAGGATATTATCTTTTAGGTAAGTATAGATCTTCCCGTAGATGGAGATATCACCCTCAACTAGGTGGCATGTGATTTGGGATTCAGGACCATCATAGGTAGGGGTAAACAGTTGTTCCACCATGAACTCATAATGATTGCATTTTTTCTGGAATTTGTAACAAAGAAGCAATGGTAGCCATAGCATTGACAACTTTGTTGTCAATCCTTGGAATTTGAGAAAAATTTATGTCAACAAAATATTTCTTGAATTCCTCAATCATCCTTTTATAGGGCATTAGTTTGTCATCCTTTGTTTGGTAATCATCATTGACTTGATTAATGACTAGTTGAGAATCCTCATCAACTTGCAAATCTGTAATTTTTCATTCTACAACTATCTTGATTCCTATGATAAGTGCTTCATATTCTATCATGTTGTTGGTGTAGAGGAACATCAGTCGATATAATTTCTGAATAGTATGCCCTTGGGGAGTAATGAATAGAATTATGGCTCCTCATCCATGTTGAGTATATGAGCCATCAAAATACAATACTTATTGCTTTGTTGTTATTGTGAAGACATCAACATCTGAAAATTCGACGTGCAAGGGATGATCATCATGAATCGGTGCCTCAGCCAATTGGTCAACAATACATTGTCCTCTGATTGCTTTTCTTTCAACATATTGGATGTCAAATTCACTGAGTATCATCACCCATTTGGCTAATCTTTCCATCAAGTTTTCTTTGCTAAGGAGATATTTCAGCAGATCTATCTTTGTTATGAGCTTGATTGTATGAGTCAGCATATAATGTCACAATTGTTGCTTAGAAAAAGCTACTTCTAAAAAATATTTCATAATGGATGTATAGTTGATTTCATAACCATTTCGAGTTCTACTGATATAATAGATTGTTCTCTTCTTTCCTATTGAATCTTCTTGTGCCAACAAAGCTCCCAATGATTGACTAGTTGTGGATATGTAAAAGAAGAGAGGCTTTCCTTCTACTGGTGGTGCTAGGATAGGTGGACTCATTAGGTATTGATTCAGTTGATTGAAAGATATCTCACATTTCTCATCCCATTGAAAGGATTCTTGTGCAACAAATGGGTAAAAGGATAGGTCTTATCAACCAGTAGTGATATGAATCTTTTGATTGACTTAAACTTCCTTAAAGGGACCTTAATTGACTAGTATTCTTTAGAGGTTTCATTCCCATGATAGCTTTTACTTTTGTAGGATTTACCTCAATGCCTTTTTCTAACACTATATATCCCAATAGCTTTGCTAATGTTACCCCAAACGTGCACATTTATTTGGATTCAGGCGGATGTTGAACTTCTCTAATTAGGTGAAGAGTTTTTCCAGTATCTCCAAGAGTCATTCTCTAGTGAAAGATTTCCAAGGCCAATAATTCATCCACATAATCTTCCATGAAGGTATGGATCATATTGTGAAAGATGGTTGTCATGGCTCTCTAATATGTGGCCCCTATGTTTTTCAACCCAAAGAGCATGCCATTCTAGCAGAAGGTACCCCAAGGGAAAGTGAAAGATGTCTTATCCTGGAATTCAAGTGCTATCTTGATTTGACTATAGCCGAAAAATCCATCCATGAGTGACAACATGCCATGACCTGTTGTTAAGTCTGCAATGATATCAATGTTTGGCAAGGGGAAAACATCTTTTGGACAAGCCTTGTTTAGGTCCCTTAAGTCTATACAAATTTGTATGCTTCCATCAAGCTTTGAAATAGGTACAATGTTGGATATCCACTTAGCATATTCAATGGGTCTAATGAATCATACATCCAATAACTTCTTCAGTTCCGCCTTCACCAACAAGTCAATGTGGGGATGGATTTTTCTCAATTTTTGCTTGACTAGTTTGATTCCTAGAGGAAGGGATAAATGATGCATGATAAGATCTGGGTCTATCCCTGACATGTCCGCATATGACCAAACAAAGTTGACTTGTCACTCTTCAAAGAACTTGATAAAGTTAGGCTTCTCTTGTTTTGTCAATGATTCTACTAGATGAAGGGTTTTTACTATGTTTGCATTGCCAATATTGATAGACTATGTTGGCTCAATCAAAACTTTGGATCTCTCTTGGAAGTGCTCTGGAAGTGTTAAATTTCCCATTCTTCGACACCTCAGGGAGGTTTTCACCATTGGATGCGCTCTTTATTTTTATTCTTTCTTGATGTGATACTACCATGGAATGGTTTTCACCATCAAATCTTTCTTTTGTTTTACTCATTTTACAACTGGGAAATTTGGCATTCCCCCATTTGGAAGCTTCATTATGACATTCAATGGTGGAAATTGTTTTAGGATTAACAACATAGAGGAAGTTTACGATAGCCTCATCATTTGAAAATATGGGGACATCAATAGGCTTAGTTTGGTCCCAATCTATAAGTTTAGGATGTACCAATGGTAGAGAGTCGTAAGAGTCCTAATGGCTTCATCATCATTGAGAAATATTATGGCAAGGTCAAGGTCTATGATGTCACTCTCTTCTGAGTGATCCGTCTCGCTAGGACTTTGATCATCTTCACTCAAGACATCGATATTTTGCGATCCTAATTCAAGTGGTCTTAACCTTGAGCTTTGTCCCTCCTCGAGTGTGGGGGTATACTTGTGTACCACATCAATGTCCTTATCATGAAAGGATTCTTCTAATAGTGAATCCAACTCATAGTCATTGGAATCAATTTCATAGTGATCACTTGCTTGGAGCTATAGGATCCTTTCAACAAACTTCTTCTTTGGGTCTTCCTTTATTTCTTCGTCCCCTTGATGTTCTTTATATCCTAACCCTATCTTGTATTTCGGATTTTTTATGATGGGTTGGATAGGCTCCACAATGCCTTATTTCCTTTTTCCAATAGGTCCTTATCCCTCATATCCCATTTTTTTCCAAGATTGAGAATCCTTTTCCATACTGTGTGGTTTGGACATTAGCCATTATTGCTTGAGAATCAGTTGCATCCTTGTAGAGCCAATTTAGAACATTATTTTCATCAGATTCCTCTGCTTGGGTGTATTCTTTTATGAATTGACCATCAAAAAGTGTGACTGATTGAGAGGATGGTTGTGATGAGGTTGATGGTTGACAATAGGATTTTGGTGAAGTTAACTGTCAGAGGTAGAGGGATTTTTCAATGGAGTATTCACCCACACCTTTGTCTTTGACTTGGACTTTCTTTTCAAATTATTTGGCCAAAGTGTAAAGCTAGGCTTTAGGGGGATTGATAGATGCAGAAGGGGTAGCTTTCTCCTCTTTCTCTAGCTATTTGGATGAGGAATTTGGTTGGATTCCTTCATTGGAGGATGAGGCTAGTAGTTTTGATAATGGATTAGATTGACTTGAATTACTGGGGATATTAGATGTGGAATCAAGAGCTTCTCAGTTATGAGGCACAAATACATCCTAGACTGCCTTAAGGGTATTGCAATGTTGAGGAATATTAGAATCAGTAGTGATGGTAATCTCTTTCCCATTGCAAGGAAATTTCAAACATTTATGGTATGTTGAGGGAACAACCTACATTTCTTGGATCCAAGGATGACCCAAGAGTATATTATATGTCAAATCTTTATCTAAAACTTAGCAAACCACATCCTTTTGAATTGGCCCTACTTGAATTGGAAATATAATTAAGCCCTTTGAATCTCTTTCCTCGTCATCATATGCTTTGATGTTGATCTTCTTCCTTGCATCTATTGCATTTTTAGACAACCCTAGTGCATAAATAAGCTTTAAAGTACATATATTAGGACCAGCTCCTTCATCTATTAGGACGCGCTTGACCCGACTTTTCTGTATTTGGACCTCAATATGAAGGGTTGTGTTATGAGGGTGGGTGAGAGATACATCATCATTTTCTAAAAAGGATAAGCAATGAGGTGCAACTAGATGTCCCACCATGGCTTGGAAAGTGTATACTTCCAAATTATTTGGTATTGTTGTATCAATAGGGATTTTAACAGAATCTCCTTGTGGGTAGGGGAGATTTTAAGAAGCTCCAATATTGATATTTGTGCGGAATATTTTGAAGCTGATTGACAATGTTATATTGATGAGATGGAACAGCCAATGTTTTCGAAGTGCTGCTTTTTAAAACATATTTGTTTTGTGCCCTTGTAGTCACATTTACAGGCACACTGTCTTATTTTCCTTTGATCTTGATGACATTAATTTGATTATCTCTTGCAACTATGTCTTGTTGGATATATGGACTTGACTAGGGAGGATGTTGACATCATTGATTGGATTGGTTGCAACAAGGTCTAGTGTGTTATTGATCTTAATATCATTTATATGATCATCAATGACTGAAATATGATAGATGGTAGTATCATGAACATAGTTCACACTTTTTCCTTTGTCATTTGTGGTAGAAGATTCCCCTTTATCATAATTGGGTAAGGGGTTTTTGAATACCCCATGATCAATGTTTGTTTGGGGTTCTTCTATCTGTATGATCTTATTGTCAATCAAGTCTTGTATCTTATGTTTTAGTTGTATGCAAGTATTGGTTAGGTAACCTTTGCATCGGTGAAATTCACAATAGTGGGCTTCATTCCACCATGATGATTTTAGTTTGTGTTCAAAACCTCCGGTGTTGGGTAGAGTGATAATATTTTCTGCAATAAGTTATTTCAATGAGGATTTCTATGATTGACCCAAAGGTGTAAAAATTTTGCGGTTGTTCAATTTTTGTTATGGTAGTGTTATGGATGTTTTGTTGCTTTGATTGGTATTCGAGGTGCTTCTTGAAAAATTGAAGAATGGTTTAGCATTATGCATTTTAGATGAAGCATTATTGTCATTATTCTCGTACTTTTGCCAAAACTTTGGTTTGTAATTGTTGGAGGAATTTGTTGAATTGTTGTAATTACAAATTTTCAATATTCCTCATTTGACCAAAGCTTCTTCAATTTTGATCCCATTTTCGATCAATTTTTCAAAAGTTGGAGGACATTGTAATTCAAGCCTATAACTCATGTCATCATTTAAGTTGTCAATGAATACCTCTATCTTCTCTTTTTATGGTATGGGATGAGGATACCTTGTGAATAGTCTTCTCCACCTTTGCAAAAATATTAAGAATGATTCCCCCTTCTTTTGTTTGACATTTCAAAGGTCCATTGTGATTTCATGTTGGATGTTATATGAATATTGGGTGATAAATTTTTTGACCAATTCCTCAAAAGATCTGATTCTAGTGCATAATTATGAGAACCACTACATGCATTGCCTTCCCAAACTACGTGGGAATAATATCATCAAGTATGTTTCCTCATGGTAAAATTCAAGACTCATTGTCTGGAATTCCCTTATGTGATCTATTGGATCAATTTTCCCATTGTATTTATTATATTTAGTAAATTCGCAATGTTTGGGAAATGGTATCATGTTGACACTTTGATTGAAAGGGTAGGGACATATATATTGTATGGATTATCTCTTGGCAGTTCTAGTTTGTATGTTTTGCATTTTTTGTTGGAGGGTTTGGATTTGTTGTTTCAAAGTATCCATGGGGTCATTGGTTTTTGCTCCATTTTTTATTTCAGTTGGTGTTTGTATTTTTGTCTTCTTAGGAGTTCTCTTCAGTTTTGTGACATCAAAATCTTCGGGTAATTGGACCCCTTTGTTGGCTAGCATCAAAAGGTATTTATCACCCTCCTTTCCAAAGATCTTCTCCATGAATTAATGAAAATTTGGATCTTGTTGGGCTTGTTCTATGGTTTCATCCTTTATTTCCTCTACCTCATCTTAAGGAACTCTAAAAAAGGGACTCTCTTCTCTTTCAACCATGGTGCTTTGGTCTTCGATTCCTTTTTTCTCAAGTTTTCACTTTTGCAATCTAGTTAAGATGGGCATACAAGTGATGAAGATGTTCTAAGATTTTGATCAAAGTTTGGAAGTGTTAAAAGGATTAGTTTAAATCTAATTAAGAAAGCTTTATTTTGGGATAAAGGATGATGAATCCTGATGAAGGATGATAAATCTTGATGGTGAAATGCAATTGCTAAATAAAAAATAAGTATGAGGATGAGGCACTTTTGGATGTTTGATCAAAGTTTAGATGAGGGATTTTCACTTGGAAATGTTGATTTCAACAAGTTAAAAGCAATTTTGGGATGAGGAAAGGATTTTGTTTGAGAAGGAATCTCCAAATTAGGTGTTAATTGGTAGATGGGAGGTCAAATTCAGCTTTATGTTTGCAAATTTACTGGATGTGCTAGAATAGTGCCCCAATGCGCTCAAAGTCGGATGCACTAAAACAATAGATGGATGTGCTAAAAGATGCAAGATATGTGCTAGGGCAAGAAATGGATGCACCAAAATAGTAAATGGATACGCTACGAGATTACACAGATGCACTATAACAAGGGATGAATGCACCAGAACAATAAAGGCATGCGCTAGATTATAATAGGGATGTGCTAGAACAATAGATGAATGTGCTAAAAGATGCAAGGTATGCACTGGGGAAGTCAATGGATGCACTGATCTGAAGAATGTTTTCTGGTTTTCGATAGTTTTGATTGAATTTCTAGTTTTCTTGGAGGGAAAATTGATTGTTCGGTTGGATACTCTTCTGAATCAATGATTGGACAATTTTGTGTGATGTTCATTTGAATGTTTTTTTAAAAACACATAGGTAAAATGCATCAAACAAGCACAATCATAGGCCATGTAAGACAATATGTACTTTATTCCCACTTGGATTGCTTCAACTATGCTTAATTTTGGTGAATGATTAGAGGCTTGACCACACTGGCTCCCCCTTGCATTACACTCACTTCTAGGGTCAGCCAAGCCTCAGTCCTCATGAATCTCCCATGAAAGACTTTTCATTTCTACCAAAAGCCACAAGAATGTGGGATGGCTTCAGAACGATCATTCTTGCACCAATAAATAGAGAGGAATTTTTGGATTACTACAACAAAGGGTTTTAGTAGGGTCATTTCATTCATGGGGGATCATCCATATAGTAAGAGACCATTGTTGCCCTTCTTGTCAAAACAATCCTTGTCATACTTAAACTTTCCTCAAGTACCCACATTTATATCCCAAGTGGAAGTCACTTGGCTTTAGCATGTTCCCGGTTGGGTCGTTCCCTTGGGGAGATTACCTCTTGTCCCACCAATGTATGTCCTCTAAGGATTAAATGCAGCAAAAAGAATGGGTCTGGCTTTCTAATCACCAAATTAAGGGAAGAGCCTACATGCCTACCACTCCATAAACATAGCAAGCATGGTTTTCCTCCTAATTAGGCTATGTTCCTAACTTAATCAAAAGAAATGAAAAATAAATTCAACCCTGCAATCAATTGTTAATAGTTTCAACTTTGAATTCTTTGACAATGTTCTTTATGGTTTCAGTAAAGTCTCTGACTACATGTAAGGTTCCTACAAAATAGAAAAACATAGATCAGTTTCTGGAATCTGAAAAATTTACCATAAAAACCAGATGTGCCATTGTAGTAACTGAATGCGCTAAAAAGCAGACTGAATGCACTAAAATACCAAATGCACTAAAAGATACACTAAAAGCACTAAATGATAGATTGAATGCGCTAAACTGAAAAAACATAGAATAAAAAGTAAACTCCCTGATGCACTAAAAGAACAATTGGGTGCACTGAAATAGTGATTCAATGTGTCGGAATAGTGACCGAATGCGCCAGGAGAACCACCAAATGTGCTGAAATAGTGACTCGATGTGCTAATAAATATGCCAGATGCGCTAGAGAAAAATTCAGATGCGCTATTTCAGAACTTTCAATGGAACCTGCGAAAAAGAACTCAACAGAAAAATAGATTAAAAATGGGGTTACCACCCCATGGTGGGCACCAATTTATGTGTGGTTCTCAAAGGTGTAGTGAAGTAATTAGTTAGTAAAACTAAACACACACATCCATGAAATGTATTACATAAAAGGAATTGAAATAATAAAACCAAATTGCTACTACTATCTTTCAAATCATTTCATGGTTCTCTAGTCTTAAGGACCTTTGAATTCATTCTCTCAGATCTATTTAAGTGTTGCACATGAATCTACAAAGATGACAACCTAAGAAATGAGAAGATAATATGTAATGCAAATTAAATGCCTACATCATTATATTTTTGTATTTTTCATGCTTAAATTCTGAAAAGAAAAGAAAAATGTTGTTATATATGATGATGCTAGGATTGATAATTCAATTCTAATGTAATGCTATGAAAAATAGTGAAATCTAATGCAATACTAAAGTGTTACAAAGTAAAAGCTCCATGATGAATATAATATATGAAAATGAAAACTCTCAATTGCTCTTAATTGCTCTCAATTTCCCTAGCATAAGTTTATGATCCAATTCTCTCCTTGAAAAGCTATAGAATTTCCTTCTATTTATAAATTTTTCCAAGCTTGGGATGAGGTGGCAGATATGGACGATTGAGATCATGATCCTATGATATCAACGGTTGAGCACAAAGAGGTTAGAGGAATTCATGGAGGTTTCTCCATTTGGAAGAGAAAATATTCCAAGTGTCAAAGAGCATCAATTGAAAGAAGGAGCCATGTGTCTCCCAGGAAGTTAGGAGGTTGAGAGGTTGGAGTGAATATTTCAAATTTAAAAACTAGGAATAAATAAAAATTGTGTGACATGTGATGAGGTGGAGGATGAATTGAGGGTAGTTAGAAGATTATAGATAGATGTGCTAAATTTGAATTAAAAATTTAGATTTAAATGAAGGAGGGAAATCAACTAAATAACAAATTATTTAAATTTGTGCATTTAATTAATTTAAGAGGAAAAATGATTTTTTGAATAGAAGAATTAAGGGATGAACCATATAAATAAATTCATCAATTTATTTATATTAGTAGACGAATTAGGATTTATTAATTAAATAACAAGTACTTAATTAATTTGTGTTATAGACCATTTTATGTGTATACACTTCCAACAAAAACCCGTAAAACTCATACTACATGCGTGGAAGGAAAAAATAAGCCTAACATTTCCTTTTTCTTTTCCTCTTAGAATGGAAAAATAGTACTCATTAAAGGTTTATATTTTTCATTTGAATACTAACACTCCTCTTAGAAAATTATTTTCCCTTTTTAAACATTATTAAAACCTTGAGAACACCTAGATTCAACAATAAGGCTTTGCAAGGCCTTTCAATAACTCCTTAGGAACTAAATACAAAAAAAATTCAACAATAGTATTAACCAAACTTATATAAGTTTTTTTTTTCTATGGTTCTATTGATGGGTGTTTTATGACTGCACCAACACAAAATAAAGTGTCCAACGGATGCTCTATCCTCTCTTGATCAAAGTATTCTGCATGCTAAGATTCTGTGAAAGGTCATGTGTTCAACTCCAAGGTTCCTTATGCCGCAAATAGACTTACTTGGTTGATGTGAATATGTTGGGTATTCCAAGGGGACTTACGCAATTTGTTCAACTTTGTGAAGAAATTAAGACACGAATGATTTGACAATGATGCTCTGATTCCTAAGTTAATAGGGAAAATACTGAATTTAAAAGGAATAGGGGTAGGGACTCTACAATCTATTTCTAAAGGGTGGAATGCGAGGATCGACTTCAACAATCTTCAAACCAGAATTTGCTTTGCCTCCCTTCAGACACCTTCCACAAAATCGGTGCAATCTTCAAAGGATGAGTTAGATGTTCAAATTATGACATAGCATGCAAACACAATCACAACAATGCAAGTGGACATACGAATCACAATTGAAGTTAAGCACCAATGCTCTAGTTGACCATGCAAGGCGAACTTACCATCAGCAATCCCACTAGTGGTATGGATGAAAGAAGACTTGCTCAAATCAAATGCCATATTCCATGACTAACAACTACTTGCATAAAATAAAGTCTGCTTTACTCTAATCTACTTGAATTGGAAAGACGAAAAAGCCTTGTCAATCACTCACAACAAAAGAGAGAATCACCAATCAATGAAGTTCTTTATATTGTGAGAGTCCTCCACAACAACCTTTTACAAAAACTTTCAAAGGGAAAGCTTTTCTTTCCTTTTCAAACTAAGCTAACTTCTAGCTCTATTCTCTATTCTAACTTCTATCTTCTCTAATTTTGTCTAACTCTTATCTCTTATATATTACAAATGAGGGGGGGATACCCCTTTTATATCAAGCCTAGTCCAATGGATTGCTTAGATTCAAATACAACGGAAGGCTCAGATTGAGCCACATATGCCCTGATTAGGGTTCTAGCCCTAAAAATTGCCACCGAGAGGAGTGGGGTAATAAATGAACAGAAGATTCTCCACTCCTCTACAAAAACCACCATGAGCAATTAATGCCCACTATCATCAGAAGATTCTCGTCCAGAACCGTGTTCCCACTGTTCTGCCTGCCAATTCTGTTGCGCTAGGAGGAGGGTAAAAGAGTCTTTAAGATTGTCTCTAGAGTTCATTCGCTCAGTCATTCACATTCATCCCTCTTGTTGTTTCAATTCCTGGACATATTTGTAACTTTCATATCTCTCCAGGCCACTACCTTGGGCATATTTGCCTCTTTTGCATCACATTCTTAATGCCTTAGCCTCGGCATTCATCCTAAAAAACAAAAAGAAGAGCATTAGAACACTTATAGCATAACTTCACTTCACTTACCCAATTTCCATGTTCTGACTTCCAAGGTCTGCTTGACCTCTAGATCCAATAAAATTCACCCCTTTTCTAGAAAATCTTCATAACCTATCAACATCTGTGTGCTAGGGTGCATGCAATCTTGATGTTTTCATCCTCCTGCCTTAGCAACTTTATTCACATGCCTTTAGGACCTTGATGACTTAGATAAAATTCCACTCTTCTTGAGCTTGAGTGCATTTGACCCCCTCTACTTTCCTTTTCCATGCCTTAGAAAATTTATCCCTTCGAGCCTTAGAAAATCTTTTGAATGGGTGTTAGGCTAAAATCTTTGTCGAAACAACACAAGCAAGGTGTGGAAGAATTTTAAATCATCTCCCAATGGGAAATGTCCAATACCAAGAAGAAAATTCCCTTCAGAACTCATCATTTTTATGTGTATCCAGACGAAGGGGGACATTTAATTTTTATTATTTTTGAAAAATAATAAAAATTTGCTAAGGTTTATTCATTTTCATTCTACCTGCAGTCTTCTCTTCTCAAATCTTGGCATTTTTCTTGATTTTCTGAAGAATTTCCTTCTTGTTCATGGGCGCATTTCATCTTGCCTTTGGAAATCTTATTGTTACCTCTTCCAAGTGCATTTCTCGCCTTTGCTCTAGAAAGTGCCTTAGAAAATAGTCAAATTTTAATTCACCCATGAAAGGTGCATTTCAGCTCATGCATCAACTTTCATTTTCATCCCTAAGGTACTTTTCACGCCTTGAAGCTTATATCATTTACCTCACAAACAAGGGAGCATATCACCTAGTAAGGAGGAATCTCATTACACCTTTGAGCGCATTTTACTAGGCCTCTTGTCTTGAGTGCATATGGTAGTATGAGGAGGAAATCTCCCATACTTAGAAATTTTTTAAAACATCATGCCTTCCTTGCCTATATCTTGGGCGCATTTAGCACATGGAGGAGGAATTTCAACTTTGAGGGTGCATTTCACCATGTGAACTTCCATCTCCAACCTTGGGTGTATATGAGCATGTGGACTTCCATTTGAAGGCGCATTTGAGGGGGTGGGGAGGAATTCCCACGCCTTAGTAACTTTTGCCAACTTTTTCACACCTTTTACCTCTTGGGCGCATTTAGTGTAGCATGAAGGAAGTTGAGGGCGCATTTAGGGGGGCACGAAGGAATTTCCTTGTGCCTTGGGCACATATGGGGTAGTGTGAGAGAATTTCCATGACTTAGAAATTTTTTCTAACCTCTTCATACCTTGTGGGCGCAAATAGCATAGTGTGAAGGAATTTCCTCAAGCCTTGGGCGCATTTCACCCTATGAGGAGGAATTTTTATACTTAGCAATTTTTATCAACTTTCTCCTATGCTTTGGGCACATTTCAGGCAGTGGGAAGGAATTTGTGGGTGTATTTCATGTGTCTTCATGACAATTTTCATCCATAAATCTCCAAGGCCCTAGCCATGCCTTGCCCTTTTATTTTTAGCAAATTCGGAGACGTGCGAACTTCCATGCATTTTTCATCTATTCTAAGCTGGGGTAGGCGTGGCTATGCTTCTACAGACTTCACCACCTTGTTTATACCCTCTGTCCACACTGGTATGCTATTTTTAGCCATCCTACCATTTTTAGCAAACCCTAAAATTGATTGATCTTCGTAGCTCCGTTTGACCTAAAATTTGCTCCACTTGTCCTTAGTGATTTAAGTGCCTTGTTCATACCTACCTCTAGTACAGGCATGCTATTTATAGCCATGAAGTGACTTACTAAAAATAGTAAGTGCTCAGATTTTGCTCAAATTTTTCCTAAAAAATGTTGATCATGGTGGTGTACCACATTTTGACAACTTTTGTGTTTCATCCCCCATTTTTAGGCCTAACAGTGGAAACCCTAATTTGACTTGCATGTACTCTGAACTGTTTCCATTTGACTTGATT